>JAEQBH010001102.1:600000-1096904 GCA_016808115.1 Tetrastigma voinierianum
CGACATACTGATGCCTTGAAAATGTGCAAGTCCGACCATTAACCCACAAATTTGACTGGTAGCTAGATTTTCGTGGAGACTGCCCAACCCAAGTGGAAATCCGCTTTCATTATCCGAGATTAAGAAAATTTTGGATTTTATCAATTACACTGGGCTTTTTATAAAATTGGATTTTCATTGTTATCTTCCAAAGAATTTCACCCCGAAATTCCACGCACATAATGTGCATCCAACCACGCGTGATACGTAATCTCATCTGACTCCAAGACCGTGTCGGGTATGACAACCGCTAAGGTCCCACTACGCACATAGCCATCTACGTGGGTCAAATGGCGTTAAATTCAATGCAAGATTCTATACAAACACAAATTTCAAGACACTATTCATATATAGAAATATTTTGATACACAATGTCCTTGCATTTATAGGTAATGCAAGAGACAATTTCATTTTATTAAATCATTTTTAACAACAAGGATTTCATTTTTTTTTCTCATCTCTAGCAGCCTCCTTGCTACCTCTCCGTATCATACCACCTAAAGAAAATTTTAATCAGAATGAGTCATTTTTTTATAAAAACCTGGAATAAATTTTAATTTTACAAACCCAATATGTTCTTGTTCAAAACTAGAGCTACTGTCCAGAAAATTTTTTTTTTTTTTCGCTACCAAACCATTAAGTGTCCAAAATTTTCAAACCTGTCTTCACTTAACTATGGTTTCATCATTTTATTCTTCCAGGCACTTCACCACGACACAATCACACAATATTCATAACAATCAACATGTTATACATCCAATCACACATCAAACATAATGCATGCAGTGTTCTAATCCTGTTCCGTGATTGTCTAGGTAATCACATACCTAACCCTACATCGAGCCACACCAAGTGGTGATGTCCTTACACCTCATGACCATGGTCTAAGCCCAAGTCTCAAGCCCTGAAAATCGTGATACCTAACTTATCGACACTAAGCCCCAGGCATTTATAACCTAGGGCTCGATACTGTCGTGAAGCCAGTCATCGTGGACTAAACTTATGGATACCCAAACCCAATCTCCCTATGTAATCGTTTACCTAAGCTCTGATACCAAGCTGTGAAGCTGGTATCAGATATTAAACGCCAGGTAATCATAACCAGGCACTACACTGCAACTCCATATCCTAGGCCCATGCCCAACACGCTACAGGTAATCGTATACCTTAGCTCTGATACCTGCCAGACGCCCCAAACCAGTGGTCCCATGAAACTCATCAACCTCATGGACATCTTCGGATGTCTGCAATCCGACACCACCAAGAAAATCTGGCAAGTAGTCTCCTTTGCACGTGAGCCTCTACCCAAATACAAAACCTTGTCCTAACACTCAATCTCACACCTCACATCGGGTTCATCCAATTAAAATGAGTAAAATGGCCACTAATCCTCGTGATTAATGTACTAAGTAACAACATATCCCAAACCCAATAGAGTATACTACATGTCAGGGAATTATCCAAATACATTCAACTTAATTTAGTTTACATGGTTCAAGAGTTATACATTACTCTTAATACAAATACATATTAAAATTTACAATTCTAATACATATTATCCCAAAACATCAAGCCACAACCCGACTTTCTTCAAAATCGGCCTCTAAAGAGTCGCCTCCTGCACGCTCCCGCACCGAAAAAAATATTCCCTCGATAGGTGAGCTTTTATCGCCTAGTAGTGGAACTGCTCATAAATGGGCTACTCCCCACCTATGCATATGCAATGCTCCAATTTAAACACACACTCAAGTAAATACGTGATCCTACTTGAATGTCTATATGCCCATTCCCATGTCTCGAGTCCTCACCGCCCCTCACACTTGCCTAAGCCATGTATGAGAAAATAATCATTTTCAAAACAAACCCGTTGTTCGAAAAATACACTACCGAATGCTCAGAAAATATGGGACTACCCTCCAAGGCGACCGTTTCGAGAACACCAAAATGTCATGGTCCTCATCCGAAATGATCCGGTCGGACCGGCCTCAACCCCATTCTCTCGAAAATCATCCCGTGAAATCTCTTTCGCAACCATAAATTGTCATAAAATTCATGTCATGCATTGACACCTAATTTCTAGGTTACCCGGTGCATATGAAAATGCATTATGCCTTTTCAATCATTTTCATACCAATATATCAAATATGCATAACAATTACACCACATGTAATTCAAATTTTATCAACCAAACTCTAATCGACTCTACCTCGGGAAGCCATTCACAACATCATCTCCTAATGGCCTATTACAAACACAGCTCACTCGAGCAATTCACAATATCATCTCCAATACCTACAACACAACTCACTTGAGCACCTAAGGCCATCATTCCATCGGCCTACAAACACAATTATATTTTTATATAATTATGATATCATGGTTAAATACATTGTAATCCATGTATTAACCTATCTTTTCCACACAACACAAGCCATTCTATGCAAACAATTTTAAGCAAGCAATACATGGACGTTTTTGGTCCAATTACCACAAACCCAGGACTGTTTTTAATAGTCCCAAAACAGAGCAAGTGGGCTGTCCATGGGCAGCCCACTCATCAAACATTTGTTCCACTTTTTGAAACCGATTTCCATGCCCATTTCTGGTCTCCTACTCACCAAAACACAATTTATTATATAAATTATGACACAAACACCCAAATCAGTCTCTAAAACTGATCCGGACTGTCCAAATGGGTCCCTAAAATTTCCACACTTCGGTTCCAAGATTTGGGACCGATCAAACGGCCCTCACGGCCTCAAACCAACACAAGCATCACAAAACACTTAAACAAAGGTAAAACAAGTAGGATAAAACCTCTACTCTCACTGAGTTTGTCGAACTCTGCAAACATCAGAGCCCACGCAGACCTCACAAGGTAGCAACTTTCTTTCTTTCTCCAAAGAATTTCGACAGTCAGATTAGCCAGAAATCTAGAGAGAAGTGGCTTATTCTCTCTTTAAAATCACCAAATCCATGGCCACTGCATCTCACGTTTTCCTCCCTCACGTTTTTGCCCCTTTTCAATTTGAAGAGGATGACACTATGCATTATTTTGTCGTTTTCCTCATTTAAAATTTCCAAAATGACATCTATTTCCCTTCTTTCCACTATTTTGACATTTGGCACTATCTTGGCCATCCGTTTCCATCATCTCTCTACTCATGCAATGTGTGTCACATGAGTACATATTATAGGTGACTTTTTTCACCTCAAATGACGTTTTACGGCACCCGATACTCGATGTCTTGAAAAATGTGCAAAGTCCGATTGTCACGGAATTCGACGAAATTCGACGTGGTAGCTAGATTTCGCGAGACGATTCCAACGGTGAAATCCATTTCGTCATCCAAGATCTAAAAAAATTTCGGATTTTTACCGAAATTATGATCTTGCCCTTGTTGAGAAAATTGGATTTTCTCGGGGTTTCACAATATTTAACAGGAATAATAGTAGTAAAAATAAAAACTAAATATGTAAATGAATAAAACTACGAAACCTAATCACTCTACAATATTTGACAACTATCAAACCCATCTCCATCACACATATTCCCAAGCAAGTAAAAATGCACTATTACATTTAAGTCTCCATCACAAAGAGAAAAAAAATGAAATAAAATAAAAATAAAACAACATTAAAAAAAACTAAAAAGGGAAAAGAAAAAAAAAATTCTCCATTCAAGGCTCATTGAAATTCCAAAAAATGAATAAATAAAAACTACTATAAAACCCCTATTTAAAAAATCATTAAAATCGTCTTGTCCTAAGCCTCTTAAACAAACCTCTTGACCTAGATTTATGAACCAAAAAGAACCTACTATGAAAGATATTCTCACCCTAAATTTTAAAACTCAAAAGTTAAACCTCATTGCAAGAGATACCACCTAACCTAAATTACTACAAATCCAATGCACTAAATCAATAGGGGTAAACATAAATAAAATGTGTTATTCCATTATGAACAAATACATTAAAAACATAAATACATTTTTTTAGTATGTGATAAGTCCTAAACTCGTCTATTTTTAGTCCATTTTTCTATCATATTCTTAGAAGTTTATGATTCATTTTAATGCTAAATTATGGAATATTCACCAAATTTGTGTTTTGCAGGTTTTTAATGCAAAAGAAACAATTTCAGCAAGAAAAGCAAAAAAAATTGGCTAAGGCAAAAATGTCGCGACATAATTTCAAAATGTCGCGACATAATTTCAAGGAAATCAGCGGAGCTATGTCGCAACAAGAAATGATATGTCACAACAAAGAAGAAGTTGAACTCAAGAATATAAGTGAAGATTGTCGTGACATTTCACAATTTTGTCGCGACATAATATGAGAAGAGTTGAATGATAAATGTTGCAACAAAGAAAGTGAATGTTGCGACATAGTGGGAATCAGAAGACAAAACTTTGTCGCAACATTCCTTTGTTCTATCGCGACAATGTCGCCACAAAAGAAAATTATGTCACGACAAAAAATGGAAAAGCAATGAGACGAGTCAAGAAAATATTATCGAGGCAAAGGTTTTTATGTTGCGACAAACAGTTCAGTGAATGAAAAAGATCAAGGCAACAAGAGTATATCGCGATATAAAACTTTTATGTCGCGACAACAACAACATGCAGCTGTGAAAAACTCTATCATGTCATGGGAAAATATTGTCGTGAAAAAGTTTGAGAAGACCACAGAAAGAATGTCGCAACATAGTAATTTATGTCACGACAAAGATGAAGAGCTGAAGGCAAAAATATATGTCGTGACAATGGAAAGCTATGTCGCGACATAAATTGAAGAAAAACACCTAGAAGAGAACAAAAGGCTTTCGTGACATAGTATGAGCAAAAGAGTACTTTATGTCGCGATATTTCAAAATTATGTCGCAACATAAAACAAAATGAAGGAAGAGAAACTCTGTCGAGACACATAAATTTTGTGTTGCGACATAATCAAGAGCAGCAAGAAGGAAGCTTTGTCGCAAAAAAATCTTGTATATCGCAACATACCATTCGAGCATTCAAGCTGCAAGGCACCATAGAAATGTCGCAACACAAGACACTCTTGTCATGACAATTACAAGACAAATTCAACAGAACTTTGTCGCGACATGATTCTACGAAAAGGCACAGAAGAATTGTCGCAACATAACACTGCAAGCCACGACAAAAAGCTAGAGGAAAAACAAAACAATGTCGTGACATAATTTTCAAGGCGGCTAAAGCATGCCATTTGGGCCTCGATTTTTGTGGGATTCACAAATTTTAGCCTCAAGTGCGGCTCATTATTTGAAAAAATCTATAAAATAAAAGCACCTAGGGCATTGTAAAGCAGCCTTCCACCAAACCAGGAAATTTTGGATAGCTGGAGACTCCTTTTATATTATTTTTTTTTCTTATATTTTTTTTCCGTCAATTTAGTTTTAGTTGAGCTTTGTACTTAGTTTTTTTTTTTTATAGGATTGAACAATGATTTGGTGTTAAGTTTTGAGTTGAGTTAATTGTAAAATTTTAGTTTTCATTACTATCTAACTTGAATGGAATTTGAAAATTTTCTAGAATTCATTTATTTCAATCCGCTTACAATTTCAATGAATTTTCCTAATCAGTTAGTCATTGTTATTTGTAATCCAGTTTTGAAAGACTGAGCTCCCTTTAAGAATTTATCGATGTTAATTATTGTTTTCTGCTCAACTTCAAAGAACATCATAGTTCGAAATCTTGAATTTATTTAATTGGTGTTGTTCTTAAAATTACTTGTTCAGAATATTAGTAGCGTGTACCCAAAAAATGACTGTATCTTGCTCTGATTTCCAGGAAGCCCTCTGAGTGACAAAGAAATGGAGATTCCTAAGAGTATGGAGCAATTACTTGGGGGTATGTTAGACTAATATTATGGAACTAATGAACTCTAAAATATTACGATAGATCACTAATTTACTCACAGGAGGATAGTCGATGATGTAGATTTAGTTGATCAGATTTCTCCTTTACCGATGAAAGGATTCGATCTCATGTTAGTAGAGAGATCTAATCAAGGAGATAGAAAATTTTATTAGATTTGAAGGATGAGATACCAACTAGATTGAAGAAGGTCATGATTATCCTCGTCTATGGGGGTAAAAATCTTCGCTCCTAAGAATCAGAAGTACCGAAAGGAAAATACCCAAATCTTATAAAGAGGATTATAATCTACAAGTAACTTATTAGACTCATGTATCTGGAAAGAACATGGATCTCTAATTAGTGAAATGTATGGTGTATGGAGGAATCCAAACTATACTACCTTGCATCATTGACAAATTTAGATTTCAAACTCATGGCTGAACTATGTTATAAAAAGATGCAGAAATTGATAATTGTACATTGATCTATTTCCAAGTGTTAACTTACCCAGTGAACTTTCTAATCCAAATATTTTGAATTTTTATATATAGTTATAGGATTTTATTTAGTTTTACATTTCCTTTTAGTTTAAAAACTGTACAATCACTTTTAACTTTGGAGTTCAAATAGTAAGAATCTTGAGTATATGGGTTATTGATTTTTAGATTTCTCACCAATCCTCGTGGGAACGATATCTGGACTTAAATCTACTTTTATTACTTGTACGACCTGTGCACTTGCAATGATTTAGACTAAAACAAACTTTCAAATGAAGCTTTCTCATACAAAGCAGACACATATTTTATATCTTGGGTCTCAACAAGTTTTTGGCACCGTTGATGGGGACTTTAGTTAGTCCTTGGTAGCCGTGTCAGAAAATTAGTCAGCAAGTTTTTGGCGTCACTGCCGAGGACTGATTTAGTTCTTGATAGTAGTGTCAGAAATTTGTCCTAACAACAATATCAAGAACCAATTAATTTTTGTCTATGTTAAAAATCAGTCAACATAATGTTTTGAATCTGAATGAATAAATAAACCACATGAGCAATTAGGTGAGATTCCAACATGCATACCAAGCATTCATCCAAACAAAAGGGAGGGTCTCATAATATTAGAGAAAACCGTGTACTTTAAAAATAAAATCACCCTTCAACTTTTGCTCTGCTTTCCTTTTCCCATCCAAGCTTCCAAGAAAATTCTGCACCCCCCTCCCACTGCTTCTGATTGTGCCTCCCCTCAAAACCAAAATCATCTTTCCCAAATAAATTTAAGTCAAATCAAATCAAAATAAATTTAAGTCAAATCAAATATCTTAAAATCAACTAAAATAAAACAAGGTAGAATAGGTAAAATAAGATAATAAAAAAGGAAAAACTAGATCTAGCTCAAATTTGGGGTCTACAATAATATTTTAAAAAATAATCATAATTTAATTAAAATGAATTTTAAAGTGAAAATTTAAATATTAATATCAAAATATATAATTAATGAAATAATGTTGGGATTAAACCCCTAAAAGCAATATATGATATTGTAGCAAAGTCAAATTTAATAATTCTCTCGTTGTAGCCTTTATGCATTAATATTGATTCAAGCATTAAGCTTATATCTCATATATTGTATATGATTTAAGTGTATTGAGAATTGTATAAATGATTAAAGTAGATAAGTTATCAATAATTAGTTCATGGATTTGAATAATCTAATAGAAACTATACGCTATCTCCTAATTAGAGAAATGACTTGTCTTATCTGTAGTCTCCTGAATTTTTTGAGTTACTAGATCATCGAAGCATTAACCTACCAGCATGTACTTGCAAAACAATCAAGAAAATGGCGGTGGGGTGCCCTTCGCCTCTCCGATGCCTAAGTCAGATCAGGAAATCTAGAGAGTGAAAGAGTCAGTCTTTTTCAGTGAAGAATGTCGTACCTTCCTTGTTATGATTCCTCTTTCCTTTATGGGGGAGGAAGACGATCCGACGCCGATTGGAAAATCGGTGATTTCCTTCCAAACTGAGAGAAATAGGCGCCTTGCGCCTACGACCTATTCTTCCTTTTTGATGGCCGAGTTGGTCGCAACTTGTGCCCTAAGAAGTGTTTGACCACCTCCAAAACTAAGCTATGTGTAAGGAGGAGGGTGGGGTACTGCCTTCTTAAAGGTGGTCTCTAGAGAGCATAAGTCTAGTGTCATAATTTCGACCTACCGAAGGTGACACTGGACTCAGCCTGCCATTTGGCCTCGTCTACGTGCAGCGTGTTTGGGCTCGCACGGTAGAGCTAGCTCTAGGCCTAGTACCCACAATGCCCCCCTTTTTCCAAGGGGGAGTGCTAGCTCTCCTACCGAAAAGAGAACGCTTATGACCGACTCGTACTGGGAACAAGGACTATTAATGTCGTATGTTCCACATGCGACACGGAATTTTCTATTTTTGGTGTCACATCTGATGCAATGACAAGATTCCCTGCTTCGAGGTCTCTATAAAGGGCTTGCAGTGGTGGCGATTCCTTTCAGGTTACCGGCTATCACCGGGCTTCACAGGAGATATGGCTAAAGGCCGCCAAGCATCACGAGTCTGATTTTTTCCTCGATTGCTTTCATGGAAGAGGCTTATGAAGGGGGCTTGGACGTGATGGTCAACTATGGATTAGGCCGAAGGCCGCAAGGACTGATGTCACACCCTCGATCCCCACCTAGGTGGATGAAGGGGGCCGAACTATACTGGGAATCTTTACTTGCTTTTTTAGACATTGGTGGGCCGAAATCTTATAACTAAATCAAAATATCATATACAAAGATACAAAATAAAACTACCACAGTAGTGGTGTTTACAAAGGTCAATACATACAAATTCCGAAGTCCCATTTATAGCATATACATATACAAAAACTTATTACTTACATTTACATAATCGCAGCACAAAAACCTACCGTGGAAGCACTCTACTAGCTCAAGGCCCAACAAAGATGCTGGAAGATCGCGGACGCCCTCTCCTATAATTTCCATAATGGATTAAAAACTCGTATAAGCTTAACGCTTAGTGGGAAACATATGACTTATATGTATACACATGCTTTAATACTCTTTTACAGTAACAGATATACAGTAGGAGCTATAAAAAATTTTCATGAATCCATATAACAAACTTATACACATACTTGTACTTATAGTGGAGTTATACTTGTTCAGATCTCCTGTAGGAGTTACAGAGCTTATACTTGTATAAATGTACTTTAGGTAATCAGAGAGCTTATACTTGTACGTAGGTACTAGGTACATTCAGAGGCAGTGATCATGTACATTACTTTACTCTTATTCTTATCTGCATTCCCATCATATAACCTGTTAACTACCTAGACCAATAATAAGAAATGAGTAGACATGCATAAAGGCAATTCAAGGTACAAGATGCATTCATGTCGAGCACAAAGCAGGTGCCGGGCATCGACAGAGAGTGTCGTCAGACTAATCGTGAGTACCAGTACTAACAGCCAAGACGGCAGAGTGTTGTCACACTAATCAGAGAGTACCAAAGTACTATACATGCCTGCCCACTTAACAGAGGTATTGTGGCATTCAATATCCGGTCTTAGGCATTCCTACAATTATATGTGTTTCAGAACTTATGATCTTATCACATGGGTAAGACATTAAGTTTGCCAACGACGAAGTCGCCGAGGCGGCAAGGTAAGGTTTAATTTTTCTTTCCTTTACCTTACAAACATGTATAGACCCTTTCATACACTTATAGGGTCCTCATTAGTCCAATAGACAAGTCCTCGGAGCAACGAAAAAACAAAACAAAACAAAACATAAAAATTTCCATACTATGAATGTGTTAGCCACGCCAAGAGCCGTAGACTCGCTCCGCCCCGAAGATACCCGAGGCTCATTGCCTAAGCCTCCCTCTCGCCTACGGCGGTGGGCCGTGGACATGCCACGCCTTGGCATGGACCTATGCTGCTACGTGGGATCCCTACGTCACGACGTAGGATCCCGAAAATTTTCAGATTTTGTTGATTTCATCCCTTTTTCTAGAAAACCAACCAAAAACAAAAGAAAACTCATATACTCTCTAGAAAAACATCTTCCAAGTGTGTTCTTACCCAACCAAAACCAAGTATAGAGATTAAATAGGGTTTTTCCAAACTCAAATTCAAATACTTGTGAGTTAGGTTAACTTCCTAACACCTAAACAAGTACCCATACATCATAAACCAAGAATCTATACAAAAGTTCACAAATCCATACCTTTCCTCTTCTTCTTCTTCTTTTTCTCTTCCTTTCTCTCTTCCTTTCTCTCTTCACGTAATGCCCTAGCACTCCCCCCCAAATGAGATACCAACTTGGTCTTATCCCATTTGATTGTTAATTTTCCTTTTATTGAACTTTAGTCCTCAAATTCCCTTCTATTTGCACTACAACTCTCATTAATCACACTTAGACATTTATTCTTTATAACTTGCTTAATCTCTTAGGTCCTCTTTTCACAAATTCCATTTTTACCCTTTGGGTTAATTCCCTGCTCGAAATTTTCCTCACTTAGCAAAATAATAAATTACGAAAATTCAAATTATACCTACAAAATACCCCCAACCCTAAACACGTTGAGTGCTACTAGGTATATTTCAAGTTACAACTAAGTTGGGTCAGAACTGAATTGAGTTTCAGATTTCTGAGAACATTTTCACGAGCCCTCACCTATCTCCTTATATGCCTACTTTGTTGTGTCCTTGGGTGGTTCGAAGACTGGAATGGAATCCTCTACAGCCAAGAACCTCCCTCCCTAAATCAAAGGGGCTCTCCCCTTTTTTTTTTTCTTTTTTTTTTTAGGACCTCTTCTCTTCTTCTTCTTCTTCTTCTTCTTCTTCTTCTTCTCCTTCTACTTCTTCTTCTTTTTTTTCCTACTAGTTTCTTCCTCTTCTTCTTTTCCTACTAGTTTCTTCTTCTTCTTTTCTTGCTTGGCCTACGTTGGGTTATGTAACTGCCGAAGTGTGATCGCTTTGTTGTAAGTGTTTGTTATGTAATTGTGAGCGCCTTTTGGCGTAATTAATGAAATTACATTTCCTGATATTGTTGCGCCCTTGCATAACTTAATTCTTTTTGTGCTCGGATTCCCAGCCAGAGGTAGGGACCGACTCCTTGGGTCACAGGCTGTGGTATTTGATAAAACTTGGAATTGATCGGCCCTTATAACTTCTCATGAACTTAACATAATCGGCCGACCCAAACTCAACAATTAGGATGGCGCAAGGGCCCACGAGCCTGGCCCACGCTCGTCTTATGAGCCCTGGGAAGCGAAGCGTCGCCAAGATTCAAATTACCCGTAGGGGTGATGAGTCAGCAGTGCATTTAATGCATCTGCAAACCCTAGACGCTTGATATATATGGAGTCATCATTGGATTTTACCTGTTCCTCTTCTTTGTTCTATCGCCCTGTTTCTCCCTTACTTGAGAGCTTCTGCCTGTGGATATTCTGGTACATCGCGAACCATTTCGCTAGGCACTCGCTTTTCCTATTTTTCTGTGTAAAACATAGTTTCTGCCTCTAGGTACGCCAGTCTCGGGCGGCCGACTTTGCTCTCGGCATGGAGTCATGGGGTGGTCCTTAGGGCATGCTATAGAACTGGGTGAATTCTTCCCAGTCCAACTGGTCCACATTTTTCTTTTTTTTCACCAATTTCAGATTGGGTGGACTCGGGTGTGATTTTCATCTTTTCGCCTACTATGTTGTTGTCTGCTTACAGTATGGCGAGAGTTTAGGAAGAGACTTTTACTAGTCAAGCTGAACGTAGGCGGGGGCCCATCCGAGAGTCGCCTTCTGCAAGCAGCATCATCTCCTCCCTTTCCATGGAAGAGGTGAGGTCTTATTGTCAAATCCCCACGGATATTGACTTTGAGTTGTCGGAGAGCCCGGCTGAATTGATTGTGGGAGAAGAATACAACGAAATGTTTTTCACCCGGGAGCACCTCGCAGCCGGGCTTCACTTTCCTGTGTCGTCCCTAGTCAAGCACTTTGCATTTCAATCTCAGCGCCCACTCGCCATTCACTGTAAATGTCATTCGGATTCCGACTCTGATGTCACAGACTAAACCTTCTTTACCAACTAAACCTTTCATTAGTGGAAGTTTGCTTTGCTTACACCTAGAGGCTAGCGCATGGTGGCCAACAATGCATGTCAGCCTAGAGCCCCCGGCTACAATTGCTACTGTATCTCCTCTAATCTCGCCTTAAGTCCGAGGCGAAGGAGTGATCTCTGGTCAGGACCTGGGATGAGACCGGGCCTCCCGACCGCTTGTTGTAAACCGATCGATGTCTTTCCCAGGTGTGTAGTGTGTGTGCTTTTACACCTACTTTTTGTATGTGTGAACCTTATTATAGTGTGCTGCTTGTGCAGGAAAAAATCGACGAGGTAAATTGGTCAATTGGGTTGAAAAGGCCAGCTTTGAAAAACTCCAGAAGTTGCTGGAGATTTTCGAGCTAGAGCGACATCACGAATTCCTTCTTACTTTGAAGAATCTAGATGATTTGAGTCGTAACCCGACTCCTTACAACGTTTCGATCATTCCGCACCCTCTACCCACAAAAATTGTGGAAGGGGAGCATTACGTCACTGTGGACCTTTTAAATTTACTCTCGGGCAGCTCATCTCTAGGCAGGGAACCAGGGACCAAGGCGGCTGGTTGGGAATTGGTGATCCGCATTCAGCTCAGGCAACCTTCCTCTGCTAGTGAGGATTTCGGCCTTGTCCCATAGGCATCCAGGCAGAGAGAAAGGAGTAGCCGTTTAGGGCGTCTTCCTTTAGAGAGAAAGGGTTCCCATCTTGCCCCCCGAGCATTGAAGAGAAAAAAGGGGTAGCTTGGGCAACAAAAGTTCCTAGGCCCGGAGTGGAGGATTTTGTCCCTTAGGTTCCTCCCATATCCAGTCATCCCCCGGATTGGGAAGAAGAAGAGGAAGGGGACGAAATGTCTGACCTGGTTCATAACTTTGCTGCCTAGAAACAGAATCGCGATGCTAGCTTCAAGCAGGTGGTTGATGTCATTCCCAAGGTGGCTCAGGAAAGGCCCTGATGTGTAGCACAATACATCTCAAAGTTTTGCCCGAGATGGGTTCGACAACTAGCACCGGATCAAGAACACCACCTTGGTGGAGTCAAGGGAGGGCTTTACGACCCCCGTAGCGATCCAAGTGATCCATCCTCCCCGAAAGCAGCTCGTCGGCCGTAAAGGCCCTTATATACCCATGTCGTAGCAAGCCACAACCGTCGACCTGGGCTTCTACCGAATTAGTATCATCCTCCTACAGGCCCGAATCTAATTTATCGAAGAGGTGTCGGCTCCCGGCCGTAAGGTGCCTGTGAGATCATCGATCATTGGAGGCCTTTTAACAAAGGCGAATCCTCGGTAGATCACTTACACGATCTGTACCCGACCCTATTACGGATGCCCGTAACTGTGCTAGTCGAGGTAAGAGGTGAAGAGTAAGCCATCTCAGCCCCCTCTTCCACTGGTAAAGAGGACCTCCTGCAGATGGTTGAAGATGGGATGCTGGTCCGAAATCGTAATTTCTCCCAATCGACGAAACCGGTATGCTTGTAACTGCTAAGTGATGTTCTAGCATTATTTTCTAGTTTGTCGTATCCTTAATATGTCTATTCGTATAATATCGCATTAATAACACGGGCCTACCAAAGATTGGGAGTTCCAAATCTTGCTGAGGGATGCAGAGAGGCTACTCGCCTATGCCCGCTATTGCTCGACCGTATACCCCGAGTGCTTCCTTGATGGAGGCAAAGGTGAGTTCACGGTGGTGGGAGTTAGAGGCCAAGGAAGTCGTTGAAAGGGCGGTCCGGGCTAAGGCTGAGAGAGATGCCGCACGTCATGAAGCGTCGATGGCTAAATTGGATGCTGAAGAGGCGGGGAGCACCTGGGCGTAGGTGGAATCTGAGTTAGCCGAGGTTCAGCATGCCTTGGCTGCTTTAGAGGATGCTCGGAAGAAGGGGGACTCTGCGTTGACTAGGGCCCAGCGTGCCTTGGCTGCTTCAAAAGAGGTCTGGCGGAAGGCAGAGGACGAGGCTAGCCGGCTAGCAGATGAATGAGTCTATTTACTTCTGAAGCTCGAGGCTAGCAAAGACAAGTTGATTGGGGTCCAGGCAGAGGCTTCTAAAGAGAAAAAGGCTCTTGAGGAGGCTTTTGACGTAGGCTTTGAAGTGATCTTCAATTACGATTATGGCTATTATGCCTTCGCACACAACATTTGTGGAAGTGAACCTGTGATCCTAGAAGGGATGCCAGACACGTCAAAACTGCTACCTCCTGAGTTTTTCATCAATCCCCGATGCCCCCCGAGTGCTGCCCTAGGGGTTCATACCACCGATCCTGATGTAGATGTTAGAGAGGCAGGCGAGAGTCTTCAAGACGCCAAGGTTAGGCTAGGTGGCCAATCTGATTCTCCCATCAGAGGTATTGGGGAGAATGAAAAGCCTGACGCCTCTGGTGGGAACTAGGGATTGTATGTTGTTATCGTCAGTTTAGCCTTGTACCTTTCGTGTTATATCTCCAGCTTTCATTGTCATGAAACATAGTTTTTTTTTTTAATAAAGGATGTGTTGTTTTGAAAATCTGTTGTTGGTGCCTGCTCGCTTTTTTTTTTTTTTTAGTCAGGTAACTTTACTTTGTCTAGCCGAGTAGGGTATAGATAGATGACTCAGCTGGGCATCAACCATACTAGGCCGGATAAAACATCAACCTTCCCCAGATTTAATAATGAACCAGCTGGGCACCAACCATACTGAGCCGAATAGGACATCAACCTTTCCCGGACTTAGTAATGAACCAGTTGGGCATCAACCATACTAGCCTGACAGTATACAACCGTTCTCACTCTAGTAATGAACAAGTCAGCATCAACCATACTGGGCCGGATAGGGTGTCAACTGTTCCCGAACTTAGTAATGAACTAGCTGGGCACCAACCATACTGGGTCAGATAGGGCGTCAACCATTCCCGGACTTAGTAATGAACCAGTTGGGCATCAACCATACTAAGCCAAAGAGGACATCAACCTTCCCCAGACTTAGTAATGAACTAGCTGAGCATCAACCATACTGGGTCGGATAGGACATCAACCTTCCCTAGACTTTGATAATTAAAATTTGAGATGAAAATACGGTTAGAGACTAAATCAACCTTTTATTGATAGTACCTTTTGAGGTGCATAGCATTCCACATTCTAGGTACGGGTGTTCTGTCTAGTTTATCTAGTGCATATGAACCGAACTCACAGACTTGTGCTACAATATATGGTCTTTCCCAATTGGGTTGAAACTTTCTCTGCCATATCTGATTAAGCAAAGGTTCTCTAAAGACTTTCCTTAAGATTCCAGTCCCTGCTGAACACTTGGGGTTTCACACTCCTATTGTACAAGTTTTCCAATCAGCGATGGTAAGATGCTATCCTTACAAATGCGCCTCAAGGCACTGGCCCTGGCTGTGTGCTCCAGTCCTTAACTATAGATTCCCAGACGAATCGCCGCAACCGCCTTTGTGAGCGTAGGCATACCGATTTCTGTTGGGATTATAGCTTCCATCCCATAGGTAAGTGCAAAGGGAGATATGTCGGTTGGTCTTTTGGCGGTCGTTTTATAAGCCCATAGTACCCCATGGAGTTCGTCTACCCATTTTCCTTAATTCAATCTAACTGCTTTCTTCAATGCAAATCAATGTGGTTTTGTTAAAAGCCTTTGCTGTTATCATGGTGACATCGGGGGTGGAGTATAGATTCTTTATTTTCAACTCATGACAGAAGTTCTTATAGACCCGACTATAAAATTAGGGCCCGTTGTCTGATATAATTGACCAAGGAATACCGAATCAGTAAATGATATTCTTCCGTGATAAAATGGAGTGACATCTCGTTTTGATTGAGGCAAAGCATCTACTCATCCATTTTCCGAAGTAATCACTGCCACCGGCAACAACTTTGTCAGGCAGTAGGATCGCCCTACTATGTCAATTCCCCATCGAGCGGGCGGCCGCTGGCTCGAGATGGAAATTAGGTCTTCGAAATGCATGATCTTAAGATTCGAGCCAATCTGGGCCATATTGCACGTAATCGCGGGCGCCAAACTTCATGGTTGGCCAATACTACCCCCCCGTGTGTGGGCTCAGAAGCAAAGTTTTGCTAACTGATTATTGCTACATATTCTTCGCGTAACCTGGCTAAGACATATCGCCCCGTTTCTAGTTACATTTCGTGATAATTGCCCCGGCCCAGTGGATCAGTTTGGAATGTACCTACCCATCGATCAAGGAAAAATTTGGCAAGACTAGACTCCTGCACTACAGGCCTTGTCCTTCTCGTTAGGGAGTTCTTCGATGTTGATATACTACGCTATGGGGTCCATCCAGGAAGGGGAGGTTTCGCCCACCTGGCTTACGACAAAGGGTTACTCCAGGAACTGACCGTAATAGATGCAGTCATTGCTCGTTATAAGCAGTAGATACACAGGGGGCTACATAAGGCCTACTTTTTCATTGGCAAATTCTAGAAATGTGTTCTAGCTTTAGTTTAAAACCACCTGCTGCTGTTTTAACCAGTGGCAAGATACTCGCTATTCGGGACCCCAGATCTACATTCAAGGCTTAATTGTCCTACCAAAGAATTAGGAATCACTTCAAATTATAAGCTTATCGGCTGATATTATAGCTGCCAGTTCAATCCCGGCTAAGATGGCTTCATATTCTGATTCATTATTCGAGGAGTTGAAGCCCAATCGGATTGCTTGCTCGATCTTGTCCCCACTCGAGGATTTTAGTTGCAGGTTAATGCCAACAATGGTTTTTCGAGACGCCTCGTCTACACTGAGAGTCCACCAATTCAAACAGTCCAGGCCTATTTCAGTTTGGGGGATTTCTGCTAGGAAGTCAATTAGAACCTGTCCCTTCTTAGTTAGCCTTAGCTTATACTGGATACCATATTCGCTTAGTTCGACCACCCAACGAGTTATTCTCCCAGATAAGTAAAGCGGTGAATAAAAGATTTTGGCCAGGAGGCGGTTAGTTAGCAATACAATGTGGGGTGCTCAAGCACGCGCAAAGTTTCTGTCGCTACCCGAGAGCTAAAGCAAATCCTCGCTCGCGTCACGTGATTCGGGCTTGTCTACTAAGTACTTGTTGACGAAGAACACTGGCCTCTGCCTTCTATCAACATTTTCTTTGAATAGGGCAGCAATCACTACGACATCCGAGACTGCTAGATATACGAAGAGTGTCTCGCTGGCTTCAGGGCTAGCAAGGACTGGAGGTTCCACTAGATATTGCTTGATTTCCATAAAGGCATGATCACACTCCTCATTCCATCTGGCCCGGTTGGCCCCCTTAAGGGTGGAAAAAACTGGCTTTAGACAGTCTGTGAACCAAGAGATGAACCACCCTAGGGCGGCCAACCGACCAATCAGCTGTTGTACCCATTTTCTAGAATTGGGAGCCGGGGATTCTAGGATAGCCTTAAGCTGAGCAGGGTTAGCTTCTATCCCTCTCTGGGTCACCATGAAACCCAGGAACCGGCCCGCACTGACCCTGAAGGCGCACTTTGAGGGATTGAGTTTCATGTCTTATGCTCTGAAGAGTTCGAAAGTTTCTTGTAGATGTGTAACATGGTCCAGGCGCTCCTTGGATTTTACCAACATATCGTTAATGTATACCTCCATGGTTTTACCCAGCAGCGGTTTGAACATCTTGGTCACTAGTCTCTGATAAGTTGCCCCGACATTCGTTAATTCAAACGGCATTACATTATAGCAGAAGAGTCCATGTGGGGTGATAAACATTGTTTTCTCCGCATCCGGATGGTATATGGGGATTTGATGGTATCCCAAGAAGGCATCCAAGAATGACAACATCCCATTCTCGACTAATGCGTCGATAATATAGTCTATGCGAGGTAAAGGGAAGCTATCTTTAGGGCATGCGTCGTTGAGATCAGTATAGTCTATGCATACTCTCTATTTACCACCTTTCTTTGGTACCACCACCACATTGGCCAGCCATTCTAGGTACTTGATTTCTTTGATGAACCCTGCTTTCAAAAGATTATCTACTTCAGCCTGAGTAACCTGATGGCAGTCCGGGTGGAAACCCCTTACTCTTTGTCTGATTGACCTGGCAAACGGGACGACATTAAGCTTATGAGAAACATGCATGGGGCTAATGCCAGTCATGTCCTAGTGGGTTCAGGTGAATACATCGATTTTACGAAGCAAAACCTACCGTAATTGTTCTTTCTCCTCCTCAAACAAGAGGGAACTGACATAAGTGTGTTTATCCGGCCCGCCTAGGAGTATTGATTCCACGAGATCCATAGTCAATTGTTCCCTGTCCTCCGAACTTGCCTGGGTAGCGAGCTGTAATTTCTATTCTGGAAGTTGGGTCTAGAAGGCCGGATTTTTGGAGCTTTCACCTTTCTCACACTCTTGTACTGATAACTTATAGCACTAGCGAGCTGCTAATTGGCTACTCATAAGGTCAACCTGTCCTAAACCGGTTAGATAACTGATTGTTTGATGGTAGGTTGAGGGTACTGCTTTCATAGCATGCATCTAGGCTCGACCAATGATGGCATTGTATGGCCCTAAGTCTTCGATAACTGAGAATAAGACTTGCTGAATAACCGGCCTAGCCTTGACGGGGAGAGTAATATCACCCATGGTTAGCGTGGTTGCCCCATTAAATTCGGATAAAATTCTGCCAGCCGAATTGAGCTCATTAAGTGAACTTATCCGCCCGAAGGCTAGAAGTCAGAACAGTCGTTGCGCCGCAAGGTCAACAAGCACTTTGTGTACATCAAAAATTGTTAATGCATAAAGTAAAGGAATAAGTGCATCGTGGGTGTGAGTAAATGACTTTGGATTCGCCAATTAGAGGAAAGGATATGGGTCGTCGACCAAATAGATTACCTCAAGCATCGCTCCTCGGTAATCGATGGTGTTTACTCCGCAGCCTCGAACCCGTGGCCACCATAAGAGCCTCTCCTCTGACCCTTTGATTGATACAAGTCATCGATTGGGCCGCTTAATATGTAATTGATGGTGGGCCGGGGTTCGGATGGGAGCTTTAAGCTTGTCACTATTCTTTCAATTGCTAGAGCAGTTTCTGCTCTACGAGTCAGCTCCCGAATATTCCTCTAAGGTGGCTAGCCCAGATCAGTTTCTCTACTAGGAACTTCAGGGTTCGGCATCGATTAGTTTCTTGCTCGTGGCCCTTGTGGTAATCGCACCTTAGAGATTAATTACACTACTCGGAATCTGACTGAATTGGTGCAGGCCATTTAAAGTCAGGGTGATCCCGGATGAGAGGGAGAAGCCTATCATAGGAGATGTTTTCTGCTCGGGCTACCCTTTTATGGCCGGCTTGCTATTTTGGGAGGTAATCATTACTGTCTGGGAGGCTGCCCGGATATTGTCCTCTAGTGTAGAGTATTTGTCTCGTCGTATGTATAGTTTTACTGTCACAAGTTTAATCCAAAGATACCACTGAAGAAGGTGTGTTAGCCTAAAGCTTCAAAAGTTCTCGGAGGACCGCATCCATGTTGTGGCGCATCACTTTGATGTACTGGCCCAAATCTTCTGATGAAATCTCGAATAGATTCATCCTCCCGCTTGAAGATGGTTTGTAGTGAACTGATGCTTCCTTTTTGACGGACCGAGTATAGGTACTCGGAAATGAATACATCCCACAACTCACTAAACGAGTTGATGGACCCCCTCGGGAGTTTGTGGAACCAAGCCATGCAGTGGGTCCTCTGTTCCTCGGGCCGGGAACACTTTGGTACTTAAGATGATCATTTCCGCACTCAAAATCATCGCTAGCTTGAAGTAAAGATGTGGTTGTACAGTCTCGAGGATCCATCATATGGAAATGCCATTTAGATGGTGCCACCTAGGGAGGCCTGGCAACTTAAGATGTGTCGACTTAGTGGGGACGACAACATGTCCTCAAGTCCTCGGACAGTAGGTGCAGATACACGGAACCGGTAGTCCGGGCGTGGATACCCGAATGGAAGTAATGGTGTTGCACCCCCTAGCCAGGTGGGTATGTTTTCAAGGAGGCGCTCCGACTACTACCTTTCTCTAATGAATTCTCTCCGCGCCCAATGGGGCATGCCGCTGACGGACCAACTAGAACGACGAGAGGGCCTCCCTTGACTTAGCCTCCACGTTGTTTTTAAGAGGTGTTCGATTTGGAAGCAGGGAGCTACAGAAAGAAAACTCGTCATCCGCTGCAGCGTCACTGTCTTCCGGCCAGATAGGCTCCTTGCCTTTACTTTGTTTAATTTGGGGGTGCAGGGTGGCTACTCTCTCGTGCATTTTCGATTCGTACGCCTTCCGCATTTGCAGCCAAGAGGGAGATGGCTTTTCTCACAGATGGTCACCACGGCCGCAATTCGGGTCATCTCTGGCCTAGTGCTTTGCCTCCATATCCTGACGCCAGCGAAGGAATTGGTCTTTTAAGGATTAATTCACTGGGTAGCTGGTTATGATGACAAAACCCGACAGTCCGGTGGAATGATCGGAAACTACCAAAGCTTCGGGGGATAGGAGATCACTTGAAAATGAATGTAGCCAAGCCCTCGGAAATTGTCGATGAGCTTTCTTGCTTGGTCATTGTTAGTGATATGCTCTAGCCCAAGGCATATACATTGTCATTATATGTTTATATACATGAGGCATTTATCATTTTATCTTGTTATTTAAATTGTGGTTTAACTTGATAAAATAAGATCCTTAAATAGTTGGCTCCGCTTTATGTCATCAAGTATGTGACTTGATAGTAAAACCTTAAGGCATAAGAACACTATTCTAAATAGTCCATAGTCGATCATTATCGTGGGAATAATAATGAAGTAAGACTATTATGTTTTCCCACAGCACCACGCTTTTGTCGGTAAAAACATAAGATGTTACTCCGAACATAAATACATGTTAAGTTCATGTTATTGGACTGACCTGCTATGAGAAATACTACATGGATTATGTCATCAGTATTTCTCATTGTAGTAGTGGTATTTGAGTCCTTCGACCTGAATTCACCATGGATTCCTACATGAGGAACTGTATTCCCGACATAGCCCAATGACATCTTAATAGATGGTAATACAGCTATGGTCAAGTACAAAGAAATCATGTGGAGGATTGTGAGTGATAGTGAAGGAATTTGTCCCACTCTTTTTTAATTGAGGGAGATGTCTATTGCCTCTTGATGTCGGTGATCGGTAAACGCATTGCCGCTTCGAACGAGATCGATATGAGTTATCAATATCATTTGTTTAGTCAACTACTGAGAATCAAGAAACGATTAAGTTGTATAAAGATGACTCTTCATCCATGCTTTATGCTTAATCGACATCGTGGTGACAAAGGACTAATATCATACTATGGTAAGGTTTTTCGAGTCATCGACCATTCGACGGTAGTTATAATGTCTCGCTAGGAGACCAATTATAACTTCAGGGGCTTAGAATATGATTTGGGCCCATCGCGAACATTGAGTGAACTCTATATAGGTCACACATAAGAATGAGCTAATGGGATGTTAGAAAGGCTCTTACCCCATGATTAAGCCTAGTTTCAAGCCCATTAATAGTTAATGGAATTTGGTTTAAATTCGTTTTAATAAAAGGGTTTTGGAGGCTTGATATAAATATGGGGTTTATCATCTAAAAGGAGGTGGTTCTTTTGAAGTGGGCGTTTTGAGAGAGAATTCTTTTAGAGTTTTGGAAGACACTAAGGTGTCTTTGGTTTTGTGGGACAAAGACTTATCATAAGGTGCTAAAGACATCCATCCCATCCATTAATGCTCAGGACACTTTTAGAAGGCGTTTATACCGCATCGTCCTTGGTTTCTTGCTACTGGATCATTTGTATGAGTTCCGTTTATGTTTCAAAGGTGTGTGTGGGATCAAGCAAATCCGCAATAGTCGAAAAAGGATTCTACATTTACAAGAGGTAAGATCTGGATTTCCTTGATTCATTGTTTAGTTTCATCGGATTTCCTTGATTCATTGTTTAGTTTCATCAAATCGATTGGATCCTAATGCAATTCCGTGTTAAATTTTTTTTATTTCCGCTGCATTTTCTTATCGCTGGATTCCAATAGTGGTATCAAAGCTACTTGTTGTTTAGTGAAACTGATTTTTATATGTGATATAATGTGATCTGTTTAGTGTATTTGTTTTGCCATATGTGATATGCCATGATCCATTAGTTCATCCGTTTTATAATCAGTATAATCTAAGTCATGTTTTTTTTTTTTCTATATGAAGTCCGTGAACATCATATCGTAAATTGAAAAAATGATTCGCTTAGGAAAAGCTCTAATAGGATTAGGACTGGCATGATCATAATCACCCCGAGTTTGTAATTCTTGTGTTCTAATCTAATTAGGACTGTTACAGATTCTTATTAATTAGTAGGATTGTTACATATTAAGTATGGTTGTTACAGATACTTATTAATCAATAGGACTGTTACATATTAAGTATGGTTGTTACAGATTCTTATTAATCAGTAGGACTGTTACACGTTAATGTTAGACATTAAGAATGGACTGTTATAAATTATTCTTAATCAGTAGGGCTGTTACACATTAATGTTAGACATTAAGAATGGATTGTTACAGATTATTCTTAATCAGTAGGACTGTTACACATTAATGTTAGACATTAAGATTGGATTGTTACAGATTATTGCAAATTAAGTAGGATTGGTCCAAATTAATGATGGACTGTTAAATTAAGAGTAATCAGCATTGGTGAATGACCAGAATTATTAGTGTGATTAATGATTAGGAGAAATTTCCAGGCAATAATTCACTCATGCTAGCCTTAAAATTTGTTTATGTGACTAATGCTGCAATTAAAAGACCATATTCATAATCTGATTATGTGCTTAATGTGTTTATATTCAATTTGCATGGTGCATGCCATGCCCTAAATCAATGGATTAAGGTGCATTAATTACGGGTTTGTAATTTTAAATACGGCCTGCGTGTCGTTAATTTTTATAGACACAACATGTGTGTCTCTTTTTCATTATATTAGCATACGGCCTGCGTGTCATTGTTTTATTGAAACAACATGTGTGTCTCTTTTTATTATTTTAGCATAAAATAGCATACAATTATTACTTGCTTGTAATGAAGAAGAACGAAGAATGGAGGCCCGTTCATTCTTGGAGACAAGCCCATAAAGCCATGTGATTGGTAAAGTAGGACCCCGTGCATCTCCATATTAGCTTATGGAGATCACCTTAGGAAATGGGCCATGACATGTCACGTTTACATTTATGCTTATTAATATGCTTGTATGTGATGCATGTATATGTTTATAAAGTTTGCCTAACAACTTGATAATTCTTTTAATACATAAAGCCATTAAGTCATAAAATGCCTTCCATAATTTAACACTTGTCAATACTTCGATCGTCTTAATATAGATTCTGACAAAGCAGGGTGTATTGGGCCATCTTATGAAGACATGATGGATAATGGTGATATCAATAAGATTTCTGACATATGGTTAGACTTAACTAGGCTATCATAACGGTTTTCTTTTGGGCCTAAGGGTATAAAAGGAAAGAGTTTTCTACCTAGTTAGCTTAAGTTAAGTGTTATGCCAAAGTTTTGCTTGAATTTAAGTCAAACGTAGATTTTCACCCACTAAGAAACCATAAGATTGTTTCTGTGTTAATTAAAGAATTATTAATTTTAGTGGGAGTATTAAAGACCTCTATTTATTAAAAAAGCTTTGCATATTTTTGTATGTAGACTAATGATCTGCACTACAAAGAGGGTGATCCGAATCAACAATATTTATAAACCTAGTTCTTCTTCCTACTGTCAGAGCAGCCATCATAAAGATAGTGGCTCTAAGGTCGAACACATGGATGGGTTTTCTTCGTACAAATGATTTACAGTGAAGGCTAAAAATGGTGAATTTCAATTTAGATTTTAAGGTTTTGTAAAACAGGGGTTTGCTGTTAACAGTCGAAACTGAAATAAGAAAATGTAAAATAGAACCCTTTGTAGTGTCACACGGTTTAGGTTTTACAACCAACATGTCCTCGGGTCTTATTCTTCGCGTTGGGGAGGATGACATATAGTCATTTCCCGAACGGGATCTTCATTTGGCTTTAAAACCTAAACCTTAAAATTTTCCTTCTTGAAACATATAGCATTAATCGGGTATAATGTCCTTAAAGGTGATAAATATCTAAAAAACTCAATTCCTAATGTAAATAATCTAATAGAAACAACTAATTGGATAATAGGATCTAGTGATAAACATCCACTCGTAACCAAAAATCTTACAAATACACGTATCGAGGGTGTGCCTAGAGATTTTAACCTGGGCGTGAGCTGTGAACGCAAATACCCATAATCGCATACATGAAAACAAGAGAACTTGGCAAATTTACCTTAAACTCCGTACCAGCGCCTCCTTTCAAGGAGAAAGATCTTAGCTAACCATATCCTCTCGAAGCCACATCCTGCCAGAGGAGTGTCTGCAGCCGAAAGTGTGGAGAGAAAATGAAAGAAAATGGGAAAAGGAAGCAAATGGGAAACCGCGCCCACCTCAGACAATATGATTGATCCAAAGTTTGTACAGACTGAGGCTTATATAGGTGCTCAGTGTATAGGAAATTACGAAAAAAACTGAAACTAAAAGCTATTACAAGGACAAAATTGGAAGAAATAAAAAATTGCAACAAAAACAACAAAAGCATGAAATGCAGGTGAATAGTGCTGAAATGTGAACAGTGGAAGGATGAATAGTGGCGGGCAGGAGCAATTTCGCAGGTTGTGACCAAAATTTGTTGTGCTTCATTTTGTTCTGTTTTCTGCTCTTCTTTCCTCTTGGTCTCTGATCTACAATGCTGAGTTTGACTCGAATTCTTCATACTTGGATCGACTCAACAATTTTGGCACGATTAGCATGTAAAAACTGCAAAAATTTTCCACAAAATGCGATCAGTAGAATAGTAGGGACCTTAATGTGCAAATCGGGTTAATTAGAATGATTAGTACACAAAAAGCACTCAAAACCTATAATAAATAGGGTTCAAAATAGCAGTTTTTGAGCACTAATTAACTAATGGAAGCAAATAACACATCAACATTTACTCTACGATCTGTCCTTGAAAAGGAAAAACTTAATGGGACAAACTTCCTCGATTGGTCTCGAAATTTGAGGATTGTCCTTAAATAAGAGAGAAGACGTATGTTCTGATAATGAAATCCTTAATGAACCTCCCCCCGCTAACAATGCCCCACAAGCCAAAAGGGATGCTTATAGTAAGCATTTGAATGACTTTATGGATGTAACCTGTCTTATGCTTACAACCATGAACTCTGAGCTTCAGAAGCAATTTGAGGAAATGGAGGCATTTGATATGATGGTGCATCTCAAGGAAATGTTCCAAGAGCAAGCATGCCAAGAAAGGTTTACAACCACCAAAGCATTGAATGCATGCAAGATGACTCCTGGCACTTCAGTAAGTGCACATGTGCTAAAGATGAAGGGTCTCATTGATCAGCTTGATAAGCTTGGTGCTCCGATATCATGAGTTAATACCGATCTCGATTCTAGGTTCATTGCTCAATCTTATGGATCAATTTAGTGAACTACAATACGCACCATATGGAGAAATCTATTGCTGTTATACGGAATGTTAAAGAATGTTGAGACGAACATTCAAAAGACAACCAATGCTTATGGTTCAAAAAAAGGGAAGGTATGAAAAGAAAAGGAGTGGCAAAGGCAATAAGGCCAAGAAAGGCAAAGGATACCCATTTAAGGCTAAGAAGCCAAAGCGCCTAAGGAGGGAGTTTGTTTTCTTCGTAGTGAACAAGGTCATTGGAAAAGGAACTGTAAGCTCTACTTCTGGAAGATTCAAGAAAAGAAGAGTAGCAAGGCTACTACTTCGTGTATTTATGTTATAGAAATCAACTGCTCTACTGCTTCACGGGTATTAGATATCGATGTGGATCTCACATTTGTGTAAATGTGCAAGGCCTCTGGAAGCAAGACCACACAAAGGCTAAGGGACTTCCACGAGTGGGAATGGAGCAAGAGTTGCCGCATTAGCCAGGAGGAGTTTATGATTTGGATTCTTGCCTAGTGGACTTGTTTTCCACCAATAAAGAATTGTTATTATGTGCCTACGTGGGAGTAGAAACATTATTTCGCTTTCTTGATTAGACGTGGACGATCTACTTTATTATTAAGAATAATATTTTCCATCTATAGCTGGAGACATTTTTTATGGGAATGCTCATTTATCTAATGGTCTCTACATTCTAAACTTGGAACAACCCAAGCCCATCTATAACATCGATACTAAGAGGTTCAAGTCTAATGACTTGAATCCAACGTACTTTTGGCATTGTCGTTTGGGCCATGTTAATGAGAAACGTATCTTGAAGCTCCATCAAGATAGGCTCATACATTCATTTGGCTTAGAGTCATTTGAAACATGTGAATCTTATTTACTAGGCAAAATGACCAAGGCCTCATTGACACTGAGAGGGAGTTAGTGACTTATCGCCCTTAAGTACAGATGTTTGTGGACCAATAAGCTCAATTGCTAGAGGAGGTTATCAGTACTTCATTACTTTTATCGATGACTTTAGTAGATATGGTTACATCTACTTAATGAGGCATAAGTCTGAATCATTTGAAAAGTTCAAATTATTCAAGAATGAAGTACATAATCAACTTGGAAAGAATATCAAAACACTTCTGACCGACGAGGTGGTGAATATTTAAGCCAAAATTTCCGATGATCATCTTAAGGATTTGTGAGAGTCTCACAACTCATCTAATCTGGAACACCACAATGGAATGGTGTATCTGAAAGGAGAAATCGAACTTTATTAGATATGGTTCGATCTATGATGAGTCGAACAAATCTTCCAATATCCTTCTGGGGATATGCATTAGAGACTGCTGCGTTCTTATTGAATAGAATTCCATCGAAAGCGGTTGAGAAAACACCATATGAGCTGTGAACAGAAAGCGCCCCGGGTTTGTCTTTTTCAAGATTCGGGGGTGTGAAGCTTATGTAAAGCGCCAAAGCTTGATAGTTGAAATCCAAATCTGATAAGTGCTTATTTGTGGGGTATCCAAAGGAAACAAAAGGCTACTACTTTTACATCCAAATCTGATAAGTGCTTATTTGTGGGGTATCTAAAGGAAACAAAAGGGTACTACTTTTACATCCCATCTGAGAACAAAGTGTTTGTTGCTCGTAATGGAGTCTTTTTGGAAAGATATTTCATTTCCAAAAGAGTCAATGGGAGTAAGACATCTCTTGAAAAAGTTCAAGAACCACAAGTTGTCACCGAGCCTTGCGGAGGGTTTCTACAAGACTCACAACCAGTTGTTGAATCGACATCTTCTGCACAAGGCCCACGAAGGTCCAATGGGATTCATCATGAGCCCAAGAGATATGGATTTCTTGTAATTGACGACAAAACCATAGAGCTTGTGGATCAAGATGAGCCCACAACCTATCATGAGGCAATGATGAGCCCAAATTTTGAAAAATGGCTTCAAGCCATGAAGTCTGAGATGCAATCAATGTACGATAACCAGGTTTGGAATTTGGTTGATCCACCTGAGGGTGCTAAGGTCATTGGTTGTAAATGGGTTCATAAGATCAAACATGATATGACCTTTCAAGTCTGATTTTGTTGCAAAGGTTTCAAACAAACTCATGGTAATGACCATGATGAGACCTTTCACCGGCCGCTATGCTTAAGTATATTAGATTCTTCTTGCTATCGCCGCTTACTTTGATTATGAGATCGGCAAATGGATGTCAAACAACGCTTCTTAATGGAAACTTACTGAGGATGTACATGACACAATTTGAGGGTATTATCTTTAACTAAGTATCCTAATAGGGTGTGTGTAAGCTTCAAAGATCCATTTTATGGATTAAAGCAAACACGACCGAATCTTCATTTTGATGAGGTCAAGAAAAGAGTTCGCTTTATGAAAATGAAGATGAGCCTTGTGTATACAAGAAGGTTAGTGGGAGTTCAATTGTCTTCTTAGTGCCGTATGTGGACGACATCTTACCTTACATTGGAAATGACATCCCCACTGGCAGAGTGTCAAGTCTGGGCTGGGGAAATGTTTTTCAATGAAAGACTTAGGTGAAGCGCTACATCCTACATAAAGATTTATAGAGATAGATCTCACCCATTACTCTACTAAGTCAAAGTGGGTACATAGACAAAGTGCGCAGGTTTAGCATGCAAGATTCCAAGAGGTTTCTGCCGTCTCATGGCATTAAGCTCAGTAAGTCTCAATGTCCAACCACGAAGGACGAGAGAGAGGGCATGGATAAAATCCCATATGCTTCGGCTATTGGTTCTACCATGTATGCCATGCTTTGCACCCAACCTGATGTCTCCTATGCCTTAAGCATGACAAGTAGATTCCAGTCAGATCTAGGTGAATGTCATTGAATAGCAGTCAAGAATATCCTTAAACACTTGAGAAGAACCAAGGATATTTTTTTATCTATGGTGGACAAGAAGGCGAGCCAGCTTATAGCGGTTATAAATTATGTCGGGGTTTTCGCCTAACTTAGATGACTTTAGATCGTAATTTGGTTTTGTGTTTTGTTTGAATGGAGGTGTTGTGAGCTAGAGAAGTTCAAGCAAGACACCGTACGATTCCTACTACATAGCCGAGTACATAGCCGCCGATGCAAATTAAGGAGGCAGTTTGGATCAAAATTTTTGTTTTTAGACTGGGTGTTGTTCCTAGCATTACAAACCCAGTAGATGTCTATTGTGACAATAATGGGGCTATTGCTCAAGCCAAGGAGCCCAGATCACATCAGCGATCCAAACACATACTCAGGCGTTTCCACCTTATTCGTGAGATCATTGAGAGAGGAGATGTTAAGATATGTAGAGTTCATACCGAAGGACAATGTCATGGATCCTTAACCAAACCTCTTCCACAACAAAGCATGATAGTCATATTTAGATCGACAGTAATCATTTTACGCCTGATCGGGAACGGAGGAAGTGGGAGATTGTTAGTGATATTGTCAGCCTAAAGGCATATATATCATTATTATTATATGTTTATATACATGAGGCATTTATCATTTTATTCCTTGTTATTTAAATTGTGGTTTGGGAATTCTATTAAATCATATCCTTGAATAGTTGGCTCCGCTTTACGCTATCAATTATGCATCTGATAGTAAAAATCCCAAGGCATACACACTTATCTAAAATAGTCCATAGTCGATCATTGTTGTGGGAATAATAATGAAGTAAGACTATTATGTTTTCTGAGAAAATACCACGTTTTTGGTAAAAACATAAGATGTCATCTCTAACATAACCATGCTAAGTTCATGTTATCGATCGACTACACAGAAATACTACATGGATTATGTCATCAGTAATTCATTTCAAGAGGATATTTGAGTCCTTCGACCTGAATTCACCATGGATCTTTACATGAGGAACTTCGTGGTTCTACGTAGCTCAATGACGCCTTTGTACAGATGGTAATACGTGCTATGGTTGGGCACATGCAAGAAATCATGTGGCGGAATGTGAGTGATAGTGAAGGAATTTGTCCCATTTGAATTCTGAGTGAGATGTCTATTGGCCTCTTGATAAGTGAGACTGAGAAATGCATGGTCGTGCTCGAATGAGATTGATAGGAGTTATCAATATCATTTGTTTAATCAGTCTACTTGAGAATCAAGAAACGATTAAGTTGTATAAAGATGACTTCATCCATGCTTTGTGCTTAATCGTGACATCGTGTGACAAAGGACTAATACTTCACATTAGGTAAGGTTTTAGAGTCATCGAATTCACTTGATTCGGGGTAGTTATAATGTCTTACTAGATACCAACAGAACTGTGGGCTTAGAATGATTTGTCTCCACCGCCAACATTGAGTGAACTCTATGTATCGCTACATAAGAATGAGCTTATAAATGGATGTTAGGTAGTGCTCTTCTTTAGCCTATGATTAAGCCTAGTCTAAGCTCAAGCCCATTAATAGTTAATGGAATTATTTAAACTCATTTTAATAAAAGGGGTTTGGGAGGCTTGATATAAATATGGGGTTTATCATCTAAAAGGAGGTGGTTTTTTGGAAGTGGGCGGTTTTTTTAGAGGAGAATTCTTTGAGTTTTGGAAGACAATTAAGGTGTCTTTGGTTTCAGGGGACAAACATCTTATCATAAGGTGCTAGCACATCATCCCATCCATTAGTCGCTCGTGTATTACCTTTAGAGGGCTGCTTGCACACCGTGATCGCCTTGCGCTCGTTGTTACCGGATCATTCCGCAAGGAGCTCGGTTTGTGTTTCGTGTGTGTGATCACAAATCAGACCAGTCGAAGCGATTCGGTCTATAAGAGGTGCGACTTGATTTTCTTGATTCATTGTTTAGTTTTCACCACTTCCTTGATTCATTGCTTAGATTCATCAAACTCGCTTGGATCCCTACATTTCAATGCTAAAAATTTATTTTCGTTTTGTGTTTTCTTATCGTTGATTCCAACAAATGCTCCTACGCATGCGCCAATTGTAGTCTCCTGAATTTTCTAAGTCACTGGATCGTCGGAGCATTAACTTGCCATCATGTACTTGTAAAACAATCAAGAAAATGGCTGTGGCTCGCCGCCTCCGTCATGCCTGCTGATCAAGAACTGAGATGCAAAGAGCCGCCTTAGTGAAGAATGTCGTACTGTCAGATTCCTTCTTCCTTTATGGGGGAGAAAGACGGTCCGATTTCCATGGAAAGTTGGTGATTTCCTTCCGAAACGGAGGGGGAAAGAGGGCGCTCTTTGCGCGCCATGACTTGCTCTTCCTTTTTTGATGGCCCAATTGGTTGTAACTTGTGCCCTAAGAAGTAGCTCACTACCCCAAACCATTATGTGTATAAGGAGGTGTCTTTGTGACTAAAAGATCAACTGGGTAATCATTAGTCGGCCGTCTTCTTAGAGATGGTTTCGCTATTAGAGGATAAGTTCCAGCGTTGTATCCCCATCCTGGCTGGAAGGTGATACTGGACCCGGTCCGTTACTCTAAGTCCGGCTCATAAAGGTGTTTGGGCCTGGTGAATGGTAAAGCTAGCTATTGGCCTGGTACCCACATCACCGTCAAAATGACATTGTTTTATGGTCAAGATGACATGGTTATGAATGCATTGGTATATGTGATACACATTAGACACAACCTATGGTAAATCATGCCATAGCACTAATAAATAAGTGTCATGATTCAACTAGTTGCTATTATGATAATGCCCTTAAAAGTATGATATGATGTAACTAAATTGGAATTCATTATTCAATGATATAAATTATAGGTATTCCATTTGAGATTGCGGTGCACTATCTCCTAATTGGAGGAATTATTAGCCTTGACCATTGGAATGTGTTCCCCTTAATGGATGTAAACAAAATATCGAGATCATACAACTGTGTTAAAGGCTTAGTTTAACATTTGTATTAAAGACTACAAATCGGAAATTGTTTTGAAGACCCAAAATTTCGACCATTTATTATAGCTGATTTTCCATCTAAAAATTGGTCGAAACTTAGGCCCATAAAGCCCCGAAAAATTAGCCTATGGCTTTTATAGTACCCTCAAATTGGTCAGAAACCTTTCGACCAGGTGTGCCATATTGTGTTTTTATACAACGTGGATTCAATTCGCTGTTATGAATTATGTGGCCTTCATTACCATATTAAGTTAATTAATTTCATCATTATGAAGGTTCATGACCAAATTCATAAACATAATATATTTACATTTCTCGTATATTGTATCCAATGCATGTTGGAATGTTAAATGAATAAGATGTATGATGAAAGTACAAGGTATCATGACCAAAGTCATGAACCTAGCAAATTGTGTACTAGGTACAATGACCAAGATCATATACCTACATTAAAGTTTTCGTATACCTTGAATAGTATATGGAATTAATTAAAGTTGGATTCATGTATTCAGTGCTGGTTCTACTATGTCCTTTTTGTGAATATAAACCAAAACAGTAGTGAGAGATGTGTTAAGTATACTAAGAAAGTCCCCATATAATGAGGTCAAGAATATCTATTAACCATTGTCTAGTCACATTATGCTGGATGTGACTTTCCTAAACATGTACTAACAAGTTACCACTTACAACCTTCGGTTTTAATACCACCAAATAAGGTCTTTTAGAAAAGATTAGGGAGTTTGAATTAGCCCAAAATAAACCAAACAAGGAAAAAACGAGGTAAGATGACTTGTCTAATTTGATGGCCGAAAGTAGACAAAGACTATCCTTAAAGTAGATCATCTCTCCTCCGGTTTGTAACCTTGGTGTAGTAGGGAATCGACACTCTACCTCCAAGATTCAACAATCAGATCTTGCCTCGAGAGCACTCTCTTGGTAAGATACAATACAGCTCAAACAATGATGTTCCTCCAATGTGCTTAATATAAAACCACTCGAAACTTATAGAGAGTGCTTGGGAGCACTTGAGAGAAGAGGAGTGCTTGGAAGCACTTGAGCAAGAGTGCTTGGAAGCACTAGAGTAAGAGAAGAGTGCTTGGAAGCACTTGAGTAAGAGAGAGAGGAGAGAGCTTGAGAGAAAGATCTCAAGATGAAGTGTGTGAGAAATGAAGGGGGAGGGGCACCTTTATATAGGTGGAGTCCCAACGGATCCCTCCACAAAATGTGCCAAAAAAGCTTAAAAGAAAAAGTCATATTTCAATTTGACTTGGCTAATAAAACAAATTAAATTAAGTTAAATGACTTGACCAAGTCAATTTGAAATATCACAAGATCTTTCTTCACGTTATTCTCACTTAACTCCCCAACATTTAGAATGAGGTATTCATTGTGACACTTGATGGGAGGTCACTTAAAAGGGCTTTAAAAGAATTCTTGGTCCCTCTCTCCACTCATATTTAGAGCTTGTGAATTTTCCATTGCTTATGCAAACATTAGTGAGAGGGAGTAAGGAAAGGGAAGACACAAGTATGCCAACAACAATACTAGGAGATGGAAGGCAATACCAAGTTGCTCAACATCATAAGTATACAAGAAAAGGTGATTTTATAACGATGTCACAAGGTTAGTTTCCAAAATTGTGTGGTTCATTAAACTGATAAATGAAATCCTATTTGCATGATAACAGTTCTACATTCCTTGTTTCAATTATGATTTATTTCTTAAGTTTGAATACATAAAATTGTATGTTCCTAACTTTTAGCTAATCTTTAGCTCCATGAATTGAATTATAAGTATAAGAAAATAACAAGAAATAATTAAAATAATATAAGTTATAAAATATTAAAAGAAAATAGAGAGAAAGATGTAATTAAAGACAAGATCTGCCTTAACAATAGTATTGATGAGAAAGAGAAAGAGAAACAACTCTAATATATTTAAAATTTATTTGATATTTGCAATATCTTTGTATTTCCCCAAAATTCATATCCATAATTTTTTATATTTTAACGTAGAACTTGATTAAATATTTCAAACAAATATGTATGGAGTACAGCATCTCCTCTAACCACCTCATCCTTTACTCTGACACAAATTCGATCATCTTTTCTTTCCACTTCCAATTTAAACTTTAAATTAAAAATTCCACCACTCATTATTGGAAAACAAGCCTAGAATCTCCAATAATAAAAGATAGTTGTTGGCAGTGTATGATATGATGACCTACAGATTTATTCCATCAATCTCCATAGATTTGGCGATGAGAAACTCAACTCAACAAGGATTTAGTTGACGAGGTGGTGGCAGCATACTAGTTAATCTGGTCCTTCCATTCTTCACAATTAGAACAGTGTTCATGCCCCAGCTGGCATGTCTATCCATATGACAATGCATGAACCATACCCCTAAGTAACATAACAAAATACCATAATGGTTAATTAGTACTGCATTTAGTAAATGAATTATCAGAGCATTCAGAATATGTCTATCTAAATACCTGGATTATCTGCTCTGAATCTGATGGCAGCCCACCCATTGGTAGGCACTCCAATGGTATTAACCTCCGGCGGATCAACCAAATTGAATTTATTGCGATCAGTCTTCTTAATATAGTTCCCAAAGCCATATCCCACTACATAAAAGTTGTACCCATGCAAATGTATTGGATGATTCTCTGTTGCATTCTGGACATTAGTCACTTGGAACACTATCTCCACACTGGAGTTATACTCCAAAATTTTCACTTTCGTCCCCCGTTCTGGTGTCAACAAAGTGTCCGGCAAATTTTCGGCTGTGAAGTTGAAATAGTAAGGCGGCTTATTCGGGAAATTAGGTTTGTAAACTTGCTTGATTCTGTTGTAATATGCTTGTAAAACATCGATTTTTGGCTCCACGAAACTCATGTTGTTCAAGCTTGCTGCAAGCATTGATCCATTGGGTCCATCACATGAATGTTTTACGCATGGCCTAGTATTCACAGAGACTGTGATATTTTTGTGTCAACATGTCGTGGAACATTTACCGGGTATTCTTGGTGGCTAGGCCTAAGTCAGTGTAAAAGTTGTTGTTACTGCGTTGGTGTCAGTGTAATTGGGGAGATTAGGAAATGAAGGTGTTGATGGGGGAGTGTAGCTTCCACTATATTGGACTATTGCAGTTGTGGTAGTATTATCATATACTACCCCATAATATGCCCTAGCCGTCATGTAATAGTGACTAGGAGACTGATCTGCTGTGATGATGACGTCCATTGTTTGCCCTGGGATTATCATGATATAGCTGGTTCTATGGTTTAATGTAAGCCCCATCGGTGCCGACAACAGTCAGGTTATGTTTAGCAACCATAAAGAACATTGCCTCGTTCATGATAGAATTGATGATGCGGAGAAGATAGGTCTTCCCGAAATCAACCACCATTCTGAACGTCCCTGCAACAAATGAATTATGTCAGTCCATTTCACATACATGCATATATCATACATGCTATCTTCTAATACATAAATATCATGCTGAATCTAGTTAGTTAATTACCTTGTTTTGAACAATTGTATAAATCTCCTGGTTGACCATTAATGGTGAGAGCGTCTGAATTATTTGGCTCCCCGCCATTTTCAAGAGCAGTTTCAATGATCTCCATCACATCTCCCTTGAACCACGATGCTTTAAGGATGTACCATAAAACAGAATCCATCGCCATCATCATGTATAATCATCGTGATCATCAATATATAACAACGAAACTGGTAATAATGATTATGCTTTAATATAGGATTGATCTAGTAGGATTTTGTTCTTATTCTACAATCAAAACATAATTCTAAATGACAATAACTCTCTTTACACCATCGTTCAATAATAAATGGATCACCCATCTCTTCTGCTTCCTAAACTGTGCTAGCTATTTAACCGATCGATTCCAATTAATTATTGACATCCACATAAATAATCCGCTTCGTATTCTTTCTTTTTCTTTTTCTTAGAAAACTCGATGACGGATGACAGAATATTCCTTCCCCAAGTGGAGTAAATCATGGTGGGTTTGAGTGCAGAACGTGACCAAGTCTTCCCCCGTGCGAATCAACAACTAGGATTGTTTTTTATGGCTTCTAAATCACTAAATTATTTTAAATCATTAATTTAATAATTATTATATTTTACTTAACTGGCCAAATGTAAAAGCTTACATGCAGCTAGCCCTTACCCACCTTTTCCATGTTGTAAGTGATTGTCTTCCCTTCTTATAAATACCATTTGTATCTAGAAAATAATTATTAATGTTATAATAATAATAATGTTGAGGAAGACTAATGCTCACCTAAAACAATGGGAACTTCTTTACAAGGCTTGGGAAATGGATAAGTTTTTCCAAGCTGTGGCAAACGATGAGTGGGCCATGGACAGTGGCACGTGACCAGTCGCTATGGGCATGCCACCAAAGGGTTCTCGTTCGACAAAACGATTTGCTAAGTGAAACTTGCCCTGGTTTGATTGGGCACTGCGTCACGAAGTTTGGTCCATCCGACCATGGATTTCTCAGTTGCTTCACCCATGCCTGCTGACATTTCTCAGATACACAATGAAACATGTAATTAAATTAAACCAGCTCAGTTGGACAGCTCCAGTATTGAGAGAATTGAGGAAAAGAAAAAGATTCATACCAGTGAATGGTGACATTGTACTTTCCTTCATTTCGAACATAAATGTTGAGTCTTTCTCCTTTGCGCATGTATATAGGTGGCCCTGGATATAGCCCATTTACAGTCAAGATCTTCTTGGTGGTGCATAGCCGAGTGTATGAAGTTTCCTTTACCTGGGAAAAGCTTCCCATCAAAATAGTGGTAAATTCAAATTAAGAAATGATCAGAATATCATTGGAAATGATGAGTTGATCATTAAATTACAGTATATTTGGCATATTAAGCTCATAGATTTCTGAGGAAATCGTTTAAGTGTATACACTCCATACTTACAATCCAATCAATAGTAGTGGTATGCTTTGTAGCCCTGCACAGTGTGAGCACGTTCAATATCAGAAACCCTAGAAGCTCTATCAGCAAGCTCTTCTTCTTTACTAACTCCATTTTAATGAACTATGCTTTCTGATTTCTGATAAACTATGCTTAGTTCTCGGGAGAAGGCCTTTATATAAACTTTGGAGATTAAGTTTAACGATGAAAAACCAGCTCCATTAACATTTCCACATTTAAAGTAAAAAAGCTCGTAGGAGGGGCATACATGCACGGATATCCCGTGGAAAGTAACACCGAAAAACTTGTAAAGTTGGGTTTCTCCTCTAATGGAAAGTAAAAGGGATGGTGCTCCTTAGAAGGCATTGTGTGGGGAGGCATAGGTTTGTTTAATTTGGGTCGTTTTCTTGAGAGATTTGGAAGAAGAAAAACAAAAGAAAACTATAAAAAAGCATCATTCATTATTTCTGTTCACTGATCATGAAAAGTCACATGTCAAGGACCCATTACAAGACCTATATATGAAAAGTCACTAGTGTTTCAACCGGTTGATTTTAGAATAATAGTAAAGATAACATAAAAACTAAAAAAAAATAGGTTGAATATGATTTTATAGCAATAGCGTAATACATAAGTACTAAATCATGTATTTTGTATTCTTTATGTCATCTTTACTATTATTCCAAGTCATTGGTATGAAACACAAAGTTCCCATTTTTTTTCTTTGAAAGAATCCATTCACTTAATAGAAGGTAGGCTCCAAGTGAAATTAAAAAATAATTAACGAAGATTCCATTGGGAGTCCTAATTCAACTTGCTAAATGAAGTCTTTTACTAATATTGGGTCCCTTCATTTCTTCCTTTTCTTTGGATAACGTGTTATATAAGATAATCTCATCCTCTTTAAAATAGTTTAGCTTTTAAAAATTATTTTTTAAAATTTTATAGAACAACAAATTTAACTATATTTTAGAAATAATTTTTTGTTTAGTATTTTTTAATAAAGTAAAATAAATAAAAATATTATTTAAAGACACTATATTTTTTATTGTTAAGAATAAAATGTAGAAACTAATTTTTATTATTAAATATATTTCTATTTAAAATTTTTGAAAAATAGAATCTATTTTTAAAAAATAGTCATAGAAGAGACCTTATATTTTATTATCTTTTTTTAGGTATCTTACCGCTTTATTTCATAGAACAATAGAAGCTATGTGCATGGTTCAAAAATTCATAGGATCACCAGTTCCTGAAATGACCTCCGAGTTTTAAATGTATATCTAATTTAGCCACGAAATTTTTAAGTGTCAAAATCTTTAGATGTTTCTTGCTTAGTCACTAAATGTCTGTCGTATTAAAAAATCGCAATCCAATTTAGAAGTTTTGGGACATGTGAGGTGTTTAACAAGGTTTTAATGGGCGTTTGACCATTGATATGCGACCTTAATTTTCTAATGGAAAGAGCATTAATTATTGTAGATGTAAATATCGGGGATATCTTTAGATCGAAAAAGTTCGTAAGCGAAATCAGGCAATATCTATAGCTAAGAGGTATTATGCGCTTATCCCAAAAATTCATGATCATCTTCATTTACTTTAACGTTTTTATTTTGCAAATTCCGAGTGGCAATTAATTAATAGATTAAATCCCGGGATATAAGACGTGATAGTTTTCAATTTGAGCACGACATCCGCAGAAGCACTGCATTTTCTACAAACCTAATTAATTAGATTGGATGTCTAGTAGATATCAGTTCGTGGAAAAAAAGTTTATAGTTGTCAAAAAGCACCCAACGACTACGGTTTTCAATTTCATTTCCATATCCGTACTTAGCTTGAGAATGAAGGCATCCCCTCATATTACGTATCTGCTTAATCGCTTGTTTCACTGCTGTCATCTACCCTCGAATAATTATCCAACCAAATTCATCAAACATGAAAGGTTGAATAGCACTTACGATTCAACCACATTTGGATTAATATTGATTTCCCCCATTCATGCATATTGGAGATTTGGAATATGATAGTGATTCCTTACTTATTATGGGAATCCCAAGTTATGCATCCTTGATGCTTCTAGCTAGTCACCATTTCTTTTTCCAATCCTCATGCCTCCCTACATTGAATTTGATTCTCCACCGCCATTATTCTATTCCCAACAATGAATTTTCCACCTAAATTAATTTCCACCATGCAAAGGAATTTGAGTTTTGTCCAAAAATAATACTTTTGAAAAATCTTATCTTAATACTCCGGTTTGAAATAATGTTGAGTGAGTGTGTCATTGTTTTGTACCAGTTCACCAAAATTGTAGTCACTCATTACCATTTCAAACTTTTTAAAATAATTAAAGCAAAGTAGTTAATATTCTGACTTTAGACTTAAAATTAAACCCGTATTTGGTATTATAGTTTTGAAAATGAAGGCCTTTCATTGTATTTTTAATAATCGTTTGAGATTTCAAAACCGTCGCATCAATTATTTAAATTTTTTTAAATCGTGGCTAACTCATGTTTTTGGTGATCAGATCTTATAAGGAAAATGTCTTGCAAATCTTTCATAACGTTTGATCGTATGTCACGTCGACCCTTAATATTTTATTTTGTCTAACCATATCTTTGACGTTTCTACCGTAACACTTAAACTCTTGTCATTAGCGGAATTTCCAGATCGGTAAATGCGGCATTCAGGTTGTTGATGTGACATTCCTTAATTACGTTTTTAATTGATGTGACAGTTTTACACGGGATTAATTAAACCAAAACATCATTTTGACAAAAATACCCTTATCCCTACCCATTTGCAACCGGTTTGATTTACCCCAATCTGTAAATTCTTTTCCTCTTATTTTTCTCTAACCAAACAGGAAACCAAGCAGAATTTGGCTACATTGGGTTTCTTATTCTCTCTAACCAAACAGAAAACTAATAACAGAATTCTGCAAATTCCTGTTTCTCTGGAGTCACTCACCTTCAATTTTCAGTTGCAGCGAAGAGAGGTTGTTCGTGCAGAGGAACCGCTCCTTTCCGACGAGGGCTGAATGCGACGCCGCCGAAACGCATCAGGCAGAATGGCGGTGTGGTGGGTGAGAATTTGTGCAACTGACTCATATCTGTAGGTCTCTAAATCGGTTTCGCCGCTACTCGTTGTGGCCATGGATTGAGAAAGTGCCTATAACATTGACTCTGTTTTATCCAAAAAGAAAAAGAAAAAAAATCCCAAATTTAAAAAACACGAGAAAACAGCCCATTCATGTAAAGGAAAATTTTTCATTTGGGTCTTTAGGGTTGCTGGCAAAACGATGGAACCGGAAGACAGTTCTAAATTTTACATCATGTTTAATTCAATTTTCCATTTTCCCCCTATTTGCTTGGTGAGAAATCGGAAAAAAAAAAAAAAGAAAGAAAGAGTTGGGATTCCCTAGCATGCAATTCCAGGCTCCCTTCAAACGCATCAGTCAATTGCATCATTTTCCTTTACCAAAAATCAAAACAGAGGAACACCCCCAAAAAGACCCAGATTCAGATTTAGCTTTCTCCCATTTTCCTACATTTTTCCAACCAAACAGTTATTTTCTTTGCCCGAAAAAATCCAAGTGTTTCCATTCAACCGTCCAAAGTAAAGCACCGGAAACAATTCCTGAAACACAGAAAATCCCACACCCAATACATTTAATAAAAAAAAAAAAGAACCTTGAAATTGACGGGTGAGTGACAGAGAGGGAATCATGGGTAGAGGGGAAATTGGGGTGGATTCAAGGGCATTTTTGTCAAAAGAGTGTTTGGGCTAAAAAACCATGTATAAAGGTGTCATATAAACAAAAAAAAGCATGTGCTGGATACCAGGGCTTTTTTAAATAATAATATTATTTTAAAAAATGTTAATTTAAAATAAGGTAGAAAAATAAATATTTAGGAATGCAGATATCTTAGTCTTAAGCGAGCGCCGTGATATTTCGTAAGATTACGAAATCGTGTGCCCCGAGCGCGATTCCAGTCGAAACTACGAAATCGTATGTGAAACACGATTTAGGTGTAAGGGCTGAAGTCGTGTTTTGAAAACATGAATTCGGTGTAAGTCGAAGTCGTGTGCTTAATCTGATTCCAGTATAAAATTACAAAGTGTTGTGCCCCAGCCACGATTTCGGTACTGCTCAGATCTTAAAAGTCGATGTGCCCAAAAACACGATTTAAATAAATAACCTTAAAAATGCGCAACAACATTATCCTTGCGATTGACAGTTCGTAAATAAAAATCGAAAATGTCCTTGACATGATATGTAAGTATAAATGCAGCAATAAACTGATGATAATGTCCAAAATATATAATAATGTCCCGAAATGATAATATTCAAAGTATGTGTTAGTAGAAAGTAGAAAATTGAGGAGTTAGAGTCATCTCCAGTACTAGCAGCCTTAATTATATAGTCGCATGACCATTAGTTCGAGGACAAATTGACGAAGGGCGGCGGTGGACGGGAAGAGAACAAGGGTAGAAGATATCGAGTATCGCGTGAGGTCCTTCTAATATAGTAGAATCTCCAGTATATGATAGACGGCCCAGAAGAAAAAGAAGGTTCCTTCATGTAGCGCGCATATGGTTTATGTATAAGTTGGACTTAATGACCTTTGTACTTAAGTCTTTTTTTAGGCGGCTTTCTTACTTAGCATCTTTTTGAATATTATCATTTTGGGCGTTATTATATATTTGGACATTATCGCCGGGTAGTTTATTAGAAGTTGCGGTATGGTTTACAATATTGATGTTGGAAGGGCGGCTTTGATTTTATTTATGGCTATTTGTTGAATCGGGGAAAAAGGTTGTTGGTGCATTTTAAGGTTATTTATGAAGTCGTTTTGAAGGCGACTTGATTTGCTTGGAAATCGTGTGCTTGAAGATGCGACTATTTCTGTTGAAATCGTGTTTTCAACAGCGAACCAGCTGTTTAATCGTGTTTTAATAACTAAAACCTCTGAAAATAGGTGTTTTGGCTGCGGCACAAGTACTGCGTTGATAGATGTGCTTGAGGGCGCTGCGGCTTTCATTTTATGAGAAATATCTATGTGTGGCGCCTCGATTGGCACTAAGTGCCAAATAGATGCTGAAATCATTTATTTTCTACCTTGTTTAAATAATATTTTTAAATAATATTATTATTTAAAAAAGCCCCTAGTTATCTCAGTACTTTTGCACCCCATTTGCCAATTTGGCATTTCTATTGATAGGAAGGACTTAAGTATGTCACGGCAGAAGAATTAGGACCATTGTTGAATCGAAAAAAACATCAAGGGTTAAATTGGACATCTCATCAAATATTAGGGGTATTAGTGTATCTTTTTCCGAATCCTACATGTCAAGGACACACTAATTTAGGCATTATTTTAAAATTGATATCAGTTAAGGATTTTTTTTTTCATTAATTTGGGCATTATTTTGAAACTGATACTAGTTTAACGATTTTTTTCAGAAATATTATTTTGGGAGGCGGGAATTTTTTATTTATGTTTGGTTTTAAGAAAATTTGAGGGAAAATGCAATGAAAAAAATAGGGAGAAAAAGTAAAAGGAAAGAAAAAATGAAAAAAATTGAAAATAAATTATATTTTTATTTTATCAAATCATTTTATGTTTATTTCAACTTATCAATATAAAAATTAAATAATTAAAAAATAAATAAGTTTTCAAGTAATTCTATTTATATTTTATTTCCTTTTGATATTTTTCATTAGATAACCAAAACTAAGAAAACCATTTTCTTGAACATTCATTTTTTTCTTTCTTAGTGCTTTTCCAAGACCAAACACAGCCTTAGATTTATACTTCTTGAATTTAAGGATTTGGATAGAGCGTGAGCATGTGAACAAAGTAAAACAGTAAAAAACATATCATTTTTTTTTTTTTTGAATAAAAGTAAAAAATATATCATAAAACACGGTTTTATGGAAATATAAAAGGATCGGATCCAGCGGTTATATCTACTTTTTATTCTCAGTGATATGCTTTATCATATAATAAACGTTATTTCTAATTCTTGAAATTAGCCATTATTGATCGATCAATATTAAAACACGGTGTCTATTTTTATGTTATTTGCTTAAGTTTTATACTTTTCCTCTAATAGGTTTGCATTAGTACTTTACGTGCACAATAGTACTTCATTCATATATACCCATCACTTGTGGTATTTATGTAATATTGGTATAAAAATGAAGACATAGTAGTTAAATACCTATTAAATATTAATTACTAGGTTCCATCCTTAGCAAAGTAATGGTTGCGGTATTTAATTATTAAGGTGACGTTTGATTTTTTTTTTCTTTTTGCTGAAATTGAGCTTGTTTTTTTTTAAACTTTTATGACTTATTGCTCAACTTTTGACTAAATACAAAAAGCTGAAATTTTTTGTTTTTTTGGCTTTTTCTTCATGTTTTTTATTAATAAAAACTAGATTCAAATATGATAAAATTATACTCTCAAAATTTGTTTTGATGATGCTTTTTCAGCCGGAGGTAGAATTTGGGCGCGTGTTAGGGTCGTTGGGTTGAATGAGACTCTTGATAAATTTGGCTTGGAGGATGCCGGATCGTTGGGGCATTTTGGGAGGATCATTTTCTTGTCGACTGCGGGCCAGAAAGTAATTCGCGAAAACGGGAAGAAGGGGGTGCGAGCAAAGATAAGTAAGCTCCGTCTCGTCAGTTCTTCCTTGAGAGAAGAATGCTTAGGTTGTTCCAGTATTAAGCGTCCAGTGGCGTACCTTCCCGGCGATAGGGTGGCGCTTATGTTATAGTGGATGATCGTCGATGGTAGAATTCCTCTAGTGGAGGATATTCACCGTATTGTTAGCGTAGATTTATAGCGGATTAGTTAGTCAAGGGGTTTATTTGGGAGAATCCTCCTTTTTATTGGAGGATTCCCATTGCTGGGTCTTCTATTAGCACTACGAACCCACGATATTAGGACTTGATTGGGCGAATAGGTTGTTATCTTTTAGGGAATATTCTACCTTCTGTTATTTGAAGGATTTGGGTTGACTGGTTGAATATGGGCCTCCCTATTTCTCCAAACCCATGTTTTGGGCCCAATGAGCGGTTCTTGAAATTGCTATGGAGAGGGACATGGGTGGGGCTGGCCCCGGGTGCTATCGAGTGGCGGGTGGGATCACTCGGTCGATTTTCATATCCTCATCGGTTGCCCCGGCCCTTGTGTGCGGGCTGCGTGGGCGAAGCATGGTGTTCTGATCGGCTGCCATTTCCGCGTGTCCATTCGGATTAGCCCTGGTCGCCGCCATTAGTCGGATATTAATAATGACCTTTGGGTTTCGCCTTCCTCTGGTCTCTTAACCTTCTATTTATTTGGCGTTTTTGTGCTTCGCTTCCTTCCTGATCTCCGTTGGGTCCTGGGTGTTTCTTGTTTATCTTGTTTGCTTTTGCGATGGGCTCGAATCGTTCTTCATCTTTGCGTATCCATGCTAGTCCTCCTGCTGATGTCGATTACAGTCTATTAAGGAAGTCCCCATTCGTTTGATCATCGTTAATCCCAGATGCTCTGCGGCGCCTCCTCCTTTGGGTAAAGCGAAAAGGAATAAACTGATCACACACATCCTAAGGGGTCGGTTCCTGCAGGATTGCCGTTCGTCATGCCATGAAAGTAGGACCGAGTAAGGTTGGCCCTTCATACGAGTCGATTTTTGTTGAACGGTACCGGCCTCTTCCTGGTGTTCGTATATGGTCTCGACTTTGATGTTACGTTACCTCCGTGCGGAATGGTATGTTTTCGAATTCGCATTTGATATGACCTCCGTTTTCAGCGCACCCTTTCATCGAAACGGGTTCTTAGCATTTTTCACATCTTGTCCTTGGCCAGCTAATGGTTGGGGCATTTTAGTGGGTTTGCTGGTCTTTTTTAGAGACAGGGGACTTGGCGTCCCTAATGTGGCTTTGCTCCTACATCTCTTTAACCCGACGGCTACCGCCGAGGGGTTTATTTATTTCCCTAGACGTCCTGGAGCCCCTTCGGTGATTTCGGACCTTCCTTCTTCTCATAGGACATGTGGAAAGTTGATATTTCTTTGTCGTGGCTCCAGCGGGAGTACAATTCTTTAGACAGGGAAGACACTCTAGGCGTACCCAGAACGTGGAACGCCCCTGATAACCTTCGTGAGGATCATCCTTACCTTTGTTTTAATTCATCTAACGTCGATTGAATACTTCTGACCCTAAGTTTCCCTTATATTTTTCGAGCTCGTCAAGCGAGCTTGCAGCGAAGATCTGCATTTGTCGCTCTTGCTTTGTTGAATGCTCTGCTCGTTCCTCTGTGGGAGGCTATTAAAGATTCGTGTCCCCGGCTCATCGGTGCAGAGTCCACAAAATCTTAGTTTTAGGGCCCAGCCGCCTCCTACACTCTGGAGATTTTCTCTTTCGGGCCAGCTGTAATTTGCTCTTACAGGGAGGTCTTAGCTCATGCGGAAGGGATATCTCGAAAACCTCGGGTCTGAGGAGGAAAATAGATTCTTAAGGATGCTTGATCCGCAACAAAGTTGAGAGATTAGAGCGCTAGTCCCCTCTTGAGGCCCGAACGATCCTCGTCCCCAGTTGGCTGAGATTCCCACAGTTCTTTGTTCGCTTCCCAGGAGCCTATCGCAAGGTGGGGAATCCATAGCCGAGGGCGGCGTCGGTAGATTGGCGTTTGCCCCTAACTATGGGGGCGCTCCTTCGGACCACTGTCGGAGGGCTATCTCTGGGAAGGTGGTCGAGTCGAGGAGAAGGAGAACAAAATCGAAGGTTGATGAAGTCAAGACTTCTTTGCTATCGATCTTTGAACTTCGTGGTTGATCATTATCCTCAATGATTCTGATATCGAGAGATCGAAGGAGTTGCCGGTTGATGAGGCCTTGGCCTTGTCTTTCCAGGGATTTGCTTCGGTAAGCTTATAATTATGCTAACTCTCTGGCGGCTGCATTAGTCGAGGTTCCAGTGCATTGTTTGTTTTCAGAGTTTGCCACTCTGAAGGGCTTGGCCGAAAAAGCCAGACTGAATGAAAAACATGTAAGGATCGCCCGAATTTATAAGGCGAAAGTGACTACTTTGACTTGACGGGACGAGGGCGAGGGACAGTCTGACATTTGTCACGAAGAAATAGAAAGACTTACGTCGGATCCCGAAACATGCGCCGTGCATTTCGTGATCGGGCCGTAAGTAGGAAGCGAGTCGGAGTAACTTGCGACTCACGAGGAAGCCGAGAGGTTCGAGATGAACCCGGGTTACGAGATGGTTGATTGAGGCCGTGAGAGCTGCCAATCTGCCGAGTGAACTTGCTAATTGGTTAGGGAGGAACTCATCATCTCCCGGGGCGAACAACGGGATTTGCAAATGGAGTTGCACGCGGTCACCGGTGGTTTGGACGAAATGGAGAAACAATTTGAAATTGCTCGTCGTGAGATTTTGGAGGGCAAGGTATTCTTTGAGCGCCCGGCGTGGAGTCCTCGAAGCGTGGTTCTCCGGGCCCGGCTAAGCGAGGATGTTGGGACTCACATGCTTGAACCATCTGTCAGGATATGGTTAATTCGAGGGGCGAGATCGACCAGGCAGTGCGCGGGACCGGTGGTGCTCGGTGAATACGGATGGCTTGCTTTTGTGAGAAAGCCGCTCGCGGCGATACCTAGATCGGGATTCGACTTTGACACCAGGCGGAGCGAAGTGCTGGAACGCGAATCCCAGGCCTAGTACTCATGCTTTGGGCCCACTTCTCATTCTTCTTCGTCTGATACTTGACATCCGAGGCTCGTCTCCGCTAATTTTATTATGCTTTTTTTTTTTTTTTTGTTAGACCTGGGGTCTACTACCTGTATTATCCTTCTTTTAATGGATACTTGTCTTCTGGGATTTTTATGTTATTTGCTCTTCTTTCTGAATTGAGCCATCTGAGTCGAGAATCATAGAAATTGATTTGTATCGTCTTGACTTTGTAGATCGTTCTGTTAGACCGGCGTGGTTTCTGGTTATCTGCGATCGGTGCCGGATGGAATTTTGTGGTTGGGCTGTGGCCCTCGCGGAAGTCGGGCTGCGGGTGTTGACTGTCCATTCCGTGTCCTATTTGGTTCGCGAACTAGGGTTTGCAGTGTATGTAGTTGATTGGGAAGCGATTATACATGTCGAAGGAGATGCCGAGCTCGTCAGCGGGGAATAGTAAGGAGGAGCCCGTCACGTTTGGAAGCACGGTGAAGGGCTCGATCCTTATAGGTGATGGGAGCTCGTGCGCTTTGTGCGGAAGGGAGGCTCGTCAGCGTGATAAAGGAGGATTCTCCCAGATAAGCCCCCTTGACTAATCAGGTTGCTACAAATCTAAGGCTAACAATGAGGAAACATATCCTCGATGGGAGGGACTCTAGTCATCGGGACGATCATCCACTATCATCTGAGGCGCCACAGTACGGTGAAAGGTGCGGCTAAGCTCGGACGCCCGATACTAAACAACCTAAGCATTCTCTCTTTTCTCTCAAGGAAGAATCTGACTTAGGCATCGGATGACTACGGGCAAAGCCCGCCGACCCTGCTCTGGTTTTTCGCGAGAATTACTTCTCGGGGCCTGGTCGGCGTTCGTGATCCCTTGACCAAACGATCAGGCATCCTCCGGTTCAGCCCGTCGTTAGTCTTGGTCAACCCAGCACGACCCCCGGTACGCTAGTGAAATTTCCGGTTGAAAAAGCGTCATCGTGTTTAAACCTCATAATTAAATAGCGTAAGTATTTTAAATTTAATTTTCTTAAAATTTAGATAAAAATTATAATATTGATTTGTTTTAGAAAAACAAACAACTAAATACTTAATTCTATTAAACATTATTTAGAATTAAAAGTTTTATTATTCAACATTTACTAAAAAAACAAGCTACTAAAGTCTCACGTCAGCCATAATTATTTATATGAAACTAATTAATAACCTTGAGTGCAAGTTAGCCATGATTTATAAAGTGAAGCCCTTTATGACGCATGACCCATTCGCTAATACCAGCAAGTAATTCCCAACTTATAATAATCTGAACGTTTTAGGTCAAGAAAGACCAAAACCCATCTATTTGACTTGACATAAGCTTGCAAAATCCCCTTCGGAATTGTTCTTAGGCTTTTCAAATTCACCAATTCCATCCTATTTTTCACTACAACAAATTGACAATTTACCTACGGAAAGTGCATGGAGTAGCCATAAACAATTCCGTCGGTAATTAAATTTACCTACGGAATACCACCGACAACTATATTTAAAGTAGGTTTGTTGTGGCGTAGGTAAATAAATTACCGACGGAAAATCAATCCGTAGGTAAAATTACCTCGTTCAAATGATAAATTGTCATAAGAGAAAAAGTGGTAGAGTAAGAAGTTGAGGAAAATCTACAAATGGGGACGAAATACCAACAAAATTCACGTAGGTAATACATCGATAATTTACCTACGGAAGAGTCCGTCGATATTTTTAGTTTACCAAAATCAAGCGAAACATGTATTGAGGGGTTTGAACTCAGGACCTTGAACTTGGGGAAAGCGTGGAGGATCCTAACACAAATAGCAATGACTAATGTTAGATAAATTGAAAATATTATATATATCGTTCATCAACTTGTTATATTAATTGCAAAATAAGCATATATATATATATATATATATATATATATATTAGAATAAAATAATTAATTTTAATTCTTTTGGATATATTAGGTTTAAACTATTAAGAATTATTTCATTTTATAAAATTTAAAAATATTATTATATAATTACATATATTTAATAATATCAAGTATTAAAAGATAAATATTTCAAAGAAGTATCAAAGATAAAATTTACCTACGAACACTTCCAAAATCCGATGTCATTAAAATAGTATTAGTTGAGTAAATGGAAGAATTACCTAAAAACACTAGTCGGTAGAATTTTTAAGTAGGTGATACCTGTCGATAAATGGAAGGTACACATGGAACACTTCGTCGGTAATTTTTCGTAGGTGTTTTGTCGGTAAATGGTACCTAAAATTTGGCGCCTATATGGCCTTGAAAATTACCTCTGAACACTTAGTCAGTGAAAGACTCATGGAAGTGTCTAATCGGTAAATGGTACCTAAAAGTTGAATATATAGCGGGAAAATTACCTACGGAACACTTCCGTCGGTAATTTTCTGTAGGTATTCTATCGGTAAATGGTAGCAAAAATGTGAGAAAAATAATATGCTGTTCTGTCGATATTAAATCAAGTGATACCATGAAATTTAATCCAGAGTCGATAATTTTTGTCGATTAAGCGTGAATTTCTTGTAGTGTTTATGATGTGGCTTCTACTGATGAATCAAATCATGACAATTCAAACCCTTAACTCACTTTACTGGTCAATTTATTTTATGCAAAAACTAACAATTATCTGATAAATAGTATCCTTTTGTGTGATAGAGTGCTTATTGTTCATGTTGAAAAAGTTCATATTTATATCGTTTATCCCACATAGACAATAAAAAAATTAACAATAATAATTGAAATTAAGTCTTTGATTTTATTAGATATGGAGTTTTCAAAAGTGTTGTGAATCTATAATGAACATTTACCTTATTTATTTATTGTTAATTTAAACTCCTGATGGAGTGGCTTTTATACTCTTGTTATCTTCATAATTTACTTGTCATTTTGAAGCTTTTATGATGATTATGAGTATTATAATGCTTGAATTTCTATTTTTCGTGATTAGGTCATCTTTGGAGCAATCGAACCAAATCAAATCAAAAAGAAGAAAGGTCCAAGGTGTGTAGCGGTGGCACCACTAGCATAGGGCACCACCCCCACCAACACTAGTGCGCCACCGGCCTGACTTTCCTCATGGCGCTAGAGTGGTAGAAGGTTTGGCGCCACCAGGGCCAGTTTGGTGCCATGGTGCCAATGCCAGGCCCCATCTTCCCAACTTGCATTTTTAGCCCATTTTTTGCCCATGAGTTCGAAGAGTATAACATAAACTTTGTTTCTAAACCCCATGAGTTGGAAGAATGTAAAAGAAACTCTGTTTCTAGGGTTTAGAGAGCTTGGAACGTGATTGAGTCTCAAGAACACAAGGAGGAAGCAAAGTTCTACACCAAAGGAGGATAAATCCATCCTTAGAGGGAGATTGAAGAGCAAACTCATTGAAAATCATTTGTTTCTCTTTCTCTTCTCTTTCATTTATGTAATATGAGGATGATTGGTTAAACTTCTATCTAGGATAGATTGGTTGATCTTTATGTATTGATTCTCTTTATCTTTTATGAAATTTGGGTATATTTCGGTATATTTGTTGTAATCATGATTGTTCTTGCGTGTTGATGGTCTCTATTCTAATCACTAATCCAATTTTGCATGGTTATAATAGGTTTTGAGGTTAATCCATTTTAGAGTGTGAACTAAAATTGATCCAGCAATTTAGAGGGAGATTGAAGAGCAAACTCATTGAAAATCATTTGTTTCTCTTTCTCTCTTCTCTTTCATTTATGTAATATGAGGATGATTGGTTAAACTTCTATCTAGGATAGATTGGGGTTGATCTTTATGTATTGATTCTCTTTCTATGAAATTGCGTTATATTTGGGTATATTTGTTGTAATCATGAATGTTCTTGCGTGTTGATGGTCTCTATTCTAATCTCTAATCCAATTTTGCAGACTTTGATAATGTTGCGACATAGTTTTGATCCAGCAATCTTGTTCTTGTCGTGATAGGAATGTCTTGTGTCGTGATACAAAATTTGTTTCACCCAGCTCTTTATACACTTTTGCCCCTGAAAACTGTCACGACATAATTTTCTTTGTCGCGACAAGAATTTTTCTCTTCATCTTGTTTACTCTGTCGCGATAGAGTTTTCTACGTCGTGATAGGATTTCTTTGATTCCTTAACAATTTCTGTCTCAACAGAATTTTTTTTTGTCGTGACAGACTTTTCTTCTCTAGTCCTTATCGTTGGCTGAGCTGTTTGTTGCGACATAAAAATATTTGTTGCGACAAACTAGACTTGACTGATCTCAATTCTCTTTCAATTTATGTCGCGACCAAATCTTCTTCTGTCGCGATAGAATTTTATCATTATGTAGCTTTTATTGTCGCGATAGAAAACTTCTTTGTCGCGACAGATATTCTGCCTTCAATTCTTCACTATATCGCAACATGAATTTCCTTGTCGCCATTCCTCTTATATTGCTCTTCAACTTCTTGTCACGAAGAATTCGCCAACCTCGTATTTCGTTTGTCGCGGCGAAATAATCGCTGGCCATGACAAAGTCACGGTTGCTCTTTGTTGTGAACTCTGAATGTTCTGTCACGACAAAGTTTTCTTTATTGCGACATAAATTCTTCATTGAGCTAGTTCCATGTTGAAAACTTTGTCGCAACATAAAAGCACTTGTCTCGGTTGACTTGTGTTATATCCTTGCCATTTTCTGTCATGATAGAATTCATCTGTTAATCTTCAGCCTTTTATGTTGCGACAAATGAAGGATTGTCGCGACAAAGTTCTTTTGCCATTTGCCTTGATCATTGTCACGATAGAGTTAAGAGTGTCGTGACAGTCTTCTTTACATTCTTCTTCAGCAATGTCGCGACAAAAATTCTTTGTTGCGATAGAGATTCTATTTCTGTCTCAAGTTCAGCCTGGACTTTGTTGTGACATAAAGTTGCTGGCTGCGACATAGTTCTTCGCTGCAGCAGAATTCTATCCACGACCTGCTTAAAACTATGTCATGCCAGAGAATGTTGCAATTGCCATTTTGCTTCTTTTCGACTGAAATTATCTTTCTTTTCAATTAAAACCAGCGAAACACAAAGTTGGTGAATATTCCACATAATTTGACATTAAAATAGATGGCTTTGCTAAAAATGCGGAAAAATGAATTAAAAATAAATGAGTTTAGGACTCATCAAATTCCCCCGAGCTTAAGGTTTGCTTGTCTCGATCAAAGAGAAGAAAATTTTGTTTATTCTTAAACAATTTAGTTTTTATTTTTTAAGGACATTTTGTTTAAACCTCGATTGGCGAAACATAATCGGTTAGCAAAATTATTTCCTAAACATGTTTCAGTATAGAATCAGGAAGGTTTTCAATTAAGTTAACTGGACAGACAAATAATTCATATAGTGTAAACAATTTAATCATTCAACCCTGATTTGTGAGTGTGTTCTGATCTTCCCTTTTTTTTTTTGGTAGATTAGTTAACCTTTTAGGATAATACTCAGTTAGCATGCTTCTCTTTCATTCTTAAAGTCTCATATGCTTGTTTGTCATATTAATCTCCACTAATGTAAGCATATCATCACCTTCAAGATCAAATAGGTCTTTTAGGCTTGTAATGTGTGGCTTGGGTAATTGGGTAGATAATTGGACAATTTAGGCTCCGAATTTTGCAGGACTTTATTGGCAACGCCTTCTTGTCTTCATTATGCATCCTTGATTTCTCTTGATTTCAAGTTTCTAATCTTCCCATTAGGTTTGTGCATCTTTCTTCATATTCTTCATTATGGTATATTTTTCTCTTTTCGTGTACCTTTCGAATCTCTTCTCTTCCTTATTTTAGAAGCTTTTTCACTTTTCATCCCTCACCAAGGTTTTATGGAATGGTGCAATGTTTTGTCCTTTTAAGCTTTCTACCACCCTTAACGAACTTTGGGTTAGTAACTCTCATATTAGTTAGCATTAGGGTACTAGGTGTTGAACACCCCTAAGAACTTAATTGTTCAAGGGAGGAAAGCTACAAGACCAAACTCATTCTTCCTTGATGTTTTTCTTTTCACAGTTTCTTTCTTAATTCTCTTCATCTCTTCTTATCTCAATGAAATTTTCTTTCTCAACCCTTTTTATCCTCCTCTACAACTTAAAATAATATTCTCCCAAACTTGTCCTTTTCTGTCATTGATGTATTTTGTCTTGTAATCTAGGAAAATAAGGGTTCTTTACTCTGAGTTATGTTTAAGGAAGATTGGGCTTCTCGGTCTTGATTGATGATGAGATTGGCTATAGGCTCAAATAAGAAACTAGTATGTATGCTTATGCATATCAGAGGGGTAAGCTTTGAAAGGCTCAAACTTTCAAGGATGACCTATATAATTTCCTGTTAGTGGTATTGCCTATCTTTTCGCCTTGACAAATAATCCATCCAACAAGTTCTAAGACATTGGAGAGATTACTGTGATAGATCCCAGAAGATGTCCCTAATCTTGGCACAATTTGTTCGAATACGTGACCATGTCTGATGCTTATTTATAATAAATTTGCTTACAAAAACAAAATTATAGGTCTTATCTGTTCCATTAATTTATTAAAATATTCCTTATTCTTGAAGTTCAACACATTTATTTATATCCTTACAACTTTCCCTTTCAATTCATCTCATCCTACCCCAAAGCATCTATCGAATTGTTTGTTTGGTTTTGTGGATATGTTGTGTTATTTAACATTTAGAATTTTCATTTAGATCAACAATTCAGTTCATATAAATGTAACACAACAACAACTCAATTCCATCAACAATTCAGGTCCACCAAACAATTCACAACTTATTTAGCAATTCCAACTACGAAATTTGGTTTCTCATTTATTCAACTAAGCTATTTATGTAAAACCCGAGAAAATTTTAATTTTCTGAAAAAGGGTAAAATGGTAATTTCGATCAAAAATCCAGAATTTTTCTAGGTATCGGATGTGAAAGCGGACTTGGGTGGAATCGTCACGAGGAAATCTAGCTACCATGTCGGATTTAATTAGTCTGAACGATTGGGAATTGCACGTATTTCGAGGCAATTGGACAAATGAGTAAATGACGGTGCTTGCAAGTTCCACCACATGGATGCATGCAAATAGGCTCGTGTCTAAGGAAAGTAGTCTTGCATGAGGGTAAATGCTAGTGGATGCTAGGTGTCTTGGATAGGCTTTTGCATGAGGAATTTAATTGGGAAGGAATGTGGGTTAGGAGACAAGTGAAGGAAGGTGTCAAGAGGCTTAGGATGCTCTCAAAGCGGAGGAAAGACTGATCCGGTGGGGAGAGAAAAAGAGAGTGATGAGAGACTCCACCTTCTCTCGATTTCCCGGCTTGATCGGACCAGGCCGGTTTCAAGCGGAGCAAGAGGAAGAGTTCAACCTTACGACAAGGGCTTAGCATAGGGAAACGGAGTTGGGGAGACTGACAAAAACTCAAGGGTAGGATTTTCTCCTACTTTTGGTTGCTCTACCTAAGGGTTGTGGTGGTTGTGTTGCCCTACGGGGAATGTTAGTTGTATTTTGCACCATGAGAAGCTGCCACATTGAGGGTAGCATACACAAACCGGACTTTGGAACTGATTTTTGGATAGGAAAGAAATGGAATGAGGTGAGTGGGTCCTTCCTGATAAATTGTAGCCTCATCAATGAACTTGATGTTAGGCTTTGAATTTCTCGATTTGGACCTCGTAGACTGAAGTTATAGTCCTTTGCAGTGTCAGTCCCGGCTAAATCTGGTGGGTCAGTTTGCCAATTCAGGTCAACTAGCCGGACCTTAAAGCAGGTTTTGGGTCAGAAAATAAAAGGAATCTGGAAGTGAATCCCCTTCCTGATAAATTGTAGCCCCATCAATGAACGATGTTAGGCTTTTGAATTTCTCAATTTGGACTCCTAGCCAGGCCAAGTTATGGTGCTTTTCTTCCAGCAGTCAAATGGGTGAGGGTTTGTCAAACAAAAGTGCGTCAAGCGGTGGAGCGTGAAACAGTGTCGTCCAGAGGAAATTCGTCAAGCGGTGGGCGTGAGCAGTGTATCGTCAAGAGAATTGTCAAGCAGTGGAGCGTGGTGATGCCGTCCAAGAGGGAGTGATCAAGCGGTGGGCGTGAGCGATTATTAGTCAAGATGGAGTCGATCAAGCGGTGGGCGTGAGCGATTATTAGGTCAATGAAATTCGTCAAGCGTTGGGCGTGAGCGGTGTCGTCCAAGAGGGTGAATCAAGCGGTGGGCGTGAGCGATTGTCGTCCCGAGATGGGTCGTCAAGCGTTGGGTGAGCGGTGTAGATCAGTAGAAATTCGTCGAGCGGTGGGCGTGAATGAGTGCGTCCAGTAGGGGTCGATCCAAGCGGTGGACGTGAGCGGTGTCGTCCGAGAGGAATTAGATCAAGCGATTGTGGTGAGCGGTGTCGTCGGGAGGAATTAGTCAAGCGATTAATCGATGAGCGATTGGTCGTCAACGGTGGTCGTCAAAAAGAAATTTACGTCAAAACCAAAAATTTGTCAAAGAAAATTAATCGTTGAAACGGTGCGCCCAGCGATTGATGACTCGTCAAGACTAGCTGGCAGCATGACCTCGGCCGGAAGGTCATATCTCCTTACGTTTGAACTCCGATTTAGGTGTTCTTGGACTCTATGGAAAGCCCATTGAGTCAAGAATACATTGTATGCCTGAGGGAGATAGAAGATGTCATACCGAGGTGTTAGACCGAGCTCGTCACTTCAGTGCAGCTCGTCAGTTTAGGTCAGCTCGTCAAGACTGACTGCGCGTGACCTCCAACTTCGGAAGGTCATATCTCCTTCGTTTGAACTCCGATTTTGGTGTTCTTGGACTTCATGGAAAGCCCATTGAGTAAGCTTTCCAACGGGACCACTGGGAAGGGCAGTGGGTGTCGGAGCCGGCCGGAAAATGGCCCGTCCGGCCAAGTGGGTAGGCTGCGGTGAGGCGATTAGTCATGCGTGACCTCGAACGGAAGGTCATAACCCGCCGTCAGACTCCGATTCGGTGTTCTTTGACTCTATGGAAAGCCCGTTGGTGAAGATTGCAGCCATGTTCCTGTGGAGGACATTGTCCAATCAGGCATGTTAGTGCTGTCAGTTAAGTGGTGTGTTATGGCTTTAGTTTATAACATGCGGCTTGTAATTTGACATGTTGATATGTGTTGTACACATGGCTTGGAGTTGATAACATGCGATTGTGTGGAATGACATGTTGATATATGCTGTATGACATTTCAGGCATGCTAAATCTTAAATCACGAAGCATGGATATGCATGAATATGTGTGCATGGGTGATTATGTATATGTGGCATGATAGCATTTGCATGTGCCGCGAAGACATCGCATGACATGGGTGTGAGTGCATGGTGCGGATCGGCCTTTGGGTTAGGTGTCGCAGATTTACCACGGTTATGGGTCGGCGGTAATGTGCGGTGCGGATTGATGGACTCGGTAATGGGATAAAGTCAGAATGAGTCAACGGTTTTGAAACTAAGGGAAATAAATATAAAATTGTGTTTGGGCATAGCAAGATGGGGTAGATTCCCCCGGGTGAAGACCCCGAATTTTATTCACGGTTAGACATATGATTCCCGCGATGCAAGTTCGTAAAAATGTTGGAACGACCAGCGGCGTCAATGATGAAAACGCATCCGTGGCCTAAATACATAAACACGCAATATGACAAAAATCAAATGCGTGGAGGCCTTTCCAATAGGTTACAAAGTTTTAAAGAAAACAAAAGTTCTTGTTTGGATAAAGGTCATTGGTGGAGCAAAATGGCCGGTTGGTATTTCACGCTTGGCCTAGGCAGGTGTGAAATTCGAATTAGTGACTCGGGGTATGGGCATGAGGACATTCATACATTGACATTCATGTGAGCATCTTACTTGAATGTGTTTTTCTGCTCTGTCGTTGCATGTGCACTTAGGTGGGAGTAACCCTTGTAGGAGATTGTACTGCGGGCTTTGCTCACCGTCGTGGGACCCCACTTTCGGGTACACAAGAGACGGTGCTCCCTCGGGCGAGTGAGTAAGAAGGAGGTCGGGTTGTGGCCTTGATCAGTATTTTGTAAAAATAAATTAGAACAATATAGTTTCATATATTTTGGGTATGTAAAAGAGAAGTACATTTAACTCTTGTATGAAAAAAAAAAAAAAATGATAGAAATTTGGGCGTCGAGCACAGTAGCGAGCTTAGGTATACGAATACCTAGGGCCGGTGGGGCGTGGGTGCAGAACATCTTTGTTATTGAGTGGGAACACATCACAACTTGAGGTATAGCTGGTGTTGAGGCTTGATGTGATGGTGACTTGGGTCTTTCGGAAATTGGATGTCGGATCATGGTTAGATTATCGAGGTCTAGGTAAGAGGTTACTGGGAGTCCGCGGGACGGATTAGATCGCGACATGCATTTGTGTTTTTCTTGTGTATGCTTTGATTGTTTGTGTGTGAATTATATATGTAGTAATGTATGTGGAAAACAAAGAGCACTTTGAGTTCTGATGATGCCGCGGATTGAATCTCATGGCCCGACATTCATGGATCTCATGCATAGGATATTCCAGCCCTATTTAAGATCCTCGGTTTATGTCGTAGTCTTTGTGGATGACATCTTGATCTACTCCCGGTCAGTGGGAGCATGGTATCACTTGGGGATTGTTTCTGATTGTTGAGGACCATCGGTACAGCCTTGGGATTCGATGGTGCGGTTCACGAGAAACTGCGAGGTGAGATTTTTGGGACACGTAGTGTCGGCCTCAGGAGTGTCAGTCGACCCGGAGAAGGTCGAGGCAGTGATGAGTTGGAAGAGGCCGAAGTCAGTCTTCGAGATACGTAGTTTCTTGGGATTGGCTGGGTATTACCGGAGGTTCATAGAGGATTTCTCAGTTAGGCGGCACCTATATTCGGTTGACCGGAAGGAGGTCGGTTGATTGGGATGGCCCGATGCGGAGGCATTCAGGAGTTGAGAGGAGACTTACTTGACCCCCATTTTGATAGTTCGGACGGGGGACAAGGATACCTGGTGTATTGCTGATGCATGGCCGGATTAGGGATGTGTTTTGATGCGATCGGGAGGTAGTAGCTTATGGTTCCCGCCAGGTTAAAGAATCATGAGCAAGTGCCACTCACGACATGGAGTTGGCGACCCGTAGTCGCCGCCCGCTGAAGATTTGGCGCCACTACGCCTCCTGGCGAGGAGTTCGAGGTGTACTCGGACCATAAAGTCCGGAAGTGTTTTCGCCGCGCGGGACCTCCAATCATGGGGGCCACTGCGAGATGGATGGAGTTCCTAGAGGATTATGACTTCACTTTGCGTACCATCCGTGGAGGCAAATGTAGTGGCGATGCACTCGGTCGAAGTCTAGAGGGCGTTAGCTATAGTATAGCTTCTCGAGTGGATCTCAGGCGTAGGACGGGTTTGGGCTACGATACGTGAGCCGGAACTTCCGAGTACCCTTGGGGAGTTTAAGTAGCTACGACTATTGATGAGTGATTGAGTCCAGTGGCGGGACGGAGATAGTGTCCATCAGGACAAAGTACGGTCAGTCGCAGTGACGAGTACGGGCCGTTCACGTAGATGGAAGTGCAGCGATGGGGGACGGGTAGTGGTTCCCAGTGACCGATTTGAGAGGAGATTCTCGGGGTTCCAGCTGCTCTCGATTTGCTTTGTACATCCGGGTAGCACGAAGATGTACGGGATCTTCGTCGCCGGTATTGTGGAGTGGGATGAAGAGACACGTGAAACTTTGTTCAGCGATGTCTCACGTATGCGGCAGTTAAGTGAACGCCCAGGAAGCGAAGCGAGTGCCGGCCATTGGAGGTGGTGAGGTGGAAGTGGGAGCGTATCTGATGGATTTTGTGACCCGCACTGACATCAGCGAACACCTTGATGCGGTATGGGTGATAGTGGACCCGACTCACGAAGTCGGCCGCGTTTTACAGCCGTGCGGATGGCCTTCTGGTGAGAGATTACTGCCGGTTGTATATTCGAGAGATGGTCAGGCTGCGTAGATACCGGTATCCATAGTCTCGGATAGACCCAGGAGTTTCACGGTTCACTTTTGGAAGAGTTTCCAAAGGCTATGGGCTGGTGACCATGAGTCTGGCGTTTCACCCTCGAGACGGATGGTGGATTAGAGGACTATGCGGTGTTAGAGGACATGCTTCGCGAGCTTACGTCTGGATCATAAGGGTAGTTGGGAAGAGCACTTGCCCTTAGTGGGGTCGCCCCTGCTTGGATTCCCATGGGCCCGAGTATCACGGATGGCACCTACGAGGAGAAAGGCTGTACGGGAAGGCCATGCCGATCCACTTAGATTTCTTTGGGCCGAGGTAGGAGAAAACTCATTCTTGACGGTTGATTAGAGACACCTGCGAGAGGTGAATTTGATACGACAACGTCTTCTCCGCGACCTGAGCCGGCGAAGGATTATGCGGACGGCCGGCGTGGGCCATAGAGTTCGAGGTTGGTGATCACGTTTCTTGAAGCGATGCCTAAGGAGGAGTGGTGGATTCAGCGGCGCGGGGAAATTTATCGCCCGAGTTTATTGGGCCTTTCAAGATACTCGAAAGGGTGGGCATTGTAGTGTACCGGTTAGCTTTACCGCCCAGTATGTCAGGTGTTCATGAAGTATTCCACGTCTCCATGCTCCGAAGGTACACTCCTGATCCCGCTCATGTATTGGATTGGGAAAAGATTGAGGTCAATAGCGAGATGGAACCTTTGAGGAGGGACCGATGCAGCATCATAGATGCGAGATCGGGTTTTGAGGCTAGAGACCGTGAAATTTGGTGAAATGCTTGTGTGGCAACAGGTGGGTGGAGGAGCGACATGGGAGCGCGAGGACACTATGCGGGCCACCTATCCCTTCTTGTTTAGGGATGAAGGTACGCCGTGTAGTGATTTAATAACTAAATGACTAGTTTACATGCATGACATAGTACATGTTGCATGCGCATGTGAATTGTTGTGATTGAGTGGAATTCGGAATGAAATTCTTTTAAGGAAGAATGTAAAACCGAGAAAATTTTAATTTTTACGAAAAAGGAACAAATGGTAATTTCGGTCGAATCGAATTTTTCTAGGTATCGGATGTGAAACGGACTTCACCGTTGGAATCGTCCCGGAAATCTAGCTACCATGTCGGATTTCGTCAAATTGAGCAGTTAGGGTACGTGTTGACGATTGGACGAATGGTAAATGACAGTTGGCATGAGTTCCCACACCACATGGATGCATGCAAAATAGAAACGTGTCTAAGGAAAGTAGTCTTGCATGAGGGTAAATGCTAGTGGATCTTTAGGTGTCTTGGATAGGCTTTGCATGAGGAATTTAGTGGGAAGGAATGTGGGTTAGGAAGACAAGTGGAAAGGAAGGTGTCGAGGCTTAGGAGGAAGATGCTCTCAAAACGGAGGAAGGCGATCCGGTGGGGGAGAGAAAAAGAGAGAGTGATAGAGAGAGAGAGGCTCCACCTTCTCTCTAAATTTCCCGGTGATCGGGCCAGGCGGTTTCGAGACGAGAGGAAGAGTTCAACCTTACGAAGGGCTTAGCATAGAAACCGGAGTTGGGGAGTTTTGACAGCACTCAAGAGTGGGATTTTCTCCTACTTTGGTTGCTTTCTACCCTAAGGGTTGTGTGGTGGTTGTGTTGCCTACGGGGAATGTTAGTTGTATTTTGCACCATGAGGAAGCTGCCACATTGAGGGTAGCATACCTAGGACTTTGGAACTGATTTTTGGATAGGAAAGAAATGGAATGAGGTAGTGGGTCCTTCTGATAGATTGTAGCCTCATCAATGAACTTGATGTTAGGCTTTTTGAATTTCTCGATTTGGACCTCTGTAGACTAAGTTATAGTCCTTTTTGCGATAATCGAGTCCAGCTAAATCTGGTCGGTCGGTTTTGCGGTCGGGTCGACTAGCCGGACCTTAAAACAGGTTTTGGGTCAGAAATAAAAGGAATCTGGGAAGTGAATCCTTCTGATAAATTAGCCCCATCAATGAACTTGATGTTAGGCTTTTGAATCTACAATTTGGACTCCTTGTGGGCCAAGTTATGGTCTTTTACTCCAAGCAGTCAAATGGGTGAGGGAATTAAGTCAAGCGAGGGTCGTCAAGCGGTGGGCGTGAAGCGATTAATCGATCGAGAGGGTCGTCGAAGCGGTGGGCGTGAGCGATTATGCGTCGAAGGGTGTCCAAGCGGTGGGCGTGAGCAGTGTCGTCCAAGAGGGTCGTCAAGCGGTGGACGTAGAGCGATTATGCGTCAGATGAATTAGTCAAGCGGTGGGCGTGAGCGATTGTCGTCAATGAAATTAGTCAAGCGGTGGGCGTGAGCGATTAGTAGATCCCGAGAGAAATTGCCGTCAAGCGGTGGGCGTGAAACGATTATGCGTCCAAGATGGTCATCAAGCGTGGGCGTGAAGCGATTAGCCGTCCAATAAGTCGTCCAAACGGTGGGCGTGAGCGGTGTCGATCGATAGGGGTGGAGTAAGCGATCGGGCGTGAGCGGTGTGCCGTCGAAGGGTCGTCGAGCGATTAATGGTGTGACAATTATCGTCCGAGAGGTCGGTAGCAGTGTCGATGAAACGTGGTAGATCACTTGATGGTCGTCCCGAAAGGGTCATTGAACAAGGGGTCGTCAAGCGATTAATGCGATGAAACGGTGCCGCCGCGTTAAATTGACTCGTCAAGACTAACTGCGCATGACCTCCAACTTCGGAAGGTCATATCTCCTTCGTTTGAACTCCGATTTAGGTGTTCTTGGACTCTATGGAAAGCCCATTGAGTCAAGAATACATTTGTATGCCTGAGGGAGATAGAAGATGTCATACCGAGGTGTTAGACCGAGCTCGTCAACTCGGTGCGACCGTCGGTTCGAATTCGACTCGTCCAAGGCGGCTGCGGCGTGACCTCGACTTCGGAAGGTCATATCTCCTTCGTTTGAACTCGATTTGGGTGTTCTTGGACTTCATGGAAGGCCCATTGAGTAAGCTTCCAACGGGACCACTGGGAAGGGCAGTGGGTGTCAGACCGGCCGGAAGGATAAGCGTCCGGCCAAAGTGAGGTAGGCTGCCCAGTGAGGCAGGTTAGTCATGCGTGACCTCAACGGAAGGTCATAGCTTCCTCGTCGAACTCAGGTCGGGTGTTCTTTGACTCACATGGAAAGCCCCATTGAGTCAAGATTGCACCCATGTTCCTGTGGAGGACATTGTCCAATCAGTCATGTGTTAGTGCTGGTCAGTTAAGTGGTGTGTTATGGCTTTGGTTTATAACATGCGGCTTATGGTGACATGTTGATATGTGTTGTACATGGCTTGAGTTGATAACATCACGGTGTGGAATATGACATGTTGATATATCTTTATTATGACATTTCAAACGGGCATGCTAAATCTTAAATCTGAAGCATGGATAATATGCATGAATAATAATGTGCATGGGTGATTATGTATATACATTGGCATGATAGCATTTGCATGTGCCGCGAAGACATCGCATGGCGTAGATTGAGTGCATGGTGCGGATCGGCGGGTTAGGTGTCACGGGTACCGCAGGTTATGGGTCAAAAAGCGTATGCGGTGCGGATGATGGACTCGGGTAATGGGACCAAGATCGAGATAAGGTCAAACGGTTTTGAAACTAGGGAAATAAATATAAGTGTGTTTGGGCATAGCAAGATGGGGTAGATTCCCCCGGGGTGAAAAGACAGAATTTTATTGGATTAGACATGATTCCCGGCGATGCAAGTTCGTAAAAATGTTGGAACGGCGCGCGGCGTCCGGCGGTGAAAACCCGAAAAATCCGTGGCCCACAAATACATAAACACACGCAATATGACAAAATCAAATGTGCATTGGAGGCCTTTCCAATGGGTTACAAAGGATTTTAAAGAAAACAAAAGTTCTTTGTTTGGATAAAGGTCATTGGTGGGAACAAAATGACGGTTGGTATTTCACACTTGGCCTAGGTAGGTGTGAAATTCGGGTGAGTGACTCGGGGGTATGGGCATGAGGACATTCATACATTGACATTCATGTGGGCATCTTACTTGAATGTGTTTTCTATCTGTCGTTGCATGTGCACTTAGGTGGGGAGTAACCCTTGTAGGAGATTATCACTACGAGGCTTTGCTCACCCCGTCGTGGGACCCCCTTTCGGTACACAGAAGGCGGTGCTCCCTCGAAGTAGTGAGTAGAGAGGAATTCGGGTTGTGGCCTTGATCGGTATTTTGTAAAAATAAATTAGAACAATATAGTTCATATATTTGGGTATGTAAAGAGAAGTACATTTAACTCTTGTATGAAAAAAAAAAAAAAAATGACCCCCGAAAATTTGGGGCGTCACAATTTACCACAAGTCAACAATTTCAAATTATTAAACTCAAAGAAAAGAAAATTTAAACAAAACAAACAAGAAATCAAAAAAATAAAAGTCAACACCAAGCTTTGCAAATAATTTTTCTATTTTATTGAATTTTTCAAGGATGGGATATTAGGTATAGAGAGGGAAAAGGGATGGAAGAGCAGGGTGAGATATTTTCTTCTCCTTTCATGCTTATGGGAGGAAGTAGAATCACTGGATCCAACTTGTAACCAGCTGCATAAGGTGAGAACTCAGGGATTTGGACTTGTGGGTGCCTTGACCTCGCCTTCTCCTTTTGTTAAGTATAGAACACTCAGCCAGATAGGGCTAATTGCTTGATCCAATTCATTTTTGTCTCTGATAAATTCATGGTTCCTTCAAATTCTCCCTGGGCAGAGTACATTTTAATCAAGTTGTTGTTGATCATGTCCAAGCTTTAAGTCCAACATTTTTCCCTATAGTTTTGGGTGTTCTCCATTTCCTTATCCCTTTTTTCTATCAGAGTTCTTATTTCCTTATGATGTTTCTTGTACAGATACCCAAAATCATCTACCTTCTGCAGCAAGTTTTTCTCCATGGAATCTTCCATTTCTTTCACGATTCTTATCAACTCACTATCTCTTGAGCTGATCAAAGATGAAAGCATCTTCTCTTGCCTTCAGTTCTTCACTCAGCTCTTGTTCTCTTAGTTCCCATCTACTCTTCCACTCCTCATCTCTCACCTTGGTAGCTGCTTCTAGAATTCGGTCCACTTCTTCAACTCAGCATCCATATACTCATCTCTGAGTTGCAGTTGGACTTTCAGCTGGTTGTCCCTTTCTTGCATTTCTTGCCTCATGGCTTTTAGCATTTTTAGAACTACAACATTGTTACTTAGAGATCTGAGGTTTCAGCATGCTCTTGGTGGACTTGTCTCACCTCAGGGGAGAAGGTTAAATCTTGGGCTCACACTTCTGCCTCTGTTGACTCACGGAGCTTCAGCATTAGATGTGGCTATTGTACCCTTACTGGTTCTTCTTCTTCTCTTACAACTTCTTCTTCTATTTCCCTGTCTCTGTTCTTATGCCCTTTTGTGATTCCTGTAAGTGTTAGGGTTGATGTCCTAGGAAAGTTTTTCTCTTCCTCCTAGTCTCCTTGTACACCACCTAAGATACAGAGCCTTGAGATCGTATTTAGGTGGAATCGGGGCCCTTAGCAGCCTCCTCTGTAATAACTTCGAGTGGTACTCAATAATTTACCAATACTTTGGATTTGTAGCCCTTTAGGATGGCATACAACAAGACTACTTCCTTTTCTCTGGCTGTACATAGGTGCTTTGAAGGTAGAATGACTGAACATAAGAAATAAAACCACACCTTTATTGGTTCAGTCAGTGCTCCTCTGGCGATCGACTCATGTGGGTTTTTTCTAGTGGCATTCCACTTTCCCTTGCCATAAGTCAGCAAGTTTACAATCTTCTAGAAATCAGGTGCTTCCACCATTTTCTTTAATTTCGACCAATTCTTCCCCTCCTGAAGATTGTATGTTCAATCTATCTGCTTTTTGTTAAAGGATATCCATTTCCCTCCAACATACATTATTCTATCCTTCATTCCCATCATATTAGAATAAAACTCCTTCGCTACATCTACGAATCCAGGAGTCTTGTGCTCGCAGAAGAGGTGCCATCCCTTGCTCTCAACAATCTTTGTGAATGGAGATATCCATTTGTTGAAGCCTCTCTCCTCAATGAAGTCCCTGTACTACAGTTTATCCTCCCAGGCGACATAGAGACCCAGTCATTAGCTTTTTCTCTACTGCTCTTACTTCTTCATCTCCTATTTTCTTCTTTCTCGATTCATCCACTGGCTACTCAGGTTCTTTGTTTACTTCAGCCTCTTCTTCACCTTGCCTTGTTTCTTCTTGAGTGGCTTGAACTGTTTATTCCTCCCCCTCAGCATATTCTTCCATGATTACATTGAGGTTTGGAACCAGGTTCGTGGGCTCAGACATTGTGAAAGAGAGATTTAGAGATTTAGGGTTTCGAAAGGGAGTGAGAGAGATTTGGTGAGGGAAAGCTGTATGAGGCAGGTGTCTCTTCAGTTTTCAAAAATTTTCTATTTATAAGCTAACTGTTTTGTTGGGCCTTCATTAATTATCACGACAAAAATTGACCTAGAGTTTGTGCCCTTTTTCATATTGTGTCGCGACAGAGAAAAAATTGTGTAGTGACATAAATTTGTCTATGCTTCAGTTGATTTATGTCGCGACATAGAGAGAGAAATCATGCCGTGCCATGTTTTCTGAGGTTCATGTGTGTTGTTCGTCGCGACATAAAGGAATTGTGTCGCGACAAACTTTTTCTTGTTAAATCAAATGTTAGCACCAACTTTGTCGCGACAGAAAAGAAAGTGTGTCGCGACAAAAATTCATGCGACTGAGATGAGGTTTTATTTTTCTTTGTCTCGATAAAAAGAACCAATATTTCAACAAAGTTCAAACAGTGTCGCGACATAACTTTGTTTGTCGCAACAAAGTTCAACTATGCATTATTATTAAGGACAAAGTGAGGGAAATGGAAATACTCGCCCTTGTAGAAATTTTCTGCATAATTCAGTTTGAGAAAGTGTACTTCCTAATAACTTCCATCTATAATTCAGCTTCCCTGTCCCTGAAAAATCAGAAAAAACTACAAAATGAAAATTTCTAACAAAATTAAAACTAAAACTTCAAACACACCAATTTTAAATAAACCAAATTAACTATGAAAAGTAAAATGTTGCTTGGGTTGCCTCCCAAGAAGCTGCACAGCTTAATGTCTTTAGCTGGACATTTTCTACAAAATGTCTTCTATTGTGCCCTATTCACCCTTCAAAATCCGGATCTAAACTTCACTTATGCTTCCTCCCAAGAGAATGCTTTCCATCTTCACCATTGACTTTAAATTCACTTAGATTCAACCTTTTAGCAAGTATCATCTAAAGTACAGACTTACTACCACCGTAAGGACCACTCCATCTCGACTTCAATTTTCTTGAAATAAATTTTTGAGCCTGAGTCAGATAAGAGGACTTGTTCTCCTGCCTTGAATTCCCTCCTCATTATCTTTTGACAATGCCACTTCTTTGTCTTTTCTTTGTAAATTTTGGCATTGTCATAAGCTTTATTTCTCAACTCTTTCGCCATTCATTTGAGTAATCTCCTTCTCATTAACTTGAAAGCGCAATTCAATTTCGATGGCCCATAGCTTTATATTCCAGTTCTAATCTGAGAGATGACAAGGTTTTCCAAATACACTCAGATGGGGACAATCAAATGGAGTTTTGTAAGCGCCTATAAGCCCACAATGCATCATCTAACTTTATGACCAAATTTTTCTACTAGATTCACTGCTTTCTCTAGAATTTCTTCTTTTATCTCCCTATTAAATTTCTACCGCTTCATTCGATCGAGGGTGATAAGCCAATGCCATCGTATGTTTGATTCCATACCTACTCATGAGTTTTGCAAAAACGTTATTTGCAAAATGGCTTCCCTCATCACTTATGATTGTTTTGGGTGCTCCAAATCTACTCAAAATATTTATTTGTATAAACCCAACCACTATGATGACATCATTTACGACGTCGCTGCTTCCACCCGCCCGATACATAATCCATACTTAGAGAATGTATATATTTCCAAAATGATGACGGAAAGGTCACATGAAGTCTATCCCATACATAAAAATCAGACCACTGTGATTCACTGCGGGCTTTTTCATTTATTCTGCTTATGTTGCCCATTCTTTGACAATTATCACAATGTTTTACCCATTCAAACAATTTTGAACATATTAGACAATAAAACCCGACAAGAATTTTTCAGTTGTTCTATCTCGCAAAGTGTCCTCCATATGGTCATGTATGACATTTCTCCATAATACAACCTTGTTCTATTTCCTCGGGAATCAGACCGATGATCATATCCGTTTCCTTCTAAAAAAAAGCAAGGTCATCCTAAATATAAAATCTACAATCAGTCCTCAATTATCTTCTATGCTATTGACAATATAGCATACCAGGGTGTTTGGACAGATAACAAAAATATATGCTCATCAGGAAAAATTTTGCTATTTCAGTTCCCTTTTCTTTTTCAACAGTCTTTTCCAATCTAGATAAGTGATCAGCTATCACATTGTCACTACTTCTCCTGCTCTCGATCTCCAAATCAAACTCTCGAGCGCAATACCCATTTTGATCAATCTCGCTCGCCTCCTTTGCCATCGATATTTAATCGCATGATCGCTGTGTATTATAACACGGACTTACCATGTAAGGCCTGAATTTTCGCTAAAGCAAACCATTACCAAAGATCTCATATTTGTGGTAGTAATTTCAGGCCTCATTAAAGGTTTTACGACATAATATACGGCCTTGAATATCTTTTTTCACCTCATCCTAACAGCCCTATCGTATAATCACCGGCATCACACATAATTTCAAAATCATTGTTCAAGTCCGGTATCCCAAGGATTGGGTCACTAATATGACAATTTAACAAACGCAGATCTACATGATTCATCAAAATCAAAATTTGCATCTTTTTCTAGTAGTTTATATAATGGTATGGATATTTTTTAGAAGTCCTTTATGAATTTTCTGTAAAAACCAGCATGTCCAAGGAAGCTTCTTATCCCCTTGACTGTTGTAGGTGGCAAGAGAGTTTTTATAACAACTTTTGCTTGGTCAACTTCCAATCCAGCTGTAGAAATCTTGTGTCCCAAGACAATTCTTTCTGTTACCATGAAATGACATTTTTCTCAATTGAAAGCTTAGATTCTTGTCTTGACACTCTGAAGTATTGTTTCTAAATTTTCCAAACAATTCTCAAACTGATCCATATATCAGAAGTCATCCAGTAAAGATTTCCTATAGCTCTTCCACAAAAAATCGTAAAACATAGACATCATGCATTCAAATGCAGAGCATTACATAATCCAAAAGGCATCATTCTAAAAGCAAAGGTGCCATAAGGACATGTAAATGTAGTTTTCTCCGATTCCTCTGGGGCTATAACAATATGGTTATAACTAGAATATCCATCAAGAAAATAGTAATGGGAGTTCCCTACTAACCTGTCCAGCATTTGGTCAATGAAAGGTAGAGGATAATGGTCCTTTCCGGTAGCAGTGTTTAGTTTTCTATAATCTATACACACTCTCCATCCCGTCGCTTCAGAGGAACTGACCATTTTTCTACTTATAATCATAGTGAATCCTCCCTTCTTAGGAACCACATGAACTAGGCTCACCCAAGGGCTATCTGAGATTGCATATATAAAGCCTGCATTAAGCCATTTTGGTATTTCTTTTATGACTACTTCTTTCATTACTGGATTCAGCCTTCTCTAATGTTTTATAGAGGTTTTAGAATTCTCCTCTAATAGGATCTTGTGCATACAGATGGAAGGACTTATTCATCTCAAATCTTCTATACCAAGCTATTGTTCTCAGATTTTCTAAGAATTTCCAGCTAGCTGTTTCAAGATCGCCAATTCAAATTAAATGATGATTGGGCTCGCCTTTCGTTGCAAGAAAACATACTTCAAATTGTTAGGCAATTCTTTTAGAATCAATCCTTCTGAGCTTGTATTTTCTTGAACAACTTTCTCTTCATAACTAGTAGATTTTTCTAAACTATTTTCTTCAACACTGAGTACTACCTCTTTTAAATTAAAATTAGAGTTCATAAATTCAATTTCAAGATGCTCAAGATACTGGAAATTCATCTCATTCTCATTCATTGAACTCTGAAAATTACAATCATTGATCAGTTCAGAACTGATGGGAATTTTTGTTTCTATACTCTCATAATCATCATTAATAAATTCAGTCAAGCTCTGCCGTGATCGAGATCATGCACTCCTCATCTCCAACCCTGAGAGTCAATTCTCCTTTCTTCACATCGATCAAAGCTGCTCTTGTTTCTAAGAAAGGTCTTCCTAACAACAGTGGGACTTGTTTATCTTCTTTTATATCAATAACTACAAAGTCCACTGGGAAAATGAATTTTCCCACTTCAACAACACATTCTAGAATTCCCCTCAAGACGGGCCAATGCTATGTCCGCTATCCGCAAAGGCCGCTGGCCGGGAGAGTTCCCCAAACCGAAGTCTTTAACTACGTGAGCAAAGGCATCAAGTCATACCATCCAGAGTCGACATGGCTTTTCCCATATCAGAATTCCCAATTTTGCAGGGCATAGTGAAGCTGCTTGGATCCTGCATTTTCTATGGTAAAGACTTCTAGATCACTGCATTGCAAGTTGCTGTCAAGCTCACTATTCATTCTTCAATAATCTTTCTCTTCCTGCTCAATATATCTTTCATGAATTTTACACAATGAGGCATTTGAGTCAATGCCTCTCGAGAGCGGATATCGATTCTATCTTCAAACATGTTCAAGAATTCTAGAGAATCGCTCTTCAAGCTGCCTCTATGTGCCTCCTCCGAGGAATGGAACCTTCGAGGATTGTAAGCTTTAACTTCTTCCCTTTTCCCTAGATTTCCTTTTTCCACTAGCTGCTCTTTCTGTATTTTAGTCTGTTTTATCTTCTTCAACAAGTTCTGAACTGTCTTACTTAAATTCTTCTCCAATTTCTACATGTTTCTTTTCCTCAATGTCCTTCTTTTCAACTATCTTCTCTTATATTTCTTTGCCACTTCTTAGAGTTATAGCCACGCAAATTCCTCGATTCTTTCTCAGGTCACTAAATGCATCCGTCGATTCACACGGCTAAGGCCACCGCTCCTACATGAGTCTCCGTGATTCCCCTTTAAAGAGGCGCGAGATTGGCCTGGAATATGGCCAGAGCTTGCCTAGAATGCCGCTACCAAAGAAAGACTCGTCTCATGTATGTTTAGTAGCCTCTTATTTTCTCCCATGAAAGAAAGCATCTAGTCCTCAAAGGAACTTGATCTCCTCCGCCCGATTTTTCATGGTCTCAAGTACTGGCCGTTGTTGTTGTTAACCCCGGTGAGGCATGAAATTGTCGCAAATTCCGTGCGGTGCCCGACCTGCCGTGCCCTCCCATATGAGAAGTTCCTACGGTTCTCGGGAGCGCCGGTGCGTAAGGAGCGGGCAAGTCGAGGTCAGCTTGAAAGTGTGTTCTATTAAAGATCGAGCACCCGTGCCTCCTCAACTTAGTAGGGACCCTCATAGTTTGATCCCTCTTCAAGACTTTTCTCCTTCATCTACTCGTCCCTTAATTTCAAGTGCCATATGCATTCTTCTCTCATTGTTTCCTATCTTGTTCATTAATGCATCCAACTTTCGTCACGGTAGTCATTCGACAAATTTCATTACACCACTTCCCTTCGCCCTGCCGTTCCCTCGAAGCTTCGTGATGGAGCTTGTAGTTGCATTCACAATGTCTTCAATCGCCTACTTACTTCCTTTTCGCACTTTTTATTTTGAAAGCCCCATTGCCAGGATGCATCAATTATACCTGGCGCATAATTCATGGAATGGTAGAAAATATCCATCCGAGTGGTCGATCTATTCCACGATGTGGCATCTTTGAGTAGTCTCAGATTCCTCCCGCATCATAGAGACTTTCATCATCCCCATATTTGAAGACTATAATCTCTCATCTTCTTCGTGGTCGCTGGGAAAAATTTGCCCATAAGCCTCCACTAATTTTTTCCTAATTTACACGATCCACCAGCAAAGGGACTCAAACCAAGTTGCTACCACATCTCTCGAGAAGCGGAAAGAGCCGCACCGACCACTTCCGGGTCTCACCCCATTTAACTTGACCTCCAGATAGCTTCATCCCTCATGAATCTTCCCATATGCCTCATCGAGGTCTTTACAAGGATGACCAAGAAATCGGGTGCTACCTAGTATTCATGTTGATCAAGGTCAGTTTCCAGCTTTTAAAATTGTCGGGCTTCTATGACAGGCTGTCTCACAAAAGAATATTCATCTTAAATAAAAGGCCTCCAAAAGTCTTCCATAGTCATTCTCGCTTATCGAGGTCTTTCTGCTTCGCTTCCTAAAAGGCTGTGCCTTTTCGATTTACCATACTCTAGATTCTACACTCGTGATCTTCTCCCTCATATTCCCGCTGTTCTCTATTTATGTATCTATGTATGTGCCAGATTCGCTTCGGGTTTTCTTCGTGCATTTACTGCCTTCCCTAAAATAGAAACACACCGAGATCAAATTAAATATGTGGGAAATAATTATCTCCAGTTTAAATAAAATAAATTTCCTTTAGTAAAATCAATAAATTTTTGTCATTAAAACCGCTTTTGTGATTTTCTAGAATTTATGATAAAATAAAGAAAATGTCCAAATTAGTAGTTCCGTTAGAATGTTGATCTTTCCATTTATCATCTATCGCCTGGGCAACGACGCCAAAACTTGTCACCGACATATATATATATATTGACCAAATTTGCCAAGCAATTAGCACTGCTGCCGAAGACTAAATAAAGTCCCATGAAAAGGCACCAAAAACTTGTTGATGACCTGAATATATATATACAAATTGGTGACACCGCACCAAAGATTCATGATCTATCCTCCAAAGAATCTGCGCCTAAAACCTCACACCAATTTCAATAAAATATGTGTTTGTCTTTTTTGTAAACCGGATTCATTAAATCTTGACGGGATCCCAAATCATTGCAAAGTACGTATATTACAAGTAAAAAAAGTGGATTTTCATTAAGTCAAGATATCACTCCCACGAGGATGGATGATGAATCATAAAACCAACTACCCTAACTACTCAAGATCCTTACTATTTGAACTCCAATATTAAGATGATTAGAGAACGAATAAAATAATACTAGTAATTTCACTCGTATACATAAAATATTAATAAGAATGAAATTGAGAGTTCACCGAAAGGAGACAACACTGACATAGACCAATGAATAATTGTCAATTTTTGCATCATTTCAATATAAGCTAAGCCATAAGTCGGAAAGCTAAATTTGTCAAAGATGCATCAAGGGTATAGTTTATATTTCTCCCTTAATTCATACCTTCACTAATTAGATATTCATGTTCACTTCTGACTCATGAATCTAATCAGCTACTTGTATGTTATAATCCTCTTTCTAAGACTTGAGTATTTTTCCTTTTTAGTACTTCATTCCCACATCTTAGATCAAGAATTCTCGCCTCATAGACAGAGTGAGTTATCGCAAGCCTTCTCCAATTTAGATGGCACCTCATCCTTCAATACTAATGAAATTCTCCATCTCCTTGATTAGATCCTTGCTAACACAGGATTAGAATCCTTTCATCAGAAAGAGGAGAAACCTATGAGTTATTAAACTAATACTTCATCAAACTATCCTCAACCATAAGTAAGTTAGTGATTTATCTAAGTAATCTTTCCGAGTTCCTGGGCTCCAAAGATTAGTCACTGGTACCCACAAAGAACTGCTTCATACCCTTTAGGGATTCTCCATCCTCGTGTCACGCAGAGGCCTCCCTAAATCGTAGCAAAGATACAATACTTTGCTTGGGTACACGGTACTAGTACTGGGAACAGTTAAGTTAAAAATAATACCAATCAAATAAATTCAAGAATTCTTAACTGCATTCTTCCACTTTTTGCAAAAAAATGACTATCATCATCGACTCCATCTTGTGAGGGAGCTCAACCTTTCAAAACTCGGTTCACTCATGTCGTTGACTAACCACTATGGAAAATTCACTGAAAGTGTAAACGAATTGAAATAAATGAAATCCAGAAATTTTCCAAACTCCATTTAATTCAAAACAGTAAAGAAAGATAAAATTTTACAAGAAATCCCAGCTCGAAGCAGCACTTCAATTCATTACTCAACTCCGAAAAATCAAAAGAAAACTAACTAAAAACTACGCTCAAACTAAATCTACTAAAAAGGAAATAAAAGAAAAAGAAAATAAAAATAATAAACAAAGAGTCTTCAACTACCTAGAAGTCCTAGAATTGCTGGTCGGGCACAAGGTCTCTACATACGCCTATTTATAGACTTCCAATGTCAGTCGCACTTCAAGACTAAGTATTTGCGGATCCCCAAATTTCGTACCTAATTCGTCGCTTGCGTTGTGACAAAATTTCCAGTCTTTGTCGTTGGCTTTGTATCACAAATTAGTTTTCAAGGCGAATTGCTCTCTAAGCTTTTTCTTGGATTTTGTCGCGACAGACTTTGATAATGTCCCGACAGAGTTTTGATCTAGCAGTCTTGTTCTTGTCGCGACACAAAATTTGTTACACCCAGGTCTTTATACACTTCTGCCTCTGGAAACCATCGCGACATAATTTTCTTTGTCAAGACAAGCATTTTTCTCTTCAACTTGTCTACTCTGCCGTGACAGAGTTTTCTATGTCGCAACAAGACTTTTCGATTCCTTAACACTTTGCCGCGACAAAAATTTTCTTTGTCACGATAGACTTTTCTTCTCCTGGCCCTTATCACCTACCGAAAGGTTCGTTGCAACATAGAAATCTTTGTTGCGACATACTTGACTTGGCTGATCTCAGTTCTCTTTCAATTTATGTCGCGACCAAATCTTCTTCTGTCACGACATAATTCTATCATTCTGTAGCTTTTATTGTCATACAGAAAACTTCTTTGTTGCGATAGAGATCCTACCTTCAATTCTTCACTATGTCAGAATACGAATTTCTCATACGCTTAATTCCTCTTATATTTCTTCAACTTCGTCATAGAATCTAATTCTCAACTTCATGTTTCATTTGTCGTGATTAAATAATCTTTGTCGCGATAAGGTCCCGCTCTTTGTTATGAACTTTGGAATGTTCCGTCGATGAGTTTTCTTTGTCGCGACATAAATTCTTCCCTCGAAATAATTCCTTGTTGAAAACTTTGTCGCAACATAAAAACACTTGTCTCGGCTGACTTATGTTATATTTTTGCCATTTTCTGTCGTGGATGAAATGCCTTTTGTCGCGACAGAAGTTCATCCATAATCTTCACTTTATGTCAAGGACAGAGAAGGATTGTCACATGTTCTTCTTTACATTCTTCTTTTTCTCGTAAGAATGTCACGACAAAATTTTTGTCGCAAATGTAGATTTTATTTCTCGCCTGAGTTTAGTTTGACTTTGCTGCGACATACAACCAGCTTAGCCGCGACATAGTTCTTTTCTGGGCTCGCTTGAAATCACCCCCGGTCGCGACACACTAAAACTATGTTGTGATAGAGAATGCTGCAATTGCCCTTTTTTCTTATTTTCTGTTGGAATTATATATATATTTTTAATTAAAACCAACAAAACACAAAGTTGGTGAATATTCCAGCACTGGGCATTTAAAATATATTCAAAACTCAAGTAAAATACGCTGTAAAAATTGATTAAAAATGTATTTAGCTTGTGTGACTCATCAAATTATATACAAGGTGAACTGGGGATCTTTATTGATTTTATAAATTAAGGTTTGAGGTAGAGATGTTATCCTAGATTTGGTGAAAAGTATGGTTGATGTCTGAGAAAGGTCAACTATCATATTCATATAACCTTCTATTAACATTTGATTTCAATGCCATTAGGTTAGTTCAAGTCCCATCTTTTAGGATTTGTTTAGGTGAATTCGTAACTCTAGATTTCTCCATATTGATTTCTTCATTTTTTTATAGACTTCCTTAATAATTATGGTTTTGTTTTTCTTTTAAAATTTTGGTTCCCAAAATTGAACTCATCACTCTTAGTTGTCATCCGAAAAACTAGAATAGATTAGGTTAAGACTCAAGTAGACATAATCCCTGTGGTTCGATCACTCTACTTACACACTTTATTACTCACGACGCATGTATCAGGTATAGAAAATCGCACGCTTTGGCATCGTTGTCTGGGGACTATATAATTCTAATTGATATTGATCAAAATAACCTTGTTCGCTTTCGATATAGTTTAAGAGTATTTATTTTTAGTTAAGCATATTTATTTTCTTAGTTAATGATTTGTTTTCTTAGTTGTCTTTTACTCGTTCATTTCAATATCTCATTTAAAACTTTTGTTTTCTTTGTTTACTCTTCTTTTTTCGCTAAGTCTCTTTAGTCATTTATGCAAAGAAGACTATGCAAAGAGTTATTCCCATACGATCCAACTGTAATACACTTGAGAGTTTTATAAGAGGTTAGAGGATATAGAATAGTTAGTTAGAGGACATTATGGCCGATAATAATCAGGAAGAAGGAGAATGTCAGAACTGTGCCGACAAACAACTCTCATGTCGAGAACTGCTACTTTCAGCCTCAGAGACTATAAAGGCCACCAATCGATTCAATTGACAATCCAAAGCACTATATATACAGTGTTAACTTTGATTTGAAGTCAATCACCCAACAATTGGTGTAGAATATTCAGTTCAAGGGGTGGCTAAGCAAGGATCTGAATGCCCTAATCTCTAACTTCTTGGAAGAGTGTGATACATTGAAATACAATTTAATTTCATTAAGCCGTTCGCTTCGCTTTTCCCATTCCCTACTGAGTGGGATAGGCGAAGGATTGGCCGCACCAACAACTATTTGATTCCATAACAACCAGAGGTCTCTGGGCTCATAATTTCGCAAAATTCTTCCCACCTCCAAGATCGCATACTACTACGGAGCTACATGGCTTGCATAGTATGAGGGCGAGCCTATGCATGAGGCTTGGGAAAGATACAAGGAATTGTTGAGAAAGTTCCCTCACCGGAATGCCGAAGTGGATGCAGATACATAGCTTCTATAAGGGATTGACCAACACTACTTGGACATTAATTGATGCATCAGTTGGAGGGGCTTGAATGAAAAAGGATAATGATGAGGCATATGAGCTGCTAGAGGATATGGCTAGCAACAATTATTTGTGATCAAGTGAGAGATTGCCACCACCAAAGAAGGTTTCCAGAATCCATGAGGTAGATGCCATTACAAATTTCACCGCCCAAGTGATCTTGTTTACTTAACATATAGGGAATAACAAGATGGTAGTTAATGCAAAGCAGATAGTCATCACGCCTCAATTGCATTTCCCCGTAATCGCGCACACCCCAACTCATAATGCCAAACTAGCAACCCTTTTGTACCAGCAAATATGGAGCAAGAAAAATATGTGGGTAATTAGAACCGACAATAAAACAACCCATATGCATCTCACTACAATTTGGGGTGGAGGAACCATCCAAATTTCCCTTAGAAAAATAATCAGCCAACACAAGCCTCCATAAGAAAAGAAAATAAATTTAGAGGAGGTTATGGCTCAACTAGCTAGTTCACTTGCTCAATTCATGAATGAAACAAGGATTAACTTCCAGAATCATGTAGCTTAGATCGAAGTCTGTAGACACAAATAGTTAGATTTCGACATTGCTCTTAGAGATGAAACCTGGTAGTCTACCAAACACTTCTAAAGTCAAACCGAGAAGAGAAGGAAAAGAGTAGTGCAATGCCATAACTCTGAGAAGTGGCAAAGAGGTTGAAGAACCAAAAAGGGGGTGTTATAGATGCTAAAGATAGAGAAGAGATGGTGGGGAAAGAAAAACATAGAACTCCAGTGCGGTTAGTCGAGCCGATCAAGCCAAGGAGGCCAAACCACCTTCAAAGAGCCCCACCCTAGCCATTCCATTCCTCGTAGTTTGTAAGAGCAAGCTAAATCAGTACTGCTAAGTTTCTTATCGTTTTCAAGAAACGTCACATAAACATCTTGTTTGTCGATGCTTTTGAGCAAATGGCAAGCTATGTGAAATTCATGAAAAATATCTTGGCCAACAAGAAGAAGCTAGGTGAGTATGAGACTATCACACACTTAGAGGAATATAATGTTATCCTTCAAAAGAAGCTTCCTCCTATGCTCAATGATCAAAGAAGCTTTACCATCCCTTGCTCCATTGGAAATGAGGTGTTTTGAAAGGAATTGAGTGATTTAGGGGTCAACAACAAGTTGATGCCCCTATCAATTTTTAAAAGGCTCGGTTTAGGTGAAGCAAGGCCTACAATGGTGACTATACAATTAGCGGATTGATCCCTCAAACACCTGAGAGGCATGATTGAAAATGTATTGGTCAAGGTGGACAAGTTGATATTTGTAGTTAATTTCATTATCTTAGTTATGGAGAAATACAAAGAGATCCCAATCATAGTTGGGAGACCATTCTTAGCAACTAGGAGAGCTCTCATTGATGTTAAAAAAGGTGAGCTCAAGTTGAGAGTGCAAGAGGAAGAAGTGACCTTCCATGTCTTTAAGGCAACAAGACACTCGGATGATGATGGGTATGACGGAGCAACGGTATGTAAATTTCCACCAATGATACCATAGCTAAGGAGACAGATGAAGTTCACAAGGTCACAACCATTATTGACCCACCATGAGAAGGTTCAGGAACGTTAAGCTAAAGACGTTAAACTATGCGCTTTTTAAGAGGCAACTCAAGCTCTATCCTTCTTTCAATTTTTTTATTTGTTAGGTTTTTTAATTTCTTCCTCTTCTATTTTAGTTTTGTTTAATATTTGGGGAGAATGTGTCTTTCTTATGCTTTCTTTCTCGTGACTTCGCCTATCTGAGTTAATAAATCAGCATGATGCCCATAATGCATCACCCAAGTAAGTCTAAAAAATGTAACGCCATTTTCAATTGAGGTAAATCCTATTTCCCCATTTTTATTCATGGATTCATTGAAGGGTAGGTATGTCTTGATGGTTCGGAGTTTTCCTGCTTTTACTAGAACAATTATGCACAAGGGAAGCCGAGGATTATATCGAAAACTGGGCCAAATTTTAAGGGGAAGTCTGAACGTCCCTAGGAACTGACACATCTGATTCGAACAAGAAAAACAAGTTCTTGAAAAAGGGAACCAAGGATGTTAGAGGCTACTACTGTCGGTACTAAAAATTCAATTTGGTCTAAATCACTGCAAGTGCACATGTCATAAAGTAAATGGATTATAAGTCCAGATATCATTCCCACAAGGATTGATGAGAAATATAAAGATCAACTACCCCTACTACTCAAGAAATTCACTATTTGAACCACTAATTTCCAAAATAGATTTATCTAACTAACATAAATGGAATAAAAGAATTTCTAATATGATATTCTATAATGAAAAGGAAAAAAGAAAAAGAAGATTGAGATCCACCGAAGTTACACAACACTGACTGGATTGTATTATACTATCAATCCTTGCATCGCTTTGAAATAATCCAACCATGAGTTTGAATTCGACTCGTCTAAGAGCAAATTAGGCATAGCCTCGAATACCCCGACACTATACATTTCACCATTTAGAATCACTACATCCCTAAACCAGGTTAATGGGACTAAATGGCTACTTTTAGGATTTGATCCTCTTTAAGATCTAGTTGTTTTTCCTAAACCAAGATTTACAAATTTCTCTCTTGGGGATCGAAGACTACTACTTTACTGATGTGGTAACACGAGCCTCCTTCACTCTTCATTGGTACTACCGCAATTCTTTAGAATACTTTATCTCCTTGATTAGGATCTTGCTAACACTCCGGATCAGTTTATTCCGCCAAATTGAGATGAAACCTTAAAGATTAAACCGATAATCTGGGCCGATGTCCTTATGCCTCTGTGAACACACTTCTATTGTCACCTAGAAGGGAACCTTGAAGTCAAAGGTTAGAACAAGCACTAATGATTTATCTGAGTGATATTTAAAATTCATTAGTTCTGAAAATATCAATCTAGCATACCCCAAGTTACTACTCTATGTTCTTAGGACTCTTCATCTCTGTGTCACACAAAGGGCCTTGTGGAAATCAAAATACAAAGCAACTCTATTTTGGGTATATTCTATTGATATTAAGAACAGTTCACTACAAGGACAATACCAATTAAATCAATCCAAAATTAGAACCACAACATTCATTTAAATACTTACAAAAATTTGATAACCAAACATCAATCCCTTCCTAGAGAGCTTAGCTTTCCTTCTCTAAATCACAAGTAACAATGACTAGTTGATTAGACAAATTCATTAAAAACTGTGATTAAAACTGAATACAAAAGAATCCTAGAAAATTTCCAAATTTCACTCAAGTTCATACATAAATGAAACTTGATTTACCATCAATCCAACTCGCAAAATCAACTCGGATTCACTACTCTAATTCTAAAGAAAATAGCAGAAAATAATAAGAAAATAAAAACAAAATATATACAAAACAGACTTCAGCTTCTCCCAAAAGCTTAAAGCCGGATGAAAGTTGCCAAAAGACTCTTTGATTTGAAGATATCTTTTCGCCTCTAACGCTTTCTATTTATGTGGCCTATAAATGCCTGGGCCGAAATTCTAGCCGAATCAGGATTCCAATGTGCAGTCTAATTTATGTCTCTTGCCTCACGACAGCTGGTCTATGCCTCCTCGCATTGCCGCTACTCGTGTCTTCAAGATCCGTCGTGGCCTTGTCACAATATTGGAGTTTTTGTCTATGCAACTTTCGCCTTTGATACTCATTGTCGCACAAAAATTGCAAATGTTTACACATCCATGTAGCTTTTTTATTGCTTCCATTCTTGTTGTGGGAGTTTGTTTAAACAATATCGACTAGCATTCTTCTTGAGTGATTGTCACGAAAAACTTTTCAAATGTCGCGACAAAGTTTCAGTATATGCCTCAAGTCTCTTCTCCATAATTATTGCGACAATGAAAGGAATATTACGACAATGTTCTTTGTCCTCTCCTCAAATTGTGTCACGACATACTTTGGAAATGTCGCGACAAAGTCTAGCTGACTCCTCATAATTGCCATGACAAGGTTTTCTATGTCACGACATTCTTTTACCGCTTTATGTTGTTGACTTTATGTGTTTGCCGCTAATAAAGTTTTGAAATATCACGACAAACTTTCGTTGAACTCTAGTCCGCTTGCGGTTGCAACAATCTCCGCTATATCATGACATTCGCCCACCGCCTCATTGTGGTCGTGACAAGGAATCAGATGTCACAACAAAACCCTTTTAGTTCTCGCTTAACAGGTCGCACAAAGAATCTATATCTCGCAATATTAGTAAGTGTTTCTTCATGATTTCTGTCTTACGTCGCAACATCTTTCATCAAGGCGACAATGTTTTTCCGCCGCTTGCCTTATTCTCGTCGACGAGTTATCAAGTGTCACGACATTCTTTACCGCCTTCCGCTTAACTAGTCGCGATAGAGTTGTAGATTGTCCTGACAAACTCTTTTTGCCTTCTTCACAAATTATGTTGCGACAAAGCTGTGGAATGTTGCAACATTCTTTCAACTATGCTTTCAAATTTCACGCCTTGCTTCGATAGAGATTTGATTATTGCGACAAACTTCTCGATGTTCTGAACTTTGTTGCGCATAATTCTGGATATGTCCCGACATTCTTCTTATTTTTCCGCCTAGCCATTTTGCACGCTTTTCAATAGCTTTTATTATTTCTATAATTTCCTACAAAACATAAATCTAGGTGAAGGGTCTTATAATTTTCATTAAATCAACTTTAAACTCAAATATACATTAAAAATGGCTTAAAATAGATGAGTTTTGGACTCATCATATTCTTATCTCTTGGGTGGATTTCTGGTGGCGCGAGCCAAGGCTTCATCCTAGTGGATTCTTTTCTACGACGGCTCAATATCTATCCTCATACAACCTCAACTCATCCCATCATTTTTTTTTTGTTTAACTTTCCATAACCCATATTTCAACCTTAGTCCAAAACTTTCCAAATCTAGTTCCATACTTCTGAAACCCTTCCAAATACTTTTTTTCACTCTAGAAACAATAAAAACTATCATCCCTAACATTGGAGAAACCCAAATTCATCCATAGCCCTAGCCTACCTTAGAAAAAACCCAAAAACCGTAAACTAGCTCGAAACAAGGTTGTTTGGCATCAAATCAAACCCAAACCTAAACTCCTTCATTCTAAACCTTAATTTCATCATATATAAACCCTAAAAAAAGCCCTATAACCTTTGGAACCAAACATGTTCCTTACCCTTCAAATTTACACCCTATAATTCCTAAACTACTACAAACCCATCCCTAACTTACCTGAACTGCTGGGATCATCCATCACGGTCCTCGTCCTCACATCACCTCAGGTGTCTTCTCAAAATTAATGAATGAATGAACGACTTCTCTTCTTTTTATAGGCGCGCATGTTAGAAACATAGTCTCAATATTTGGTTTTTGTGAGAGCTCTCGCAGAACTCACACTCCAAACAGGATGCAGCCAAACACCCCGCTCCCACTCGATCCCCTACCTTGAATTCCCTTACATTGCTTCCTATCTCTGTAATCACCCTTGTGATTTCATACCTGCAGATACAAACAATCATATCATACACCACATAATAAATGCATTAAGGGAAATTTGGCAAGCAGCTTATAAATAAGAAACAAATTAAAGAGAGGGAAAGATGAACAAAATTAGTCAGGGGAAAAATGATAGCTTCGCTATAAATGAACAGAAGAAGTATTTGCAAAGCGGCTAATTTTTAAATTGAATGAAAGGTATGAAAATTAACAATGAAGAAGCAAACAGGATGTACCAAAGATTGGGAATTAATACCACGGGTAAACTGAAAGGAGATTGTCATGCAAAATTAGAATAAGTGAATGCTCCCCCAAGTTCATGCAGGTCAAAGTCAAGGAAGAAGGCATTAAAATCCAGAATTCTAGATCTTCACATAACGAATCCAATTGGTAAGAAAATTTCAAGCCTTCACATCGGTAATAGTTTTAGTGCTCAAATGTTCAGAAAGGGGAATACTTTGGCACTAATAACCATTTTGTTCACATGATAAATTAATGTAAAAGACTGTAAGACAGTTCTGTGAATATATTAATACCCTTGAGAGCTCAAATCAAGCACGTGTGCTAACAGAATTTATCAACATCACCCTCAACCTAAATCACATAAATAATGACATTCTGCTGCTCCACCAATCTGATCTCACAAAAGCAATAACAAAGGACCCATTTCCACAACCAATTCTCGGATCCCAAACAGCGACCTAACATGATAATCCTAGAATCTACAATAAACTTGCATCAAAACAATAATGAAACAGTTAAAGGATGTGTGTAAAAAAAAAAAAAAAAAATCAACCTGGGTGGTAAACACTTATTCTAATACTAAAAATCTTAAAAAAACAGCAAAGCACAATGTGTTAAACAATTGAAAAAATTTCATCAACACTCCAACCCTAAGAAATCCCCTCTACTGAAACCGCAATTTGTAGTTCTCTTGTAATATGAAACAGAATTCATGATACGAAGAATTCATATACAAAGTCCCAAAAGAAACAGAAAACAGAAAGGAAAACCGATGCAAATATGAAATTCCAAGTAGTTTGGTTGTTGCCCAAACTTCTCTCAGCAAGCAGACTGGACATCAATCGAAATCGTAGCCAACAAAATATAAATTGATAAACAAATATCATATCGTCTACAAATGTAACAGACTGATTTGGTACCTTCAAATTAAGCCACCCACTAAAGAAGCGAAATTGGCTAGGGAAACGCACATAATTGAATCTATTGAAATTGAAAACAGTCGATCTGGAAATGGAGTCCATAGACCTTAAGAATCCCAAATAAGACGGAATAACAGTGACGGTGACAGCTTCCATGTTCTTCGAACCTTCTGCAGATAACGAGTCTTCAATTTTACGCTTTGGAGCTCTCAAGTCGGATACAGAACCCTAGAATCGAAGAGAAATGGAGGGTTTTAGATTGTGGAGAGGGTGAACAGAGTGATGACTAATTTACCGGAGAGAGTGTTTGAGAAGGTCCGTCGTTTAATGATCAAGAGGGAGACGGGTAAAGATTTAGGACGGTATGGTAGAGGTATCTAGAGGTGGCAATTCTGTTCCCACCTGTCCTGAATTAGGCCAATCCGGCTGATATTTTATTTACTTCAAAAAATTGAGTCAATTTTGATCCGGCCTAATTTCAGCCCTGCCCAACCCAACCCAACCCAACCCAACCCCTTCATCCGAATTGCCACCTCTTGCGGTGTCAAAGCCATACATCTATTGGCCTATCTATGGTGGTGGTCTAAACATTGATGTGCCCATTGGCTTATTGCATAGTCACGGTTTTCTCTTTAATGCAACTATAGTAACTTATATAGTAACACTCAATTAATTCCCCAGATAAAAGATTAATAAATTTTTCATTTGGCCACATAAATTTAACAAACGTGACTGTACATATATTGTTAGTTATGAATTTTAATAACCTTTGCTAAAACTTTGCTGCTATAACCCATTTTTCTTGTAGTGGGGATACCCTCTCCATTCACCCACTTTCAGACCCAAAAACAGATGTCTTTGCTAAACAATGTGCAACCTGATTCGTTGAACATCGTACATGGACTAAAACGCATCTACAAATGCTATGAACAAGGGTTCTACAATCTTCAATTACCTACCCCACACTAGAGTTATGGGTAGAGCCCTTGTTGACGGATGAGACAAGCACTAGTGAGTCGGATTCAACATTGATTTTCTGAAGACCATTTCTTTTTATCCTAGACAATGCTTCTATACAGCTTAGGGTCTCTGCTACTATCGCCTCGACTGGACCAACCATAATACCATTTTTCGCTGCCACCAACTCTCCATCTTGGTTGTGAATCACAAATCCATAGCCTATTTTGGACCCGTGGGGAGGTACTACTCCATCTATATTACATTTCAAATACCCATCCCTAGGTTTTCTCCAACTTCTTTCACCTCCTACTATTGTTGTGCTTTGAGTGATTATTGGGAGTGCTTGAACCTACCCTCCATTCATAATGGAAGGACATGGTTGAACTGTGAATCACCCTACTGTCTTGCCTTTTCTTGTTCCAAACCCAATCATTTCAACCTCCGTATCATTGCACAAATTCATCACCCACTCACCTTACAGCAACTAGTTTCTACCATGTAGCAAACGAGATTTCCTCTTCTTGCATGAAAAATTCCCGATGGGTCTCCAAGAGCTGTTGTCACTTCTACACATTACTAGGGTATGGAGAGGATCTTCCATGCAACTATGGCAGTAAGCGACCGTTGTTTTCCATTACTCTCCTCACGTAGCGCCGTGCAGCGGCTCAAGATACCTGGGGGCCTAAAGCCGATACTCTAAACGGAGCCTTCCATGCTTTAATACTGTTAATATTTTTATTTAGAAATGACTCATACTTCTACATAATTTGACTTGATATTTTCATATTGATACGACTTCTTTTCAGTTTTTTTTTTTTTTTACTTGCTCATTTTTTTGGGATATTTAATGTCAAAATCGTGACACACTAAAATAATCGACGCCTGCGCTTTTGTACACGCAGCTTATTATAGCCTACTATTGTTGTGCTATGGTGCTTTTTTGGATATGACTTTTCATATTGTGGTGTCATTGCCATTGATCATGGGGGGGACTGCTACTAAAAATTTTTTTCTTAATAAGAGCCTGATCTCGATATTGAATATATATGCTAGTATATCTTCAATCCAAGTATCACCTAAGGGCGTTTTCAGGGAGTTTACGGTTGCCTCTGTCAATTCCATATCCGGTGGTGATTCAATCCAAGGATTTCTCATGTCCGATAACCACAGGTCCTGCCATAATTTTTACTTGATCTCCAAAGCCTACTCTCAATCTTGCCCCACTTTGGATCACCCCTTGTGCAACCATGATGCTCCTCCAAATGAGGCTAGGTTAGCTTTTTTTTTTGCGCTTATAAAGTCAAGGTCGACGGCAGACCTGGTTTTATAAACACGGGCCACCAGTGAAGATGGGTTAGAGAGAAGCCTCCACTCCTGCTTTCCTAACAATGCTAAATTGAACCTACGAAATTTTCGAGAACCCGTTCCTCCTTTATCCTTGCCAAAACATAATTTATTCCATGAAGTCTAGCATATTTCTTTATTTTTTTGAGTCTGATTTCTACCCCACCAAAATGCATTAATCTCCTCTCAACATCCCCACAAAAAGTGACCGGGAGTAAGAATACTCTCATTGTTGGAAATATTTTTAAGTATGGGCTTCTGTTAATTGAGTTTTATGAATTTTAAGAACAGTTAAAAAGACTCTTAGATTGAACAACACTGTAGTGGCCACAAAATAAACATCTCAGCTTAAAATCCGGTCCAATGCAAAAATAATACCGAACTGTGGCGGTGAGAGCATCTCGAATTGATACAATACCTTCCACAACCACAAGCACTAAAATTGCATCGACATGGATTCCTAAGTGTGATAAAGGTAAAGTATGTGGCTCATACTTGTAGGATTCCAAAATAAATAAACATGTTGACAATGCATTCTGGCCCTCTTTATGGTTTCATAGAAACCTTGTATGGGACTACATCCCCTTTATGCTTCGTGCAGAAGCCCGTAAACTGATCATAAGATTCCTATAATCGTATGAGCTCATAAAAGTTTATACATTCCCACAAACATTCATAAGTAATATAAAGGTAATAAACAAATAACCACAAGTGGGAATCGAAATCGAATGTATTATGCAAGCATCATGAATAGCAAGTACATCACATACTCCCACTAACTCACAAGACATCAAAAGATGCAAGTGAAGACCCATCTCGCAAATATGCTTATTAAAATCACTGTGTCGCAAGCCTTTGGTTAGTGGATCGCCAAGCATTCTAATAAGAGTAATACGGACGACTCTATATCCCCCATTATTCACCCAACCTCTAAGCTTCAAGTATTTCAACCTTATGTACTTTGCTCCTCCAAGATTCTCGGGTACTCTTGGCAAAAAGAAACAACACTAGAGTTAATGAGAAGAGTTTTAGTGGTCTACAGATGTGGACGTAATAATCTCGAGTCCGTAAATAAAATTTCTCAACCACTTAGCATGAGCACTAAGCCAAAATTACAACAATTTCAGCTTCCATCGGTAGAAGAAGCCACCAATGATCGCTAGGAACCTTCCAAGAAATCGCTCCACCTGCAAGTGTAAAAATAAAGCCTATGGTAGACTTCGTCATCCGTACAACTCGATCAACCAAGATCCGCATAACCAATCACTACAGTCATCCACTTCTATATATAAGCATATGGTCTTTAGTTTTCCTCGCAGATACTACGTAACCTTTTCGCAGCAAACCCAATGCTCATTTCCAGATTACCGAGATAATCGCCCAAGGACGCCATCGCATAGGCAATATCCGGCCTAGTACACACTGTATATCACATCAAGCTCCCACAACACTACTATATAAGGAATATCCTTTATACCAGCCTTTCTCAACATCATTTTTGTGGCATCGATCTTATTAGTTTGTCCCTTGAATATAGGAGCCACACCCGACTTACAACTTTCCATCCCAAACGCTCCAAGACACGACAACATAGGCTTCAAGCAAGCCCCAAAACTTGTGATCTCTATCCTACGGATCTCTATACCCAAAACAAAATTCGCCTCACCGAGATCCTTCAATCAAAATTTTGTGATAACATTCTTTTAACATCCATAAGCAAACCTAAATCATTACTTGCAAGTAGAATGTCATCAACATATAAGATGAGAAATATAAAATTTTTCCCATCGGGATCTTTAAATGGGGACAGCAGAATCCACAAGATTCTTCTCAAAATCTGTAGAGAAGTGACAACATCATGAAACTTTAAATACCATTGCCTGGTGTTTGTTTTAAAAACCACAGATAGACTTCAAGTCTACACACCATATTCTCTTTTCTATCAACTACAAAAACCCTCTACTGCCGCATATACACTCATAAAAGATCTCCATTCGCAGTGTCGCCTCGACATCCATCCGATGCAATCTAAGATTAAAATGCGTCAATAATGCCAAGGATTATTCTAAAGGAGTCTTTAGAAGACACAGAGAAAAGGTCTCTCGTGTAATCAACCCCTTCCTTTCAGGTATACCCTTTGCAAATCAATCTAGCTTTAAACCTTCAATTTTCCCTTTGTAAGATCTTTCTTGGTTTTAAAACCCATTTGCAACCTATGGGTTTAAAATTTCAGCATCTCTACTCAAACCCAAACACCATTATTATTAGCCATCGACAACATCTCTTCTTTCATGGCAATATTCCGTTTATCACCGTGGACTATGGACAAAGATCAAGAAAAGTACGGGGATCTATGACCTCCCAATATCATAATCAACCCCACCGTAGTAACCACATAGTCATTAGGCAATGCAGTCTCCTTTCTCCGAGATCTTCTAAGAGGCATAATACGTTGGAAGAGGTGCCACCCAATACCTCAGGTATTCTCGTTAACGACCGCAGAGTCGATAATAATACCTTATTCAAGTCCTTCACCAGATCGGAACGGTTATAATCCTTTCGCATTATGGGCAAAAATAATCTGATCAACAAGACCGTAGACAAAGGATTCACTAATCGAGCTTGACCACAGCGATCGAGGAGGTTTCTTATATCAGGATCACGATCTCGTATGATCACATACAAACGAAATACTCTGAGCTTAATAGTAACATGAAATTTTGATGTATGTTCGTAGAACGTTTTATTTTTTTGTTATAACGAATAGATCCCAGAAAGCCCAAATTCATTTAGTGATTCACTGGCCAGTCTAGGTTCGTCTCACAAGAATATATATTTATATATATAATAAAGCGGTGATATGAAAAGGTGTGTGGGCCTAATTAAAGCTTAAGCCACGGGAGAGCCCAAATTATTATTATTAATGGGCAGTCCCCTCTCCCGTCCTATATAAGGTGTGCTCTGCCCCATTGGTGAACACACAAGAAATAGTAAAACCCTAGTGGGAAAGAGGATCAGGGAGAGGAAGGCTCCAGCTGCTTATCATTTAACCAAGTAGGACTCGATAATTTACTAAGAACTTTAACATGGGTACATCAATCGTATGTATTTTGATTCGTGGTTTTAGATGTGTTCTATAGCAACTACGCATCGATCTCGGGGTTAATGTTGTAAATCTAATATGTAAATCTAACAAGTGGTATTAGAGCTCAACAGAGTTTGATTTCAACCCAAATTAAAATTTATGCGAATTCGCAAATTGGAAGTTAAAGATCCGAGGTTTCTTCAGGCTTGTTGTTTCCTTCGTTGCAGACAGATCCGAAGAATTGGCTTTGAGCACAACCAAAAATTCTTCTCGATTTTGTTTGTTTAATTGCTTCGATTTTGCAGACCGTCTGATTACTACTATTTAATGTCAGAATCGCTTTTAATGCCGTAACGCTTTTAATGTCAGAACATTTTTTAATGTCAGAACGCTTTTTTAATGTCAGAATCTATTTAATGTCAGAATCGTTTCCAATGTTGTAACTATTATTTAATGCTTGTTTTTTTTTTTAATTAAGCATGATGGTGTTTGATCAGATTCATCAAGCCAAGTAAAATAAATAATATACTAATAATACTATTCACATATCTTCTTATGGGATAAAAGATAGTATTAAATGATGAAAGAATATCTTGTTTGAACAAAATAGTTACAGAATATTTGTGGGCAAATTTGTCTCGGTGAAATGCTCATGGATTAAATAAATAACATTGCCAAAGCGATTATTTGTTGAAATTCTTGAGTTTTCGTAAGGATTCCGAGATGTTTTGCTTTTGAATAATTAGGCCACTTACCTTCCTAAAGGAGGTTAGTTGTTTACAAGAATTCCTTGAAGTGTGAGTGCTTCGCAAGGGTTACGACTTTGATTTTGTGAAGGGGTATATCCGCCAAAGGGATGCCCTTTATAATCATTTCGCTATGGTGCTCGGGAAGTCAGATCAGATGCTATGCGTTTCTACCCAAAGGAGAACAAATGGTGATACATTGAGCTTATGAATTATTCTATTTTCATTTATTATTTTGCTCCATGTATATTAAACAATTATTTTATTGCTACGTAAGTCAAATTGGTCGTGAACAACCGGGCCAGGCTCGATTGAAACTCCGAATGGCAATAACTATGCGAGATGGAAGAGTGATGTTACACTCAAGGCTGATTTACCGATCTTCGATGAACTCAAGAAAAGGCTATTACCGTAGAATGGGTGAGAGCTAATCGGCCGAGTATCATGGTGATGAAGAAACCACTTTCTCCAAGTTTCAAAGTCAAGGTTTCACAGAGGAGGCCACAAAGAGCTTTTTCGCGCCCATGTGGACAACGATTTCCCCAAGAGTCCGGAAGGCCGACGGAACCGATGCAAAGTCCCGGGGCTCAACATGAGGTATGATGGAGTTTCTCTGGATTAGGGCCATACATATTGAAAACGCAGACATCGCCAATCGCTCCAAATTTCAAGATTACCATAGATGAGTCATTCCTCATTCACCAAGCCCCGAACCCTACTCCACCAAATGGCCAGTCGAAATCCATATATATATAATGCCCAAAGTGAGACTTGGAATGTGAACCAACTGATTTCTGTGTGTGTTCAAGAGGAAGAAAGAATTAAGAGAGAGCATGGTGAGTCTGTGAATCTAATACGCCAGCTTTCCTGATAAAGAAAGGTGTTTGCCAAGCTTCTGCCTCTAACCACAAGAAAGGACAATTTGGCAAAGGTTCCCAACAACATAACAAAAACAATAAGTCCAATAATGCAGGTGGTCCCAAACCTGACATTAAGATTGGTTTTGCAAGAAAGAAGGTCATAAGAAGAAAGCCGATCATATCGATAAAGCCTTTGCTAGCTAAGAATAAGAAAGGTAATAACATAACCTTTGTTCGTTTCGATGCTTCTTGGTGGTTGTACCGCCTAATCTCGTGGTTGTGATAGTGGTAGTCCTATTCATATAGCTAATTCCTCAGGTTCATAAACTGCGCCGCCAAGTGAAGGAGAGGATTAACTTAGTATGTGGGGAATGGAGTCAAAGTTGATGTCTTGTTTATTGGCACCATAGCTTTGCATTTTAGGTCTGGTTTTAGGATTATCTCAGAGCACACCTTACATAGACTCGAGGGACCTAGCCCATTATCACACACTGGGGCTCTCCCATCAAGAGCCCGTTTACTCCGGCCCTATACCTTTCATATCACACTTGTTATATATATAAATATATATTCACGAGACGAACTAGCTCCAAATCAGACAATCACATAAACGGATTCGCTTTACTGCTTTCATATCTGGATCTGTTTTTCTCAAAACAAAAAAATCAATTAGCAAAAGCCCATACTTAAAAATATTTCCAACACTCATCACATAAGATGGGATGGCCTGGATAATGGATTTGAGAAGGACTTCTTTCCCTGCTCTTGATAAAGTCCTCTTATTCCAGTCTTGTAGTCTATGACAAATTCTCCTACTATAGTTGAAGGCTGTTTTCTTGTTCCTACCTACCAGATGATAACTCTGTAAGTATTTTGCTCTTGGCATTTCCGGTGTTACTTCTAATAAGCTTCTATCTCACCTTTCAACTGGTCAGAGACATTTGAACTGAAAGTTATGGTAGACTTTTCAAAATTAATCATTTGGCTAAAAGCCTTTCCATACTGTTCCAGGCAATGCTTCAGTTGGTAACCCTCTTACACATCTACTTTAAAAAACATGTAATTATCGTCGGCAAAGAAAAGATGAGAGATCTCTGGGGGCCCTCGTGCCACTTTGCAACGATGGATTAGTCCCTTTCTTTCAAGAGCTTGTACAGAGCTGGATAAACCTTCTGCACATAAAATGAATGAGAATGGCAAGAGGGGGTCACCTTGACGTATGCCTCTGTTGGGCTTAATAGGACCCATGTATTACCCTTTCTGTATAAAGTGGTAGCTTACTGTTTCAATGCACCCTTTCTGTATAAAGTGGTAGCTTACTGTTTCAATGCACCCCATAATTTACCTGACCCAGCTGTGATGGAATCCAAGACTAAGCATCATGTCCTTCAGAAACCGCCATTCCATTCTATCAGATGCTTTCGACATGTTTAGTTTTAGAGCCACCATATCACGCTTCCCTTGCCTCTTCCTTTTCATGTAGTGGTTAACCTCATACACCACCATTATGTTATCTGTTATCAACCTGCCTGGGACAAAGCCACTCTGCACCTCAGAAATTACTGCAGGAAGGACAAACTTCAACCTGTTAGCAAGGACTTTTGCATTAATTTTTTAAATTACATTATAGAGTGCTACAGGTTTGAGGTTAGAAATTCTTTCTGTTTCGATTTTTTTGGAGGCTGGGCAATTTGAGTTGAAGTCATTTCTTCTTATATATATCCTTCATGCAGGAACTTGATGCATGTTGCAGTAAGCTCTTAGCCCACGATATCCTAATATGCTTGAAAGAAGGCCAGGTTCATTCCATTCGGACCTGGTGACTTGCCCGAATGCAAGGAGAAAATGGCATCTTTCACTTCTTGTGCTTCGAAGGGTCGAAGTAAATACTTGTTGTGTTCATCTATAACTTTCTTCTTCACGTTTCTTAGGATTAGTTCGCTCTCACTACCTCTAGAAGTGAAAATGTCCGAGAAGTGACTTACTATTAAATCTTGAAAGCCATGATCCAAAGTACACCACTGACCGTTGTCGTCTCTGAGTTGGGAAATTTCATTTGCTTTCTTTATGGTAGCTTTATAGTTAGCTAAGAAAGAATCGAGTGTTTCTATCTCTTCATGCTAGCCGAAATTGCTTAACCCACTGTCGCCAAAATGCCTCTTGCCCAGCAAGGATTTCATTAAGTTCACATTTGACATCTAGTAATAGTCTAACTGAGGCCTCATCCCAGCTGTATTCCAGCTGACTTATAAACACTTATTTATTATCATTAAAATTTATTGTAATACCCTGTATTTTATGTAATTTTTTCTTAATTGTGTAAACAAGTTTCGAAGGCATAAAAGCCTTTATGTTTAAAGTACATAATATTTGTATGATTGAATTGAATACAAGTCATCCTTAATCTTAGTATGTTTAGCCTCATAAAATGTGTCTATTTATATTCGCACAAGAGATAAGGAGGTGCTTGTGATATCTTGAATCAAATAGGTAGGAAAGTTCTTAATAGTATATAAGTGTAAACTTCTTTTAACGTGGTTAGGATAGACAGATTTTAAATTTATGAGATTTATTGAGTTTAGAGTAGACAAAAATTTGCACTCACTTTATTCTTAAATTAAAGAAAATAACATTTAGATTTACAATTTGTAGAAAATAGCTCTTAGTTAAAAATGTATATATTTGGGTCTCCATTGAAATCGAATAACAAAAATTTTCTTTTATACCGCAACCGTGCCTGGGACTTAGTAATTAAATACCGTAACCGTTATTTTGCGAAGGATGGGATCCAGTTATTAATATTTCAAATGTATTTAACTACATTTTTTTAAGAAAACGTATTTAATTGTTAGGTCTTCATTTTATACCAATATTGCTTAATGGAATAAGTGAAACGTAAATGAATGGAGAATTGTAAACGGAAAGTACTGATGCAAACATATTAGGGGAAAAGTATAAAACTTAAGCAAATAATATAAAAATAGATAGCGTGTTTTAATATTGTTCGATCAATAATGCCTAATTTCAAGAATTAGAAAGAACATTTATTGTGTGAGAATGAATATCACAGAGAATAAAGTGTGGATATCCCAAGTTGCTCATATTACCTCCCATGAAATTAATAAAATTATGCACTTTGTGAGTAACTCTTCATTAAACTAAAAATTGTCATTTTATTTATTGATCAGTGGGACCCATCCAATTCCATATAGGAATGAGTGATTCCCTTTCTTGCATGTGATATTGACTTAAAACAAAAGAAAAAAAACAGAAAACCATTTATATATATATATATATAGAATTGAATTGATATTTTTTGGAAAGATTCAAGATTTTGACTTATTTATATATGAAAATTTGGAATATCTCATTTTCCTACCATTAATGTTATCTTCATCTATTTAAATTTAAATTATTTTTAAAAGCAAAATTAGTCACAAACTCTAAAAATAAATATTTTTAAAAAACTTGGGATAACATGCCATAAAATATTTTCCTATAATGATATATTTATAAATATTTAAATTATTTTTCATAATGATTTGTTAAATGTATAATAAGATGTAAGTTTTTTAATAGATATTTTTTAGAAAAAGGTTTTGACTTATTTGTATGAAAATTTTGCAGGAAAATTATTATTAAAATCATAAACTTTCATGGTATATTTAAATTTTGAACAAAAAGTTTACTTTTTTAATATAACAACTTTTATAAATTTTGTTTTTATATCCTCAACTTTTATTTTAATTGTAGTTCTGGCATCAAAACAACATCGTTTCGTCATGCCACATTGGATAGGATAGAGATTTTGAGTCTTGTTGAGATATAAAAACAAAATTCATGAAAAAAGTCATGAAAGTTCAGGATTTTAATACTAATTTTTCAAAAAATTTAAGATATCTCAGTTTTCTAAAATTAATATTATCTTCATCTATTTGAAATTAAATTATTCTTAAAAGTAAAATTAATCATAAACTCCAAAAATGAGGATGGACAAAAGTTGGTTTTTTTTACCTAGAAATTCTTTCCTCCACTATGCGCACAACGGACTTGGTAGTTCAATGGTTTTTTTGTATTTTTTTCTTTGTTTAAGTCAAGATCACATGTACAGTCTTTCACCACATTATGATGATCTTAATGACAAATAAAACAATGTATTGGATAGGGACTCATAAAACATAACACTGTAATTATGTAGTTAGTCATTTGAGTATAATGGATATTTAGATCTATATGTGGTGTGAATAACATAAATCCATAATTGTGTGATTATTTTAATGAAGGAGCAAAGTATAATCTGTAAGAACATAGGTATGTTGTTGTCATCTAAATGTGTCTTGGGATCGATCTATCTCCTCTGTCAAATGTTAAACCTCATCAAACAATATATTATATAGACACTAAATCTCCTTTATTATAAAATTTATTGGTTTTGGAATCACTTTAATATCTTATGTTGAATATTAATTTCTTGACATACAATATTGTTTTAGATCTTCTTTGAGTATCATGATTACAAAATGTTCTGGCAATTTTGTATGAGCACGTTTTAATGACTATTTCTTGTTTTTTTTTTTTTTCATAGAAACCAAACACAAAAAAGAAAAGAAATAATTATACTATAAATAATCAAAGGTAGGGCCTGTTCTCTTCTTCCATTTATGGGGTTCTTTTCCTTCTTCCCTCCTCCATAACATTACCCTCACCGTTCTGGTTCTTGTTCCTCTTCATTGCCAGAACCTCCTCCGATCTCTTCCCAACTGCTTCTTCGATATCACAACCGTTCACATTGTTGGTCGAATCTATCTTTTACAAACACAAGTAATAATTCTTTTTTACCTTGACATTTTTATAATTAATTTTGTCTTTTCTTTTAACAACTTCACATTTTTTAGGAATAGCCATTAGTTGCATGGCATGTTTGCATGGCTAACGTGATTGTTTTTTGTTCTTTTTTGAGTTTAAAAATAAAGAAATGGAATAGAAAGTTGGCACTAACATAGTAAAAAAGGTAGGTAGAGTGTGCTTTGTTTGGAAGTTAGTGTAAGCCATGAACTAGATTCTCATCTTTCAACAATTTTTTTATTTTATTTTTATATAACTTAACTAAAGCTTTTAGGGCATATGCATATGTATAAGTAAGCTTTAGGCAAGATTCCCCATTACTTGAATACAACCAAACAAAGAAAGATGGATTGATTCATATTTGATTAGGGGGCTCAAAACAAACTCAAAAACGAAGATGGATTCTATTGCAAAATTTGATGCCCTTTGTTTCTTTGAGTGGGCAAACATATTATAGGTAGTTGTATAATTTTCATTCTTGATTTTTATTAATTTCTTATTTTCACATTTGAATAGGAACAGAAGGCCTCATGTGGTGATTTTGATGGGCTTAACACTCTCCCATATAAAGATCCTCTACTTCCAACAAATTAAAGAACATTCTGTATTCATACTTATAGAATCTATGAAACTTGTTGGGAATGTGTACAAATGTAATTTTGGATCAATGTATATATAGAAAGTTTTTTTCCTAATCCATATGACTTTCATATTATTTGTACTTTTTCAATAATTATAAGATGTTATATTAAGATTTATAACCGGGGAAATGAATGCAAATAGGATTTTAAATTTAAGAAAGATGATGACACTTGTAATGGGTGTCATGGTTCCAAAGAACATAAAAAAAATCAATGACGCTTATATAAGTGTCATAGTTATGATCTTAGATTGGAGTACGGTGATTCTTCATACTAGAAGACAATGATGCTCACAGTATGTGTCATTGTATCTAAACATATATAATGACAGTCGAGACCATAACGTTTTAAGGAAGCGTCATTTTAACTATTCAATGACGCAATAAACGGGTCATTAATTAACTTTTTCCTTGTAGCGTACAAGTGAGAGCGGTGGGATGCCTTCTATCTCTTATCTTTTGAGTTTCAAAAGCTAGTTGTGGATCAAGTGTAGGATTTTGAGCTAGTTGGCATCTTGTTATCATTGTATGTCATTGCTCATTCATTGTATGTGTAAAAGGAATTTGTAAATCGATGCTTAAATAATTGGATATATCTCTATAATTATTAGACATAAGAGAAGAATGATTTGTATGCTGCTCAAGTTGGGTGGAAGGTGTAAGCTAGTTTGATGATTGATCAATGTCTTAGGAATGTTCACAGGGCGTAGCTTCAGTTTGGACAACTTCTTGAGTAAGTTTGGTGTCTAGTTCCTCTTGTTGTGTTGTAAGAAATTCGGTGGTTGGATCTTCTTCCTGCATTATGGGAGATTGTTGAGCATAGTCTTCTTCAAAAATAATCGGTATACCAGTAGGTTGTGGCTCTATTGGATTTATGTTGGTGATAGCAGAGGACGTTTGTGTCCTTTTTTGAGTCCAAGCTTCCATATCAACGTAGGTATCTAATTCAGGAGTGGAGGTGATGGCTTTGGTTGATTCTTTGTCAAATAGGAATATGCTCCCATCAAACACAACATGTTTGGAGATATAGACACGATTTGTTAGAGGATCAAGACACTTGTATCCTTTGTGCATCATGCTATACCTGATAAATACACATGGATAGGTTTTCTTGGAGAACTTATCTTTCCCATAATTGCGAAGATAAGGATAGCACCTGTATCAAAAGATTCTCAAAATTGCATAATTAGGATTAGTACCAAAAAGTTTTAAAAATGGTGAGTTCATTTGTAATGGATCAGAAGGTAGTCTATTTATTATGAAAATCGATGTAAGAAATGCATCAACCCAGTATTTCATGCAAAGTTATGACTGAAACAACAGAGTCAGTCCAGTCTCAATAATGTGGCGATGTTTCCTTTTGGCAAACTTGTTAAGCACAAATGCGTGTATGTAAAATAATACGCCTATGTGTGCAAGTGCATGCATCGACTCAAGTAATAAAGTGAAAGTAAGAGTATTGTCCCACGAGGATTGGCTATTAAGTATTGACTCTAATCTAGCTTAGGCTCTATTTGGATGATGGAAAAGTTGTAAAAGACACAAATTTAACTAAACTAACTTGCAAGAATCCTAAATTAACAAAGACTCATGACTAAAAACCTTAGGGCATAGATTTCATCAATCCAAGCCTATATGAACCTCTTAACCCAATCAATTAATGTTCATTTCATTATGTTGATTGTGATTTCACTAATGTAATTGTGAATCTCTCTCGATAATTCACAACCTACCCCACTAATGTAATTGCGAATCTCTCTCGATTATTCACTATCTACCCTTAGGATTTAGGTATTTTGCATCTCTACTCAACCCCAAAACCCTAGGAATGCAATACACTTAAAATACCACACCTAATCTCACTTATATCTCTATCTCATGACAATTAAATGATAATTCATCCATGGTCTAATTCAATTCTCACTTCCCAGGTCTTGAATTGTACTACACATCATGCAAGTATTGGCTAATCGCCCACATGAATTAAGATCAAAACAAACTACTCAACACATGTATGAAAACAAAACATCAATCAACTGAAATTAAGAGATTCATATAAACAAGTCTTGATTACCTCTAAGCCCTAAGAAAACTAACTAGAACATAATTAGAAAAGGAATTGCAACCATGAAAAGAGAGAAAAACATAGATAGAGGAAGAGAATAAACAATTTGGAGTGAAAGCCCCGTCTCATCCTTCCATCTTCTTCTTCTTCTTAAAGTTTCTCCCCTTCCAAGAGTCTTACCCTAGGGTTAGGAACCCTAGGGAACTCCCAAATCGTCCTCCTAATACCCTAGATCGTGTTCTCTTTTATAAGCTTATTGAGAATGGGCTGAAAATGGGTTAAAAATAGGTGTTGTGCTACAAATTTTTGCGTGGTCATGACCATGAAAGTTTTGTGGTCACGACCACACTGCATTATGCAAAGGCTCTTTGTGGCTACGAAGAAGGAGCGTAGTTTGCTCATAAATTGTCAAGGCCATAACTTTCTCATTCGGACTCCAAATTTGGTGTTCTTGGTACCCTTGGAAAGCTCTTGAAGTGGAGAATCCATCCATTTAAAGCTTGATGTCATTTGAGGTAATCTTATAGCTAAAAAGGTTGAAATACAATAGCTGCTACTACATGCTGTAGCGGTGTTTGTTGATTTTCCTTTTTTTTATGCATTCAATGGTTGACATAATCATAAAGATGAACATTTAGGGCATTAGAGTACTCATTTATATCTAAAAACTATAAAATAACACACAAAACATAGGGATAAAATGAGTATAAAGTATACTCATCAAACACCATTTTGCTTAGGGGTGTTAGGACATGAAATTTGATGATGAATGCAACATTGTTGGAGATGGTTTTGAAATTCTTTTGAAGTAAATTCTCCACCCCATCACTTTGGAAAATTTTAATTTTCCTATCAAATCGATTTTCAATAAGTTTTTCAATTCAAGAACTGATAAAAAGAAATGGAACTTCCTTTTCAATGGAATGATCCAAGAATATTTTGAAAATTAATCAATGATAATAGCATAAAATTTGAAATTTTGGCAGGAAAAGATAGGGACTGACCCCCATAAATCACAATGCACTTTTTCAAGAGGAAATGTAGCAACACTCATAGGTGAAGTGAAAGGAAGTTTACAACTTTTTCCCATTTGACAAAAAGGACAAATGGTTCCTTGTTTCTACCAATTTGAAGTAATAATAAATTCCTTATTTTGTAAAAACTTTAAAACTCGAGAGTTGGCATGACCCAAACGTTGATGCCAAATAGTGGTAGAAGCTGTATTTGTAATAGCGGAAATAACAAAATTCTTAATTCTTCAATAACATATAAACCACCTTTTTTACTCCTTTAGCCATTACTCTTCCCCGTAAATTCTCAACAACAAACTCATTAGTGGAAAATATAATATTGAAAGCATTATCTTGAATTAATTGACTAAGAGATAAGAGATTTTTCTTTATTTCGGGAACTATTAACACATTCTTTAATATAAGAGTACCATCCTTATTATGGATATTTGCTTCACCAACATGAGTAATATCTAAGCTTTCATCATAACCAACATATAAATTTTTTTTACCATGGTAAGGAGTAACTCTAGATATTTTACCAGTATTATTCATGATGTGTGTAGTAGCACTCGAGTCTGGATACAGATTTGGATCATGCGTATCATCGATGGCAAGTGTAGCTAAGGTTTGGGGAAGCTTTTTCTCAAGTTAAAAAGAATGATCGAACCCATTCCAACATTTAATAGCAGTATGATTATGTTTACCGCAAATTTGACACACTATGGAGCTATCTTTTTGACGTGAAGGATTGGACAGCTGGTTTCATTTAAACTTTTCTCGGTGAGCATGTTTTCCCTAACTGGTGGTAGGAACAAAACCACTGCCTCTAGAATTGAATCTTCCTCCACCCCCTCATCTTCTTCCATGTCGGATATAGTACACTTGTTCATGGTTTGTTTGATGTTGATGAGTTTTAGCTTCCAATTGCAATGCTTGTTTGTGTGCTTTGAGGGAAAGAATGAATTGATTGAAGGATAAGGAGGCTTAGTCAACATAATCATTCAAAAATCTTTGTATTTTGGTCTAGGACCTCGAGCAAGATGGAAAACTTTATTTGTTTAATCGAGAGGTTTCTTGATGGTAGCAAGATTGTCACAAATTCCTTTAAATTTTTGTAGGAATTCATAAAGTGACATATTCCCCTAAGGGTCATGAGAGTGTCAGTTAGGAGAACCTCCTTCTCTTTTGAGATTGGTAGCAACTTGTATTCAATAGACTTCCATACTTGATAGGTTATGTGAGTGTCTTCCAGGTCAAGCAAAACTTCTTCAACAATGGTTCCTAATAACCAGGTGGTTAAAAGGCCTTCATTGTTGAGCCAAGTAGTGTATGTCGAATTAATTGTCTCTTTGTCATATGCTGTAATTTTCATTGGAGGTTCACCTCCTTCTTCAAGATGATGTTGAACACTAAGGCTATGAACCAAAGGAGTTACTTGAGATTTCCAAAGAAGAAGATTTGTGTGATTGAGTTTCACTGTGACAAGACTATCACATTGATGGAAGTTCTGTATGGTAAGCAAGGCTTTAGAGGTGGAAGCATTGGCCATGGGATCGTATTTTTGCTTTTGACTCTCTTGTGTGATTAGCTCTGATACCATGAAGAGGATATTAGCAAATATATGATCTCATTCCTTAAATGAAAGGAGAATAATCCTCTCCTATAAATACAAGTCACATAAGAGATAAAAAATGAAGAAAATAAACACAAAAGGATTTAGTTACAAAAGGTAACCAAGATTACAAAAAAACAAGATATAGCCGTTGGACACTAAGTGTTGGACCCTAGCCGTTCACATAAGACCCATTTTTGGTAGAAATAGGAGCTGTTATAATTTGAATATTACCAATATTTCCTTCTTGACGTGACTTGAACTTGGTAGGAGCTGATATAATTTGAATATTACCAATATTTCCTCTTCACACTCCTCCTTGCATTAGGAGCAGTAGACACCAAGTCTTCCCCTCAAATCCTCGAAACTACTTGCTCATAAAGTGCTTTTGTAAATGAGGCTCGGTACCTTGTCAACTTATTATCTAAAGAAATTGATTGTAGCATTGAGTATAGTAGTTTAAACGAGTAATGCATTTCTCATTTGCCACTGCATACACAACCGCTTGCATATTTCGCTCCCTGAATTATGTTTTTCCAATTGAACTCTCCAAATCTTTCAACAAAGTATCTTCCCCTGTTTTCTCCCCTCCTTTGATAAGTGAATGCTAAATGTAGCAACCCAGAAATATCTTTCTTCTTCTCTTTAGCGGGCATGGGTGGACTAGCCAAAGGGTGGCTTTTAAGTAGGGTTTGCTCATATCTTAATTAGCAACTTGGGCTCGTAATGCGCCACTGTAACATCTCCTGGCAACATTTTTCAATGTCATTTCTCATAAATGACTTTGGAGATCTATCCATTGTTGGATAAGTTTCTTCAGGACAGGTTGTTTCAACTGAAATCTATTTGTCTACTTGGGCTTCCTCATCTGAACATGCTCTTAACAACTCACTCTCTTCATTTGTATTTAGCAACATTGTCATCTTTATGTTATAGAGAACTATCATCACCATGTTGTGGGGTATATGGAGCAGTCAATTGTTGATGAATTCCAAATTCCTCAAAAAACTTGAAGGTTACAGAGGTATAGTCCTTGTCATTGTCTGATATGATGGCCTGGATCTTGCAACAACTTTCATTTTCAAACTGAGTCACTGAGAATGCAATTTGATCCTCCTCCAATGGATTTAGAACAAAAATTTTCTCCTTCATCTTAATTTTGAATAAATCACTGACATTTGCATCTTGAATTAGATAATAATCATTGTTAAACAGTACTTTATATCTTTTCTCAACCAATTGACCCACACTTAACAAGTTCTTATCTATGTCAGGAACATTCAACACTTCAACGATTATCTTATATAGTAACATGACTTGTTGGGATAGAAATTGTACCTTTTCCCTTGATATCAATGTGCTTACCATTACCTAATGAAGTAATTTCACACCATTCTCTGAATAGGCTCTTGTTATGCGTCATGTGGTTGGATCAACCACTATCAATGAGCCAACAATTTGTTGAATTCATGCTAGCGAGGCAAGTGGCAACAAACAAGTAATCTTCTTTCTCTTGACCTACCGCTTTTGCCTCTTCCTCTGTTTGTTACCTTTCATTCCTATAGAGAATAGCTTCATGCCTCATTTGATTACACTTGGAAAATTTGGCATTGGTCTCCTCCAACACTTGAAAGGGGGATAATGTCTCTTCTTGTTACAATGTTGGTAGGGTGGATGACTTCTTCTCACCATTCTTTTTCTCTTTTCCTTGGTGCTTAGCTGCCAGTACTCTTTTCGTTGTTGTGTCTTCTCTCATAAGTCTTCTTTTCTCTTGTGCTTGGAAAGCACTTAAGAATTATGCCAGATAAATGTTTTAGAGGTCTTTGGTATTTTCAAGGGCAATGACAGTTGCTTCATACCTTTTAGCAATATTAACAAGGATTTTGTAGCGACCCCCGAGCCCGGTCCAACCCTGTTGGTGGATCCGAACTGAAACCCGGGGATGCCCGGCTGAAGCCATTAATCAAATATATTTCATTAATATAAGCGTTTTCATTCTCAAATCTTTGCGGAAGCGATTTCAATTTAGGGCAAGCCCATAAACATTTATAAATTCAATGCAATTCCTTTACAAAATATGCATTTAACCAAAAGTGGCATTTTATGTCGTTTACAACATAATATCCAAAATCGTATTCAGATATAGGTGCAAAAATAATTTTAGAGTTGAACTCCTTTTGTTTACAAAACAATGTCATGCTAAAAAATGGTAAGGATGCATGTGGGCATACTCGTGAACTTTCCTAAATGACTACGAGGCTCCCTCGACCTTGGGTCCGCTTTCAATCACTGTCTATCACTTGGTACCTGCGCATTGATAAAACAATACGCTAAGAATTTTCATGCTTAGTGGTTCTATATAGTTCTCTATTCCATTTCAATTCAATACGAATCATGCATTTATCAAAATAATGCCTTTATACAATGTCTATGTGTAATGTAAAAGATACTTATACAAATACACTTTTTAATATTATTTTTTCGCTTTTCAATTTGCGATTTCACATATGACTATAGAGTCAACATTCATGACAGATTCAATTGGTGAATCCTGTCCAGTTTGTCGATACATTAACAATGTGATTTACCACATTCCAATATTACAAATCTCACATATGATATAGAAATTAAACATTGACATCGATTTGGTGAATCACTGTCTTATTTGTCATTAAGTAGCAATGTAATTTCACATTGAATAAATATGAGATTTTCCTTCTGGCAATTCGGTTGAGATTGAATCTCGTCATGTTTATTAAATCAATAATACATTTCAATCAATTTACTCACATACGATGAAATTCACTTATAGTTCAAATACACATACACATGCAGATATTTGACAAACATTTCGAATACTAATAATTCAAATCAATATATATATTTTCACAAATAGAACTTGAAATGAGAATTGAGTCACAGAGAACAGACCATACCACTTTATCGATCCCTCATCTCTTTCGATACCAGTCCTAGGTTTGGTTGTCGTCTTCACCCGCACCTAGTCAAATACAAATTCTCCACTCTTAGTGGTTGAACAAATAATCGTACTAAAACGAATATCGCCGAGGCGAGGTACGGTATGTTTTTCATTTAGTTTTATCTTTATTTGAACCCCCATTAATAATTTATTAGGGTACTTAAACTATAGATGTAAGAATACGAGGCGCTCGAAAACAAAATCCAAAAATTTTCTTGCTGTGAACAATGTCTACGCCGCGGAGTAGCATTGCTACGCTGCGGTGTAAGCCTTCGTTGCGGTGTGCCAATTTTGGCCCCTCGGCCTTGCCGCAGCGAGGCATCCCCACGTTGTACCGTAGGTCTACGCCGCGACGTAGGAGCCTGTTTTGCTTAGATTTTCAGTTTTCCTCTTTTGCGATTTTTCTCCAAAAATCCCCAAAATTCCAAAACAAATCATGGGAATCATTCCCAATAACATCCTAATATCATCCTAAATCAACCATGAGCAAAGCCCATGGATGGATTAAGGTTTTTCTAACCCAAACATCATTTAAAGAAATCTAGGGTTTGGTTCTTACCTCAAATCCCTTTGAATCTTCTTCACCCAAGATGCTTGATCACTTGGAAACCGAGTAGGGATGATGCGCCACCAAATCACTTCTTCTTTGAAACCCTAGCTTTTCTCCCACACTTGCTCCCCCAACGTTTTGCAATGGCCATTCTAAGACCAAATACTTAAGTTGTGACAGCCCTAAGGCCATGTTTGGTATGTTCATTAAATCCCATTTTCCATTTTTCTCACTTAAAGCTTACAAGTCTCCTTATTTGCACATTCACTTATCATTTATCATTTAATTCACTTTTGCTTTTAAGCTTATTCCATTCTTGACTCTTAGGTCCTCATTTTACCAATTCCAAATTTACCCTTTTTACACTTGGGTTTATTTTCGGGTTCAATCAATTTCTCATTTTAGCATATAACATTTAATCATATGCTCACATAGTCATTTCACATTTCACAATTTATCGATTTTCCGGAAAAGCCAAGTTTAGCTCAGATCCTCTCGGAATATATAATAAAATTATTATAAAAATTCTAGGGTATTTTTGGGGTGTTACAGATTTTTTCAACTATTCTTGAATTTGTGAATTTAGATCGAAGAAGTCTGATTGTATTTGCAATTCCAAGAAGTTCGCTAGTGTATTCTTTAACTAATTGAAACTCCTTGTTTCTTTGAATTTTGAATTCCAATACCAAGTTTAGAATCTACATGCCTTTGATTCTCTCATCTCCAGCATACTTGTTATTTTTCCCTCATAGTAACCGTATTTATAATTTATTTTATGTTTATTTATGTAAGGAAATAAGGGGGTTAGAGAATCCAGATTTTCCTAATCCTATTTTTCCTATATGGCTGTCATGATTCTCCGTTTTTTCCTTCCTTGTTTGTTACCATTTTAGTCATGAGGATCATGTCTATAAAGATATAATATTCTTCAACTGATTCAATGAAATATGAAGATTATTCTTCCCCAAAATATGAAGATTATTCTTCCTCAAAATATTTTGAGGAGGAATAATCTTCATATTTCATTGAATCAATTGAATAATATTACATCTTATATACATGATTCTCATGACTTCATCAGTAACAAGCACAGGAAGAAATGAGAAGAATCATAGATAATACATATAAACAACAGACCAAGCATCTGAATTCTCTAAATAGAAAATTTGGATTCCCTAACCCTTGTTTCCTTACGCTAAATAAACACATAGAATAAATTATAAAATACGGCCAACTATGAAAGGGAAAATCAACACTCCCCCTCAAGTTGGGTTGTAGATATTGTACATGCCTAACTTGTGACATAGTTGCATCAGAGTAGAAAACTATATCTCTATACTCATTCTTCTTGAATAATAACCCTTTTCCTGGAGTTATCTTTAGATACCTGAGAATTCGGTGCACAACTTCCATGTGCTCCTTCATTGAGTGGTTCATAAATTGACTTAAAACACTCACTATGAAGCTAATGTCAGGCTGAGTATGGGCGAGATAAATAAGTCTCCCAGCTAAGGTGATCTTTGTCCTTTATCTCACTGGAACTCCTTTATAACATAGCCCTAACTTCCTTTTAGAGTCCATAGGGGTGCTTGCAGGTTTACACCTTAGCATACAAATCTCTTTGAGTAAATCTAGAGTATATTTGCATTGAGAGACAAATATTCCCTTTTTTTATCGAGCCACTTCCATGCCAAGAAAATAATGTAGATGGCCAAGGTCTTTTACTTCAAATTCTTTTGCCAAGGATCATTTAATCTTCAATAACCCTTCCTCATAATCTCCAGTTAGAATGATGTCATCAACATACACAATGAGGATGGCTAATTTATTCTCGGGAGACCGCTTCACAAAGAGTGTGATCTGCTTGACATTGAATAAATCCATGTTCCTTTACTAATCGTGAGAACCTACCAATCCACGCTCGAGGAGATTGTTAAAGTCCATACAAAGATTTCAATAATTTGCATACCTTATCATTGTCATTGCTTATTTGTAGACCCGAAGGAATTTCTATGTAGACTTCCTCTTCAAGATCTCCATTAAGAAAGGCGTTCTTTATATCAAGCTGATGAAGTGGCCAGTCCAAGTGTGCTGCTAATGAGAGAAGTATTCTAATGGTGTTAAGCTTCTCAACTGGCGCAAAAGTCTCTTGGTAATCAACACCATAGGACCGATTAAAGCCCCTTAGTACTAACCGAGCCTTAAGCCTTTCGATGCTCCTATCTACCTTATGTTTCAAAGTAAAAACCCATTTATAACTTACTACTTTCTTTCCTAAAGGGAGTTCAGTAATAATCCATGTACCAATCTTCGCTAAGGCCATGATCTCCTCTTGAACAACTTGTTTCCAACCTGGATTACTCAAAGCCTCTTGAATGTTTGCTGGAATTTGAACATTATCCAACCTTGAGATGAAAGATCGATAGGGATTAGAGAGGCTTGCATATGATATAAAATTCATGATGGGATTTCGAGTATAGGTTTGAGTACCTTTCTTTAAGGCAATAGGAAATTACAAATCATCCATGGTCTCAATCTCCCTTTTTTGTTCAAGCTAATTTTTCCTTCTTGTGCTAGTTCTTGCCATGATTGGGTCTGATTCAGATTCTTGGACAGGTGTGAGATGTGCCAATGTCTCATTCTCCCCTTGAGATTGTCCTTTTCTCTTTACGTATACCTGAACTTCTCTAGTTTCTAAACCAGGATTAGACATACTCGAAGAAGGAATATTAGGCTCAGATGAGTGAGAATTAGAATAAAGAACAAATGCACAAAGTGGACTTAGTTGCAATTCTGTGGGTAATAAACTCGGGTTGGACATAAGGCTAGACTCAAGAGCTTGTGGTTGTTCTAGCAAGGAACCACCACTCCAAAGTTGAAGTTCTTTTTTATTCTCCCCCTGAATTTCAGGTTTAGAAAATATGGATTTTGTTCAAAGAACGTCACATCCATTGTTTCAAATACCCTCCATGTGTTGGTACAAAAACACTTGTACCCTTTCTTACTTATAGAGTAACCAATGAAGAAACATTTTATGGATCTTGGATCAAGTTTACTATTGTTTTGAGGATACACATGAAAAAAAGTAGAACTACCAAAATTTTTGAAAGGAAGATCAGAGGAAAGAACACGAGCATGAGAGAATATTTTAATGAGGGTTTGACATGGTGTTTCAAATTTTAGAACACGAGATGGTAACCTATTGATGAGATATGTAGAAGTAAGAATGGCTTCCCCTATAAGTATTTAGGAACCCCATTGGAAAACATTAGAGATCGAGCTACTTTCAACAAATGATTAATTTTCCTCTCAACCACGCCATTTTGTTGGGGTGTATTGACACATGAACTTATTTGGACGATTCCCTGTTTGGACAATTATTCACCTAGAACTAAATAGAAATATTCCCTAGCATTATCGAATTTCAAAATTTGGATGTTGGTATTGAATTGTGTTTAGACCATGGAATTGAATACTCAGAATATTCTATCAACTTTTGATTTTTCTTTCATAAGGAAAACCCAAGCGAGTCGTGTATGATCATCCACAAATGTCACGAACCATCGTGTCCCATTAATATTTTTTACTAGAGAGTCCCCAAATATCACTATGAACTAAGGCAAAAGGTTTTGATGGGCAGTAGGGCACGCTTGGATAGATAGAACGAGTGTGTTTTGCAAGTTGAAAAATCTCATAGCTAATTTTTTTTTAAAGGTACGTAAAGTTTGGATAACCTAATCAATAGTGCCATAGCATGACTTCACTATCTTTATTGACACTTCTATTAAAAACAAACTTAGGACTGAAATTATGAAGTGACTGACTCTTAGAAGGACCACTGCTCGTTAGTGAGTCATTTCTAGGTTAAGGTATCTTGAGGAGATAAAGTCCCAAGCACATCTCAACACTACCAATCTTCTTCCTCAAACCCAATTCCTGAAAAACACACACAATTGGGAAAATTTTAGTAAAGCAGTGATTATCATGAGTCAACTTTTTGATGGATATTAAGTTGCAAACAAGTTTAGGGACATGAAACATGGATTTTAGAGTGATTTCTGGTGAGAGTTGAACCAATCTAGTCTCAACCACCTTGGACAAAGAACCATCATAAATGAGTATTGTAAGGTTGGTGTGACATGGTTGACAGTCATCAAAGATAGACTCATCTCTTGTCATATGGTCTGATGCTCCTAAGTCAACAATCTAATTTTTAAGCATTTAACCCTCATTGAGAATGCAGAAAAAAAATTACCTGCTTGTTCATGCATTCTAGTTAGCAGATGGGCTTGACAACGGTGTCTTCGAGGAGTGTTCCTGTTTAGAAGCTTTTGGAGCCTTCAGAGTTGTTCCTCGCGAGTGAGACTTGACTTCGGCGGTAGGTGGTTGTTCCTTGAGTGCGTGGCTGAGTTTGCACGGTTGTCTCTATCAAAATTTGACTTGGATGGTCTCCAATCAGCTGGTTTGTCATGTATCTTCCAACATGTGTCCTTAGTGTGGCCAGGTTTAGCATAACGATCACACCAAGGTCTTCCTTTCCTTTGTTGACAAGTATCTTGCTAAAATGGAGGGTGTGAGCCAAGAGCAACAAATGCGGATCCCTCCAATGTTGGAGATGAATGTTAGCCACCCATCATCACCTTTTTCTTGCTTCCTCATGACGAACTTCAAAAAAAACTTCTTGAAGACTTGGAAGAGGCTTAGTTCCCATCACTCTGCCTCTAACATCATCTAGATCCTTGTTTAATTCGATTAGGAATTTAAATACTTTCTTTTCCTCCACTATTTTGCGATAAAAAGCATTGTCTTTGGTGTGAACAGACAGGCTTTTGCCTTTGATTTCATTGTCTTTCTTTCTTTATGTACCTTTATCTGAGCCATGGTGGGTATTGTAGGAAGTACAAGGACTTTATAGTCTTCTTCTACTTCTTCCCAAAGATCCAAGGCTTTTAGATACGTCTCCATTCTTACCATCCACATTTGATGGTTTGTTCCATCAAATATTAAAGGAACTAGTGTTGTTAAATTGGCTTCACCTTCTATGATCGAATTGCTTGTCCCTTAAAAAGAGAGCTTTGATACCAATTTTGGTTTTTAAAAAATAATTTTCTAGACAAAGGAGAGCTATAGGCAAAAAGAACTTAGGAATTTTATCTAGTTCATAAAATTGGAATTTTCCCATAATAAAAGGTTGAAAATAACAAAATATCCTAAAATCATGCAACAAAACAACCAAAATAATCAAAACAAAATAACTAAAATAATCAGATCCTACAAACTAGGAACTATCAAAATTGACAGATTAAACAAAATTTCTAATGTACGAAATTCAACACGGGTCATCCTTTAATTTAACTATAACTTGGATGACACTAACTTGAATGTCGGTTTTTTTAAATGGATATTAAGGTTTAGATTTCATGACTTGTCTTTGTACTCTATTATGAACTTATAATCACTTGAACTCGATGTGCAGTCTTCAAGAGAGGGATCATGTTATGGAGCAACAGCAGCTTGAGGCAATATCATCTATATATCCACAAGTTGCCGAGAGTGGGCCATTATCTAGAAGCACTTGGGGAGGTTGCTAAACTTCCATTTCTTCCACTCAATCCATGAGCACCAGATACCACACTTGGTGTTTCAGAATTTATCTTCCCATGTTCAAGCTTGTGTGCCTGACCTTCTGAAGGTTCCTCTAAGTAGTGTGGATTATGTGATAGATACTGATGGATCACTCCAGGCCTTGAGGACTAAGGTATGTTAAAAAAACTGAATTATGATATCTTCATTTTGTGATTATCTAAATTATATGCTCTGCCTCTTGAAAGCCCTTTGGAATTCCTTGGCATTGGTAGTATTGATAGGGTGTGTTATTAGAAATGCAAGCTTTGGGTGTACTTTATGTAAACTGATTAATTTGTGAATACCTTGATTGAACGTGATATAGTTTATTTCATACTAACCCTGGTGACTGTTGGTTTATATTTTTATGCCTTGCATCAAAAGTGACCATATTTTTACTGGATGGAACTTACTTTATTACTATAATTGACTAAAAGTAAAATGGAATTTATAAGTGTTAGACTTTTAAATTTGGAACATTTTTCAATCATATCCACCCATTATGGGAAAGAAGTTAATTCTATTTGAATACCACGTTGGATGGGATAGGGATAAGTCACTTATTGAATAGGACTATAATACTTTATTAGTTACATTATGATGGGATGAGTCCCATATATTAAAGTCCTTAATATATAGAAGACATTATCAACACAACATAGCGTATGGTTCTTTCTCACGATCCTCTCTCTACTAGAACTCTCTTGAAATCACCATGGGATTTGCCCTTGGACATGGGTTAGGTGGATTGATTGGGGATAACCTTGGTGGCTATTCTACACCTTTGCGAGACTAAGGAACGTGAACAGAGGTTCGTAACAACAGGACGTTAGCATTCGTCGTTGGGTTTATTCCACGTAAGGTTAGTATTGCTTCTTGACCCATATATATTAGACCATCTCTTATATGTTTATGTATGAATAACACACCCAAATACGAGTGGTATCGGAAGCGTCGAAACTGTTTGTTTGCCTATTAATTGATGGTTCATGTTTTCTCTCTCTAGAGTCCAATTTTTGGCCCAAAGAAAAAAAAATGTATTTTTTCTAAAATAATGACATGGATGTGTTCTTATATGTATGAGGATCTTCCACATCAAATTTGAACCAATTTGGACGTACGGGTTGAGAGAAAACGCAAACTCTAGTTGCATTCCAAGGCATTTTTTGCCTTCTTTATGCAATTTTTTAGACGCATAAACCAAGATAATAAATGTGTAATTTATATATTATGAAACTATGACGCACAAGCTTCACAACAATACCTCCAGTCGAATGGGCGTTTGTAGCTCGGAATATGGCGGTTGTGCTCCGTGATGCGCCAGCGGCAGCGATCTTGGGAAGCGATGAACCGAGGACACTGATGTCATTATGTGACGTGGCATTATGACTTGGAACTTTGCTGACATGGCAATGACATGGCACTTACATAGCGCTAACCAGTCAAAAGTATGATCGTTGTACGCCCACTCTCGGCTCTTGGCATATGGGGGAGCATGAGGGTTTATCTGGACTCCAATTTGGTCCCCGTTTTTTCAGTATGCTCAAAATTTAATTTCCTATTTTTTGGGTATTTAAAAAAATTACAAAATTATATATTTTACTTTTTTGATTAAAAATAGCCCTTAGGAAAAAGCTATTTTGAGCAAGTGGGACCTATTGGTTTATCAAAAAATTCTGAAATTTTTTTTGGATGTTTATGGGATTATTTGGGACTGTTCTAAGTTGGAGGTGTTGAAACGTGGTTTGTTTGAGTATTTTTCATAATTAATACCTTTTAATATCAGCTTTAAAAGGTAAAATGAAAATTTTGTTTTTATTTATTTTAATTCTAAAAAAGTCCAGAACCCTTTTATGGCATTTTTATGTATTCTTGGGAGTATGTGTGACCATTGGGAGACTTGTGCAATGTAATTTCTAAAGAAAATGTCTCTAAAATCAACTTAATTAAATATTTGGCTTTATTTCTATGGAAATATTGGGCCCAGTGCTGTTGCCCCAAATCTTTAATTCATCTGCCATAGTTTTGTGAGACACTTTCTGCACTCCTACATGAATTGAGTGTATATTCTATCCATCAAAGACCATCTTGTATGTTTATGTTTAGCATATTAGTTTAGGAGGTGGATAGAATTTATATTATGGATTACTCCTTTTATGAGCTTATGTTTGTTTGATTTTGTTTGATAAAACAAGTTCTCTTACATAGTTTGTGGCGCGACATCCTTATTTATTTATGATTTATGTAGATCATTTGTAATAGGTTTTCTTATGAGATGTAGTTTTATGAATTTATACTTTATATTAAGAATAGCCTTGTAAAAGGATGTGTTTGTGTGCCGCCTACTATGTTCGTAAATTTGTTTTAGCATAGGCTCAGTTAGATATACATATGGTACCCTTAGTGGGTCCCTGTGTGTAATTTCTATATCTTGTGGATGTGGATGTGATTAATTTCATGAGAAATTTTGTTCAGAAGATAATTTGTAAGTATATTCCCAGCCTACTAAATTGGGAGATGATTAGGAGCTATGAATTTTTTGATCTTGATGAGTAGGAAGGGATAATAATTATAAATTAAATTCCAAACAAGATAAAAGTATATGTGATTAATATTAATGTCAACTCTACGAATTATCAATGTAGCTAATAAACTAGAATCATGTCAACCGAACTTAACCAAGCTGATAAGCTAATTGGCACAAACTATGACATGTGGCGTAGAAAGATGGAATTCCTTCTGACTGAACATGACATTTCCACTTATTTGACCACTACGATGGTGGCACCTATTGAGGGTGCGGGCACTCAGGCCCAATACCGTCGTGACCTTGAGACTTTTGAAGCTTGGACCAAGAAGGATCGTTGTACTCGCTATATTATGCTGAATAGCATGCACAATGACCTCATAGGAGAGTTTGAGAACTTTCCTACTACTATGGCCATGTAGGAACAGTTGAAGTTCACTTTCAGTGGCACCTCAATCATCAGGCTTAGGAGCTTGGTTCTGAAATTTGAGATGCATCGTAAAGACCCAAAGGTTTCGATGATTGAGCATCTTAGGGGGATGTCCAGTATGATTCGAGATCTAAATGCTGCGAGGCATATCCTTACCGATGAACAACAGGTCCAGGCTGTTATCAGGTCACTCCCAAATTCATGGCTGCACATGAAGTAGATCCTCACCCACAATGAGAACATAAATTTTTTTAAAGATGTATCTCATCATGGAACTTGAGGCGGATCGCATTGTGAAAGCGAGCAATTTGCTCGGGCTCTCCTCATGACCAATCTGCATAAGATCAGTGGGTTTAAGTGCAAGAAGGGAGATAATGGTGCACCTAAACAAGGAAAGAATAGTGGAGGAGGCAGCAAGAGTGTGCCTAAAAAGAATGCTAAGCATCGTAGAGGCACAAAAAATGTGCAACAAACAAAGTTAAATGCTTTAACTGCCAGAAGAAGGGGCACTTTGCTCGTGATTGCACTGAGCCGAAGAAGGTAACAAAATCACTTACCTTTAGTAACATACGTGTATGTTCACATGTTTTAGTTGCTCATTCTCTCCCTGATTGGATTGTAGGCGTAGAAGACGACCAAACATGTGGCAGAGATCGGGTGGGGGTGCGTAGATTATCGCGCCAGTGACCACAGGCACCCACAAAGTGTTCATGGGAAATGGTACTAGTGAAGATGCTATTAGAGTTTGTTCGTACCAACTTCACTTTTGCTCTAGTCACACTCTACTTCTTCATGACATACTCCATGTCCCGGGAATCCAGCATAATCTGTTATCAGTTACTACTTTGATTAGTTTTGGTTTTTCTTTTGAATTTTCGAATAATGGTTTGGTTATATTTGCGGATGAAATTTTATATGGACATGGATCATTTATGGGTGGTTTTATTAAATTAGATTTAAATGTTTCTTCTCGCTCATCTGTTAATTCTGCTTCATCATATGTGATTGGTAGTAATAACATTGATTCTGCAACTTGGCATGCTAAATTTTGGAGTCACATAGGAAGGGATAGGATATTTCGGTTGGCTAGAGAAGGCCTTTAGGCTCACTCACAAAGTCGACCTACAATTATATGAACCTTCCTTCATGCCTAGTAGGCAAAGCTTGTAGAAAACCTTTTGGAACGACAAAAAGAGCTGCTCACCCTATTGAGCTTGTCCATTTAGACATTTATGGACTAATGAATAAAAAGGCACGCCATGGGGCCTCTTATTTTCTCACACTGATCGATGACTATTCGCGATACGGTTATGTCTATTTGCTATCTCATCGCCATGAAGCATTGGATTTCTTCAAGTGATTTGTGGCAGAGGTTGAGAACAAGCGTGAAAAAGGCTTAAAAACCTTTAGGAATGATCACAGATGCAAGCATTTGTCTGATCAATTCAAGGAATTCTGTGAGGAAAAGGGATCCTAAAACATCTCACTATCCCTCGCAGCTCGCAACAAAATGGTATTGCAGAGAGGAGGAATATGACTATTTTAGATATGACTAGATCGTGTACGAATGTTGACCTCTATATCTTTTTTGGGGAATGCCCATACGTGATGCACATCTTGAATAGAGAGTGCCTTCACGGAGTCCTATTTCCTCAACTCCACATGGTGTGGCATGGCAAAAGGCCAAATTTGGGCAACTGGCCTATGTGGATCGGCATGGTATGTTCAACGTAACCATAAGTATGGAAGAATTTGGGCCCTAGAATTTAGGCTTATACTTTCATAAGGTATCATGAAGGCTCGAAGGGCTATGTAATGTTTGGTGAACACCCTGAAAGAGTGATTACAACCCAAATAGTTTTGTTCCATACTCTTAAAACTCCGGGTTTTGAGCACTTTTTGCTTAGTAATCAGCCAAATTAACCCAGTTGGCACTTTAAGGACCTAGCAATGCTTCTAATCAAATTTTATGGAATTTTTGTAGTTTTCACAAGCTATATATATTGAAGATAGGGATCCAGCTCAAGCATGAAGAAATCAATTGAAACTCAGAGCTGTAGAACCAGAAGGCAGAACCATAAAATTAGAAAACAGAGAAAAGCCCTTGCCAATTTCGTAAGGGTTGAAAAATTTCTCAACCCCTGAGAATTTTGCGCTCTTAAATTCACATACATTATTTTTGACTTTTTTGTCTCTCTTTTCTGATTTCTTCCCAAATTATCCCTATGTAATAGTTTCTTGCTTTTGTCAATTTGGTAATTTGTATTGTTTTGGTGGTATATAATACCCAAAGAACACTTTGTAACGGGGAGTTTTTAACTTTGGATTATTGAATTTTTGGGAGGCTTGTCGAACAAACTCCCGTTTTCTCTCATTTCTCTCATTTTCTTTCTCTTTTTCTCACTGGCTATACACCATTTGAGGATGATTTCTCAAAGGATGAGTGGCTAAAACCACTTCCTCCTAGAAGTAGAAGACCCTTTGTTAAGGATCCTAAGAGCGAACTAAGGGTTTCCATGTTTTTCAACGGTATTCAACATCATTCTTTATCTTCCCTTCAACTTTAGGTTTTGATCCCTTTGAATCACCTTGAATGGTCAATATTTGGTAAGCTTTCAAGGCTCATTGGATGCTTAATGCTAGATCCAGCGATGTTCGTTAGTTATCATTTATGAGCCATTGGAAGGTGAGTCAAGGAGACTTGTGTTTTCCTTGACTAAAATTAATAGGCGTGAATGTCATTTTCAAAGAAATGTAACGAGGATCAGTTTTTATAACCAAATGAAGATCCGGTTTGAGAGATAACTATATGTTACCCTCCCCAATGTGAGGTCAAGACCTGGAAACCCCCTCATTTTCTTAAAGAACCTAAACCTAGTGTCTTGATACTTCAAGGGACCTCTTTCAACATTCTAACTTGTGTTATTTTCAGTGACAACCATTAAAACCAACCCTTTTTTTTTTATCACAACCCCAATATCCAAACTACAATGACCAGCGTAAACCAAAGTATTAGTCATTTCTACGAAGAAAACCCATCCCTGTGGACGATCCTAGAACCACTATACTATAGTAGCTATGCTACGCTAGTATGAGGTATTAGGTTACAAATTTTGTTGATTTAGAATACCCTACGGGTTGCGAATCAAATGGCGCCACTGTCGGGGATGGTGCCTTAGTGCAAATGACAATGTGCTTGATTTGCGGTGTAGCCCATAGGGTATTCTGAATCAATAAAATTTATAACCTAATACCTCATACTACCGTAGCGTAGCTACTATAATATAATGACTCTAGGATCGTCCACAGGGATGGGTTTTCTTCGTGGGAATGACTAATATTGAGGTTTACACTGGTGATTAATATTTGGATTTTGGGTTGTTATAAAGAAATGGGTGTGTGGTGAAAACTGAAAGTAAAATGAGTTAAAATGTAAAATAGAAATCCTTGAAGTGTTAGGTCACCGGGATCAGGTTCCTAGGGCAAATGAGGGTTTCTTGGGTCTTTTCGTCCTGTTAGGGAGGATGACTTATAGTCATCACTCGAACCGGTTCTTCATTTAGCTATAAAAGCTGACTTAAAATAACTATCCTTTGCAAATGGTATTCGCGAGCATTAATAATGATCTCGGGCCGGTAAAACTATGTCTCCCATAGGCTCACGTTCCAATAGCTCATAAATGATAACTAACGAACATCCTTTAGATCTAACAATAAGCATCAATGAGCCCTAAACTTTATCGAAATTGCTGACCATTCAGGTGACTTCCGAGATCTAAACCTATAGTTTCAGGAAAACACATAAATGTCGGTGAATGCCTACGTTGAAACATGAGAAACCTTTGTACCTCATGTTCCTCGTGCCCTTTAGCCTTCAGGAAGGAGGGTTTTAGCCACTCATCCTGCAGTTGTCATCACTCAAAGTGCCCAGCTAGTGTGAAAATGAGAGAAAATAAGAGAAACTGAAAGAAAAGGGAGCTTCCGTCGCAAGCCTCCTAAAAACCAAAAATTGAATAATGAAAAAGCTCCCTACAAAGTCTTGTCTGTGGGCTTTTCAACCCATATTGCAACCCTTGCGAAATTGGCAAGGTTGCTCTTTTGAGCTTTGCTTATGCCCTTTTCTACATTGAGCTACGAGATTCAGGTGGTTCTTCATGCTTGTGCTGAATCCCTAACTTCAATATATATAGCCTGTGAAAACAACAAAAACTTGCCACAAAATTTGATCATTAGCATTGTTAGGTCTTTAACATGCCAACTAGGTCAATTAGGCTGATTACTATGCAAAAAGTGCTCAAAACCCGGAGTGTTAAGAGTATGAAACAACGCTATTTGGGTAGTAATCAGTGCTAAATAGTTGTGATCCTCATCAAAAGCTCTAGTGAATTTCTTTTCTCTTTTCATTCTTTCTAGCAGTTTACTTCTAGGTTACTTAATTTCATTTCACTATTTATATATTTTTTATTTCGTTTTAGTTAACATTAACCCTTTTTTATAGAATTGTTTTTTTTTTTTTTTGTGTTGTCCTGTGTTTTATGTAGGAGTTTATGTTCCCAATGGTTTAGGAATTCAGAAGGTAGATTAGTCAAAATCAGTATTCCACAAGAATAAGATTCTGAATTATGCCTGAATTTAAACACAATGGAACCTCCACCTGAAGAACAACAAAGTCAGCAGGGAGTGGAAAGGAATCCCAACGCATTTAGATCCATGAGGGACCACATACACCCTACTTGAATGAGTGTACCCTTCCGCATAGTGCCTCAAATTGAACAAATGGTTATTAAGCCTTACCTTGTGCCACTTCGTCCCTATTTTCATGGCATGGAGAGTGAGAACCCTTATTTGCACATGAGGGAGTTTGAGGAGGTCTGCAACACCTTCAAGGAGGAGACATTCACTGTGGATTTAATGAGGCTCAAGCTTTTTCCTTTCACATTGAAGGATAATGAAAAAAATTTGGTTCAAATCCCTTAGACGGAGCATTCAAAGTGGGTGAGATGTAAATTTGAATTTTGAAGAGATTCATCTCCACTCCTGAGAACAAACGATCTGAAAAGCTGATTTCCACCTTCGATAATGAGAACAGAAAAATTCTATACATGATGGGAGAGATATATGGGCGCTCAATGCTTGTCCTCATATGGGTTTGACACATGGGCATTGGTGAAGCTACTTATGATGGAATTTCTTGCGCCATGGAAGCAACCTCTTTGGAGACTATGTGTGGAGGACTTCTTGAGGCAAACAATCAGGAAGCTTTAGTTTCTAAGGTTATGTGGTGAGCTTCAAAGGTTGGGATGAGCTAATCTAAGGAGATGAAGAATGAGACCTCAGCTGGCGTCTGAAGGTGGCATCTGCTCTCTTCAGGAGGATATGGACATAAACAAAGTTTCAACCTTAGCTAGAAGGTTGGAAGCTGGAGATTGAAAAACCGCATGTAGAAGTGTAGCGATGACTAGATTCTTGTGCTAAACAAGTCATGCTTCATTTGTCGATTAACTGAGCATGCGGGAGAACAATGTGTCCATTGTATTACAGTAATGAGGAGATGTTGATAGACAGCGAATGTTGTTGGTCAATTCAAACCATCAACTAATGCACCTATTGCAACACTTACAACCCTAGCTGGAGAAATCACCCAAATCTCTATTGGAAACCAAAACCTCCACAGTATACACCTCCTGCTCCTCCACATTATGCTTTAACTTCTCATCCATCACAACCACAGTCAACTTCTCCAGTTGAGCAAGCCATTCTAAATTTGAGCAAGGTGGTAGGTAACTTTGTGGAAGAGCAGAAAGCAGTGAATGTGCAGTTAAATCAAAGGGTTGACATTGTGGAAAGCACTGTGAACAAGAGAGAATAGATGGGTTCCATAATGGAAATTGCGGAAAATTGACAACGCATTATTCCATCTACAAGGGTGACCAATCGACATCAAATTGCAAGAAAAGGCGAGTTCCCTCACAAACTCAGCAAGACCCTAAGGGAGTTCATGAAATAGCTTACTCGAGTGAAACTGCTACTAAAATGGATGAAGTAAAAGCCGTTATCACTTTGAGAAGTGGTAAAAAAGTTGAGCAACCAATGCCTAAACCACTTGATGAAGCTAACCAAGGGTAGATAGATGATTCATTATATGATGAAGCTGAGCTAAAATCAACAAAGATTTATACACCTAAGTTCCTACTCTGTAGTAGTCAAGCTCTTTTGTAGTATAGTGGTCTAGGGTCGAACAGGGGATGGGTTTCATCCTAAAAATGGTTTGCATAAGTGCAAGAAGGTAAGGCTTTCTATTTGGACTTTTTGGATTTGTGTTTCAAAAACAGTGGGAATGGTTTGAAAACCGATAATTGCAAAAACTGAAAGTAAAAGGTGAAAAAGTTAACTTTGAAGAATTAGGTCACCTAACTTGGCAAGTTAGGGAAAACAAGTGTCCTCGGGTTTTATCCTCGCATTATGACATCTGCGACCTATAGTCCATGGCATAGCAGGATCTATATTTAACTAGCGAGCCTCACCCGTGACGACTCTATTTGAGTCAATACGGGTAGCATGCGGTTATGGCCCCTTCTTGATTTGAAACTCTAACATTTAATATCATCTCGAACAGTAAGACCATCTAAAGAACAACAGTACATCTATCACTAATTATGTGTATTCTAAAGCATGGAGTATGGCCGTCAATGCTTATTAAATGCTATCTGACCTAATTTGAAACCAGCATATAAATATCATTTTTAAAGAACCGTAAAGATATCGAAGGAATCCACGGTACCTCTCTCACTTTGAATATACACTGATCTAAAGCATGGAAGTATTGGCTAATGACATTCAATGTTATGCAACCATGTTTTGAAATATAAGGGCCATAAATATATACTACCTCTAGCTTTTAGTACAGAGACCCAAGCATATATGCCCCTTGAAACTAGCTTCCTTCCTCTTCCAAGAAAGGAGAGCATGGCACTCTGGGTTGTCTGCATCCTCAGAGGGTGTTGGCGGCCGAGAGAAAGTAAGAAAGAGGGGGAAGAGAGGAAAGCAAAACCTAAATAAAATACGAGACTTTATTTACAAAATGAAAACTTTTTCTAAAATGTCTTTACCTCCTCCAAATTGTTCCCAATTGTTACCTAGGTTCTGAAAACAAGAGGGCTTATAGGCCACCTCGAGGCATGAAAATACCAAACCTATAAATTGGCTAGTTATAGGACAATTAAGTAATACACAGTTTGGAGGCGGTTTGGCGTTAATTACAAGCGTGAGGCATCAATTTTAGCTAAATTTGAAGAATTTCGCTAATTAAGCGAGAAATCAGTCTAGCAACAAAACTCGCTAAGGGTATTGGGCAATTTATTTAGCTAGCGAAATTTGGCTAAGCTGGCGAATTCTTGTGAGAAGAAAATCAATTATTTAAGCTGAGGCAGTCTGCATGAAATTTAGTGGTCTGTGAGAAATTTGGCATTTCGCTTAGGTTGCGAAATTTTAGCTAAGGTTCTTTGAAAATTTTAGTAATCTTAGCGAAAATTTTAAGCAAGCAACGAAAATTCATTCAATTTGATCCTTCCTTTACTTTTCATCACACGCCTTCAAGCGCGCCAATTTTCTTAGCTGCCTTTGTTTTCTCATTGATTCTTGGGCTGGTTGATAGCAGACTTGGAATTCCAACTTTTATGATTCATCTTTGTATTGAGATTGAACTCCAAAAGTGTGCAAAAGCCTACGAAACAACCAAAGCACCCTCTAAATGGCATAAGTGTTACTAAGAGACTAGAACACCTTCCAATTGGCATTAATGACATGATTAGTGCTAAAAGCACTCAAAACCTATCTAATATAGGGTTAATATAGCACTTTTGGCACTAATGCACCCCAACGAACGTTGCTAGTCCCATAGCAATGCAAAAAAAAGAAAAAGAGGAGATGCATGTGGTGATTTGCAAAGGTTATGATTCAAAAAAGTTTATATACATATAAACCAATACCTTAAAATGAGAAAATTGAAATGCAAAGTTGTACTTAAATATGAAAGAATCAAAACCATCTGAGAACCATTTCAGGTCAAGGTGGTTCCATGATTTCTACCATTGAATTCCACCTAAGTCTAATGGTTCTTTTTGTAACCAGATTAAGCCAATAAATTGCAAAATTTGCTCTCCCCCGACTAACAGCGTAGCTTGCATTTACATTGAACTGACCTAGATAGGGTTAGTTACACTCTTCTTTGTTTTGTTCATCTACACATAGTAGATTGCAGTGGCAAAATCCATTCACAAAGTCCGTGTAGCGAGTCTGATGACTCCCAACCAGGTGGGTTGGGGCATCAAGCAAGGATCAGTTGACAAACAACTCTAAGAGCTTCACCAGGACTCAGAATGACTTGAAAATTAAGCACCCACAAGTAGTTAAAGCTTCACTGTCCACCCATGCAGCAGACACTAAATCTGATGACTCCCAACTTAATTCAGGCATAGGGCATTAGGTTTCAAGGCTTCGCCATACACTGGACCTTGCTCGGGTTTCAAGGCAAAACTTCACGACTTTGTTGTCTTTTTGCTGCTTTTCTTTTTCTTTTCTTTTTGCTTTCTTTTTCTTGCACTCTTTGGAAGACAACAGTGGTCTTCAAGTATGGTCTTTCCTAAACTCTGGGTTCTTGACATGCTTAAGGTAGGCTATGCAAAAGCGAAAAGGCGAACAAATTCTGACTATTAGGAAATAATCTGGAGTGCGGTGTGAATTAGCATAGGGAGAAATTTCAAGTTGGTGTGCTGTTTGTAGTGACCAAATTGTTTCAAACATGGAATTTGTTCTAACATATAGGTGACAAATAATGATTCAATTTTTAACATGAAACAATTCAATTGTCAATTGTAGCAATTCAATTGTTGATTGAAAGAAAAAACTTATAAACGCATGGTAAAGGCCTGAAACATGATATGTACAAAAGCTATATATATATCATTACCTTTAGATAGCTTTTGATATAGCCAAAATGGCTAGTACATACAAATCAAGCTAAACATAAAAAGTATCTTAGACCCTCTTGCTAATACAAAAATCTAATCAAAATCGGTGAAGCGAGTTAAGTAAAGTGGTAACATTAAAATCATAAAGAAACCCTAACACCTCACTATTTTTATTAATTTAGTGGTGAGTCTGTCTTGTTCTTTCCGGCATATCAAGGAAATTTCTTTGGGCAGTGGAGCTTAAAAATCTGGGGTTAGATTCAAGCCCGAACCGGCACCGGACTCATCCACTATGCCATCTTGGTATGTGCATTTTATCTTGTTTGAGTAGTAGCAAAAGGAAATCACGAGCAATGGCCACTAGCTGAATTTTTGCATGGCTGACAATGGGTTGGACTTAGCTTTGGGAGCTTCGGGGTTTCAGGTTTCTTTGCCCAGTGTAGAGCGGTATGTACCTTGGTCACTGAGGGCTACTAGCGAGTGGAGTTGTTTTTGGGTTGGGCGTGGCTTTGGTAGTGACGATGGGCTCTTACATTCATATCTCATTACCCTCCTCGGTCGACGTGGGGAGGTTTCTTCTTCCTTTTCCATGGCCATATTCTACATAATTGGGGCACCACAGTTCCTCGGGAGGATCTTCTGCTGGTTCCTCTTTGATTCCTCACAGGTGCAATTGAGCTGTTCTTACAAATAGTGTTAATTCGAGCGCACTCTTCCTCCAGTTCTCCTCCTCTTGATGAACAAAGCTGATTGGTGAAGCACAAGATAGATTCCTCTTTGGATGTCCAATTTTTTGATCAATTTCAACTGGAACCCACATCTAATTCCTTGTTCAAGAACTCTCAGTATCTCAGTTTCTTGATTGCTTCAGCGGTCTGCCACCTTCCTCACATGAAATTGTCCACTTGTTTGCTCAAATTCGGGATGGCTTGTTCAACAAAGGGATAGGGTGGTGGTTATTCTTCTTCCAGGAAGTTGAGTAAATGTGGAAGCATAGAGGTATATATAAGTTGAGGAACATTATAAACAGATTCCTCATCCATTTGAATCTCCCATATTCCTCCTTAGACACATATGGGTTTGGATTTCTCTCTAAAGTTCTTCCCTTTGCCATGAAAGGTTCCTATAGTCCTCATTGTCATGTAGCTCTAGGGTTACCCCTCTGGCTTGTATTGTTCTCCATATGGGAGATTCCGTTTTCTCTCAATTCTAACCCTTGCGTCTGATCCTAGCCGGTTGAAATAGGGCCACACAAAAACAACACAGAAACGATCTTGCAGCACTTTTATATATATATATATATATATATATATATATATATATATATATATATATATATATATATATATATATATATATATATATATATTTTAACTTGATGAAATAAAACAAAAGAAAGAAAAAGAAAAAAATAGTGTATGGCAAAAAACGGTGAAGTTCTTGTCGAGTTATGAAAACTTGGATTCTTTGCAGGCTGGAGTTCAGAAGGTAAGGTTACCTTCACTTGTGATGTTGATCACAGATACCTTCAACACCATTAGTAGTTTGGCACGATCCCGGCAAGCGGCGCCATTTTGATTCGTGCCACGGTGAAATTTGACTAAAATCAACAAAATTTATATACACCTAAGTCCCTACTCTGCTAGTAGTCAAGCTACTACGGTATAGTGAGATGGGTTGGGCTCTGAGGGATGAGTTTTCATCCCTAAAAATGGTTTGCATAAGTGCACGAAGGTAAGGCTTTCTATTTGGACTTTGGTTGTGTTTCCAAAAGCAGTTAGAATGGTTTGGCGATAATTGCAAAACTGAAAGTAAAGGTGAAAAAAGTTAACTTTGAAAATTAGGTCACTAACCCAGCAAGTTAGGGCAAACAAGTGTCCTCGGGTTTTATCCTCGCGTTACTTGACATGCAACCTAGTCCATGGCATAACCGTGTCTATATTTAACTAGCAAACCTCACCCATGAGAAGCAACTCTATTTGAGTGATACGGGTAGCATGCGGTTATGTCCCCTTTCTTGTTTGAAACTCCTAACATTCAATATCATCTCGGAGGCTCGTAAAGACCATCTAAGAGCAATAATTACATCTTTCACTAATTATACCTTTGTATTCTAAAGCATGGAAGTATTGGCCCGTCAATAACATTAAATGCTATGCAACCCTAATTTGAGAAACCCAACATATAAATATCATTTTAAAGGCTCGTAAAGACCATCTGAAGAATCACAGTACCTCTCTCACTGAATATGCACTGGATCCTAAAGCATGGAGAGTATTGGCTAATGACATTCAATGTTATGAAACCATGTTTTGAGAATATAAGGGCCATAAATATACTACCTCTAGCTTTTAGTACAAGAGGGTGACATCATATCTGCCCATACAAGCTAGCTTCCTTATAGCACAAGAAAGGAAGCGACATCTCTTGAGTTGTCATCTCAGAGGGTGTTTAGCGTAGAAGTAAAGAAAGAGGGAGAGAGAGAGAGGAAGCAAAACCTAAATAAAAAATGAGACTTTATTTACAAAATGAAAACTTACAAAATATCTTCTCCTCCTCAAATTGTTCCCGAAATTGTTACCTAGGATTCTGAAAACAAGAGGAGGCTTATATGGGCTGCCTCGAGGCATGAAAATACCAAAAACCTATGAAATTGGCTAAGTTATATAGGACAATTAAGTAATACACCAAGTTTGGAGCGGTTTGGCATTAATTACAAAGCATGTGAGGCATCGATTTTAAGCTAGGCTGAAGAATTTAGCTAATTAAGCGAAATCAGCGAATCTAGCGAAAGCGAAAAATTCATTGGGGTGGGCAATTTAGGCTGGCTAGCGAGAATTCGCTAAGCTAGCGAGAATTCTTGTGAATGAAATCAGTATTTTAAACTGGGAACAGTGTAAGCGAAATTTGGAATTGGTCTAGCGAAATTTGGCATTTTCGGCTTAGGTTGCGAAGTTTAAGCTAAGGTTGCGAAATTTTTCGCGATCTTAAGCGAAAATTTTCCACTGCTTTCATAATTCTGCATTGTTGATCGCCGGCTTGCTTTTCATCCTGCCTTCAAGCGCCAATTTTCTTCGCTTTGCCTTTGTTTTCTCATTGATTCTTGGGCTGGTTGATGGTGAGACTTGAATTCTGACTTCATGATTCATCTTTGTATTGAGATTGAACTCCCGAAAGTGTCTGGCCTACAAAAACAACCAAAAATACCCTCTAAATGGCATAAGTGTTACTAAGAAGACTAGACACTTCAATTGGCATTAATGACATGATTAGTGCACAAAAAGCACTCAAAACCTATCTAATATAGGGTTCAAAATAGCACTTTTTGGGCACTAATCAATGAGGAGCCGGAAAGGATAGTGAGCAAGGAAGACATGATGAAGAAGAGCATGCCTCCACCATTTCCTCAAGCACTAAAAGGCAAAAAGAGGGTGAAAAACCCAATTGAAATTCTTTAAGTGTTGAGGTAGGTGAAAGTCAACATTCCCTTGTTAGATATGATAAAGCAAGTTCCAACCTATGCTAAGTTTCTAAAAGACTTGTGCACTGTAAAGAGAGGACTGAATGTGGATAAGAAATCCTTTTTGACAGAACAGGTGAGTGCCATCATACAATGCAAGACTCTAGTTAAGTACAAAGATCCAAGGTGTCCTACCATATCAGTGAACATTGGATGAACTTGTGTGGAGAAGGCATTACTAGATTTTGGGTCCAGTGTCAACTTTTTACCCTACTTAGTCTATAAGCAGTTGAGGCTAGGAGAATTGAAACCCACCACCATCACCTTGTCTTGAGCAGACAGGTTAGTAAAAATTCCCAAGGGCACTGTTGAAGATGTTTTGGTGCAGGTGGACAAATTCTACTACCCAGTGGACTTTGTTGTTCTTCTTATTGAGCCAGTAGCTGTGAGAGCAAATTATGTGCCCATTAAACTTAGGAGGGCATTTTTGGCTACCTCAAATGCAATCATCAACTATTGAAATGGGGTTATGCAACTCACTTTTTGCAATATGACACTAGAGCTTAACATTTTTCACCTTAGCAAAAAACATGTTCACCTCGAGGAAGAAGACCTAGAAGAGGTGTGTTTGATTAACCCCATTGTGGAAGAATACTGTGAACAGCTGCATCTACAGGCAGAATTGATAGAGGAATTGGCAGAGCTTCCTGAAAAATTGGACGAACCCTCATATTTATGTGCTGCTTTTTGTCCTTGGAAAAGGAATGAAGAAATCCTCCCCTTTCTGACTGAGAAAGACAAAGAGAAGGAGGAATAAAATGAGAGCTAAAGCAATCACAAACCCCTCCCACAGAGTGAAATATGCATGCCCAGAGGAGGCGACCAATGCCCTGTGGTTATTTCTTCATCCCTAAATGCCTCAAAAGAAGCTAATTTGCTTGGAATCCTCAGGAAATGCAAACAAGACATTAGATGGCAAATCTCATATTTAAAGGGAATTAGCCCTTTGGTTTGCACTCATCACATCTATATGGAGGAGGAAGCCAAACCGGTGCGGTAACCACAGAGATGATTGAATCCCTATATGCAAGAGATAGTACGAGCAGAAGTTTTAAATTGCTGCAGGCCGACATTATCTACCCCATTTCAGATAATCCTTGGGTGAGCCCTACTTAGGTTGTACCTAAAAATTCAGAGGTGACTATTGTACAGAACAAGAAGGGAGAAGATATGCCTACACGCCTTACCACAGGTTGGAGGGTATGTATAGATTACAGGAGACTAAATGCAGTGATAAGGAAGGACCATTTTCCATTGCCCTTCATTGATCAACTTCTGGAGAGAGTTTCTGGGCACCTATTTTATTGTTTTCTAGATGGCTACTCTGGATATTTTCAAATTGAAATCACTGTGGAGGACCAGGAGAAGACAACCTTCACTTGCCCTTTGAAACTTATGCCTATAGAAGAATGCCTTTTGGCCTCTACAATGCACCTGCAACTTTCCAAAGGTGTATGCTCAATATCTTCAATGATATGGTGGAACGCATTATGGAAGTGTACATGGATGACATCACCATATATGGGTGCACTTTTGAGGAGTGCCTGACCAATCTTGAGACTGTTCTAAAGAGGTGCATCGAGAAAAACTTGGTGCTTAACTAGGAGAAGTGCCATTTTATGGTAAATCAAGGAATTGTCCTTGGACATGTCATCTCAAACAAGGGAATTGAGGTTGGTAAAGCCAAGGTTGAGCTTATTTCTAAGCTATCACCTCCCATAAATGTCAAGGCAGTAAGGAAATTCCTTAGCCATGCAGGTTTCTACAGGAGGTTTATTAAAGACTTTTCAAAAATTGAAAAACCCCTCTGCGAGCTGCTGGTCAAGGATACCAAATTTGTTTGGGATGGAAGGTGCCAAAAGAGCTTCGAGGAGCTCAAATCACACCTGACTAATGCACTTATAGTGAAAGCACCCAACTGGCAACTGCCCTTTGAAGTAATATGTGATGCAAGTGATTTTTCTATTGAGGTAGTTCTTGGGCAAAGAAAAGATGGAAAACCCTACGTGGTTTATTATGCGAGCAAGACTCTGAATGAAGCATAGAGAAATTACACAACCACAGAAAAGGAGCTACTAGCAGTAGTCTATGCCTTAGACAAATTCAAAGCATACTTGGTGGGGTCATTCATTGTTATTTTTTCAGACCACTCTGCTTTGAAGTACCCGTTGTCTAAATAAGATTCCAAAGTAAGACTTATCAAGTGGGTTCTCATGCTCTAGGAATTTCATCTCCAAATCAAAGACAAGAAGGGGGTGGAGAATGTAGTGGATCACCTCTCCAGATTTACCATAGCTCATGACTCCAGTCCTCCTGTGATGGATTCACGAGGGTCTCTGGCTGCTTGTAGAGAATGCCCCCTGGTATGCTCATATTGCTAATTATTTAGGAACAGGGGAGATCCCAGTGGATTGGAAAGCACAAGACAAAAAACACTTCTTCGCCAAAATTCATTCCTATTATTGGGAGGAACCATTTTTTTTCAAGTACTATGGAGATCAAATCATCAGAAGGTGTGTGCCTAAAGAGGAACAATAGGGGATTCTTAGCCACTGCCATGGAAATGCCTGTAGAGGTCATTTTGCTTCACAAAAGACAGCTATGAAGATCCTGCAATCTGGTTTTACTAGCCATCCCTTTTCAAAGATGCTCATGCCATGTGTCGAACTTGCGATCGATGTCAAAGACTCTGGAAGCTTACTCGTCATAACATGATGCCCTTGAACCCAATTTTGGTGGTAGACATATTCGATGTTTGGGCCATTGATTTCATGGGGCCATTCCCTACGTCTTTCGGTTATTCATACATCTTAGTCGGGGTTGACTATGTGTCTAAATGGGTTGATGCAATTCCTTGTAAAACAAATGATCATAGGGTGGTGCTTAAATTTCTAAAGGAGAATGTCTTCTCCAATTTGGAGTGCCTATAGCCATAATCAGTGATGGAGGTACCCGTTGTAATGAGCCATGAAAACCTCCTAGCGAATGTAGAGATTGAAACATAAAATTGGCCACTCTTTACCATCCTCAAACTAGTGGATAAGTTAAGCTATCTAATAGAGAGATTAAGACCATCTTGATAAAGGTGGTGAATTCAAAAAGAAAATATCAGTCTCTCAATTTGCTAGACTCACTGTGGGCATACAGAACAGCTTTCAAGACCATTCTTGGGATGTCCCCATATCGGCTAGTCTATGGAAAAGCATGCCACCTCCCTGTGGAAATTGAATACAAGGCATGGTGGGCAATTAAAAAGCTCCACATGGATTTGGAAAGGCGAGGGCGTGAGAGGTTTCTTGACCTCAATGAATTAGAGGAACTAAGGAATGATGCTTACCTGAACTCCAAAATTGCCCAAGAAAGATCTAAGAAATGGCATGACCAAATGGTGGCTCGAAAACATTTCCAAAAAGGAGATAAAGTCCTGCTTTATGATTCCAAACTTCATATCTTTCTGGGAAAACTAAAGTCTAGGTGGATTGGTCCTTTCACCGTTCCTTCAGTTTATTCCAATAGACTGAGTGGAACTTCTCATTTCGAATAGAGCAAACTTTCAAAGTAGAATGGCCCTTTGCCTCAAGGTATCTGAGTCCCCTTTGGACCAAACAAGGAGGAGCTCACCCTCCTTGAGCCTCAAAACACCTGAAAAATGGGTTTAGGTGGACTGAGTCTCCCCTGAGATTGCAGAGTCAATTTTTTTTTTGATATTTTATTGTATTTTATTTTTATTTATTTTTTATTTTTCTTTTGCTTTATTAAAAAATTTCCTTCAAAATTTTTCTTTCCTTAATTTAATCTTAATTGTAGCTTCTTTTTATTTGAATTTTCCTGTGTTTGTTTTTGCAAAGTTTGTTAATTTTTTGAAGCAGGGAGGTCCAGTAGCTCATAGTTAAATTCGCAAGGGTTGCAAAATTTATAGCTAAAATTGTAACCCTCGGCGATTTTCTGTGAGCCTTCACATTCCATCCTCCACCTCTTTAAACCCTTCACATTCCATCTACTTCTTCAAACCCTTCACATTCCATCCACTTCTTCAAACCCTTCACATTCCATCCTCTATAAATAGAGAACCATCCTCCCTAGGAAACACCAAACCCCCCCTACGAAAGCCATTTGTGCTTGCGAATCCCTCTTCTATTAGTCTGCAGTCATGGCAAAGACCCGTGGAGGGCACAACTCTTCGTCCCAACACCGTACGAGGCCCTTCTCCCTTGCCCAGGGCACACGATTTCCACATATGCGGGTTGACCTAGCAATCTGCGAAACTGCTACAACCTCCTAGTGTTTGCTGCCTCTCCCACCTTTGTGTAGGTATGACACGAGTTGGGTGATGCCATGAGATCCTCCTCACCACGACTAGTGCGCGGGGCCACCTCCGCCCAGTGGGCGGGACCTCACAGCCTGAAAAGTCTTCCAGTCATAGCGCGGGTACCTTCTGATCTCCACCACCTCGGGGGAGCCTCGGTCGACATTCGACATCACCAGGCTCTATTCTCTCTACTGCGATGAGGCCACTTTTCCCTTATGCTCCGATAAAAGGAAACGGCTGCGACAGGATTTCCACAGTGAACGCCACATGACATCAGAGCTTTCCAATATGCCGGACTTTAGGATGGAATGGGGCTCGTTTAGCGCTACTCTCTAAAGCTGTTTATGACTCCACGCCAATTTTTCTATCCGAGAGTAGTGATTGACTTTTACCAGACCATGACGTCTTGAGGTGAGTGCCACCCCGCTACTATTCACTTCACTATTGATGGCGGAGTCATGGCATGTGACGGCCGATCTCTATTTGTTTCTTTTCGGCTTCCAGTGGCCTTAGGGGTGACGGACTCTAGGCAGTGGCCCCATCCTTCGCCCCGGGAGATGGTTTGGATCCTCTCCCAAGACACATCAGCTGGCCTTATTTTGTTTCGGAGGTAGCTTATTTTGTTTCAGAGGTAGCTTTCATCAAGGATGCTTTTTGTGGACCACGTGCTGTGATCTAATTTGTTTCCTCTTCAGGATGTTGTCTAGAGGCAGGGCGCCATCCTAGAGGCCCTATATCGCATTTATGAGGGCTTTTGGTTTAGCCCCCCGGAGCTTATTATGACATCCTCTTTCACTTCAAGGAGAAAATACATAGAAAGCACCTCGGTGAAGCGGAACCATTCCTTTCTTGTTTCGAGTTGCTCTCTCATTTATTAGAACACCTAGGTTTTTCGGCTGAGCACCATCAAGAGCGTCGTCGGGTTTGCGAGGCCACATTTACCATTGAGAAGTGGCAGTTTGTGCTCGAGGCCCCTCCTCTTCCTGTATATCCTCCTGCCGAGGTAGATCCCCAAATAGATCCCCCATAGGTCCAGATGCCTCCAACAACCCCTGCTTAGGAGCCCCACATCATAATGTCAGCAGCCCTTGCCTCTGACCCAGTGCCTGCCCCACCTGTGCCTGCAGCACACTCTTCACCTCCAGTTGACCCTAGCTCATCTTCACCACCAGTGGAATCTATCTACATCCTTTGCTCGAGTTTTCTTGCTGTCATGGCCCTTTGTCAATTTCGCGGTTACATCCCTGGATCCTTTGATCTTCATAGGCGCCATGGCCGAGTGGATGGCTCTCACCGAAGCCGTCCTTGCTTAGAATGCCCGTATCCTTCGCCGGATTAATGACACTTGAGCTTGCCACCTATCCCTCTCGCTCTAGGCGACCCGCGGGATCCTGGCTCCACCACCTTGGCAATTAGTCATTCCGACCACTTGAGTCGTGCTTGATTCAACTCCAGTCCCACCAGCAGCTTCAGCCACTCCACCAGTTGCTCATCCTTCTGCTCCTACTCAGTTATAGGATGAGGATGAGGTTCCACCCTCCACGACTACTTAAGGAGGTATCACTTCCTTCATTAAGTTTCTGCTCCAAACCCCATTGAGGACAATGAAAAATTTGGTTGGGGGGAGAGTTAATGAACGAAGTGCCATTTATGTTTTAAGCAAGTCTGTTTTGTTTAGTTGAATGGCTTGCTAGTTAGTTCGTTTTTCTTACAAGACAAGTATATGTTTTAATTTTGCCCACATGTTTTGATTCGCGTTTATATTCTCATTTAAATTTCTTTTGTAATGCTCAACTTACTATTTGAGGAATTGAAGTCTTGTCCCAATGTTGTTGATGTTAGAATGGTGTTATGCTCATTTGAGTTGATGAACTATTGAAATTCTTCTTGTCTTCAACCTTATTTCTTCCACTTTGAACTAACCACATGCTGTTCACATTAGGTTTCAATTATAAGCTGAAAAACTGCCTTGCCTCTTAAACCCTGCAAAAATATAGGCTAGTACTTTTGACCACCTTTAATAGGTCGGGACCCCTGAATAAAAGACCAATGAGTCTTTCAAAAAAGAAAGAATAGAAAAAAAAAATTATTTGTGACACTTACCTTGAAACTCGAGCATGGTCCGAGGGGTATATGGCGAAAGTCTTCAATGCTTGATGCCCTAAACTAACTAGTTGGGAGTCATCGACTTTGTTGCTCGTTACACGGGTGGATAGGTTTCTTGTGAATTTGTAGGTCTTTGGAGTTTGAGCTTATTAAAGTCGGGGTGAAACTTGAAGAATTAGTGGTTGAGAAATCCTTATGACTTGATGCCCTAAACCTTAATTGGTTGGGAGCCATCGGTGGACCCCCGTTACATAGACAATTGTGAATTCGATTCCCTTAGTATTGCACCCCTACAACACAAAAAAAGTTGTGAAATAAAAGTGGGTCCTGATCTATTGAGGTTAGTTAGTGCGCTGGGCATGAAAAGAGCTAGGTTGGGGAGAAACGGTTTGACCAGGACTATTTTGAAAACTAATCAAGTTAACACTTGGGTTTTTGTGGGAAGGTTTGAGATTTGGTTCTCTAGGAGTTGACACTGTTTTGATACTTGAATTTGCATAGCACACACGCTTCTTGAGATAGTCTTTAGGTAGGATTTTGGTGACTCTTGTTGAAAGTTGGGTATTATCCCCTCATTTTTGAAAAACCAATTTTTTTTTGCGGATATATATATAGTTTAACTTGCTTTTCATTGCTTTCTTCTTCTTTCATCGCTAAGGGACTAGCAATGTGTCGGTTGGGGGGAGTGATTGCTACCCAAATAGTATTGTTCCATACTCTTAACACTCCGGGTTTTGAGCACTTTTTGCGTAGTAATAAGCCAAATTGACCCAGTTGGCACATTAAGGACCTAGTAATACTTTTGATCAAATTTTATGGCAATTTTTGTAGTTTTCACAGGCTATATATATTGAAGATAGGGATCCAGCTCAAGTATGAAGAAATCAATTGGAGATTCGAGGGTGTAGAGCTAGGAAGGCGAGGGCCTGAAAACAGAGAAAGCTCTTGCCAATTTCACAAGGGTTCAATTTCGCAAGGGTGTGATTCGGAACCTACTTGAATTTCGCGGCACAGTAATTCCTTCCATTATTTTTTACTTTTTTTGTCTCTCTTTTCTAGATTTCTTCCCAAATTATCCCTATGTAATAGTTTCTTGCTTTTGTCAATTTGGTAATTTGTATTGTTTTGGTGGTATATAATACCTAAAGAACACTTTGTAACCAGGGAGTTTTTGACTTTGGATTATTGAATTTTTGGGAGGCTTGTCGAACAGGCTCTCGTTTTCTCTCATTTCTCTCATTTTCTTTATCTTTTTCTCCACCCGGGCCCAGAAACCGTCGGGATGATTTCTTAGAGGGATAAATTAGCTGAAACCTCTTCCTCCTTTAGAGTAGAAGGCCCTTTAGTAAAGGATCTAAAGAAGCGAACTAAGGGTTTCCATGTTTTCAAGCGGTATTCCTTTGTCATTCTTGCTCTTCCCTTCAACTTTAGGTTTTGACCCCTTTGAATCACCTTGAATGGTCAATATTTGGTAAGCTTTTAGGGCTCATTGGATGCTTAATGCTAGATCCAGTGATGTTCATTAGTTATCATTTATGAGCCATTGGAAGGTGAGTTAAGGAGACTTGTGTTTTCTCGGTAGGAGCATTAATGGGCGGTGGATACCATTTTAAAAAGATATGCTGAGGTCAGTTTTATTGCAAATGAAGATCCGGTTTGGGAGATAACTTATATTACCCTCCCCAATGCAAGGTAAAGACTTCGAAACCCTCTCATTTGCCTAAGAACCTAAACTGGTGTCTGATACTTGAGGACCTCTTTCTACATTCTAACTTGTTTTATTTCGATGACAACCATTAAAACCAACCCCTTTTTATAACAACCCCAATATCCAAACTACAATCACCAGCGTAAACCTAAGTATTAGTCATTTCTACGAAGAAAACCCATCCCTGTGGACGATCCTAGAACTATTATACTATAGTAGCTATGCTACGCTAGTATGAGGTATTAGGTTATAAATTTTGTTGATTTAGAATACCCTATGGGCTGCGAATCATGGGGGAATGACTGAAGTGGATTCACGCGATGTTGATTTCATTGAGAATGATTTCCCTAGCATAGGCGATGTCAATTAGAGTTTAGACCTGCAGGTTGGAGGAGCGAGTGGCGTACCACTATCTTCCAAGTGAGGTGGAAATAGTTCACGGATCGCTAGAGATAGTGGGAGTCATTCTTAGCCTAGTGGGAGTGTTCCATTAGAGCTATCTGAACCTCTTGAGCTGCACCGTAGCAATAGTGGTAACATTCCTTGTTGTCACTTTGAGATTGAGGGGGATGCTTTACTTTGTACTGCTAATGAGCCTTCTTATAAAGAGGCGCTCTCTTCACCTACTAAGGGAGAATGGATGGATGCAATGAAGGATGAATTGAGCTCCATGGACAAGAATGATGCAGGAGCTTCTATAAACACACCAAACATTGGGAATTCAGCCCTAATTATTGAAGAATTGGATTGGGGAGGTCAAGACGCATTGAATACATGTGAAAACTCCTTTTTTGGACCTCATTTGGGCCTTGTAAGGCAAAAAACGTGGTCAGACTGGACAAACCTTTGATGTGGAGAGCCTGATTTTAGAAAGATTTGCTATGAATTTGCTCCAAGATTTTGTTTTATCCCTTTTAGGAGATTTACTTTATTTATTTTAGAAAGTTTGCTTTATTTATTTTAGAAAGTTTTTCTTTTAGGAGTTGCTTTGTAATTTAAGTTTCTTTTCCTAATTAAAGTAGTTTCTTTATTTGATTTAAGTAGAGGCTATATATACCCCCATGTGTAGTCTTTGACAAATCAGTTCAAGTTTAATAATTTTTCAGATTTCTCTTTTAAGAGTTCTCTCTTGTTCTCTTATCTCTTGGGTGGATTCCCTTGGGGACGAGTTCGTGGCTTCTCATACCTAGGTGGATTCCTTGGTGGCGAGGAATCGTCTTTGTCAGAGCTCATCAATCAACTACGTCCATAGTTGATTGTGGGCGCCTTCACTCCATCATCTATCTTGTGGATCTTTTCGGTAACCCGAGTAAGTAGTACTCTTGTGTAAACTCTACTCTCTCACCATCATCTTTTCTCTATAAACTTTCCATAACCAAATTTCAACCTCAACCCAAAACTTTCCAAATCTTGTTCCATACTACTAAAACCTTCCTAAATACCCCCTTTTCCCTTAAATACCATAAATTCACCTTTCTTAACTTAGAAAATGCCAAAATTTGTCCATAACCTATTTTGGCGATAAAATACCCCGAACCCATATTTTGACTTACCTAAACTGTGATCATCCATCACGGTCCAAACCTTACATCAAAGTGGTATCAGAGCTCATGGATTGATTGCTGATCATAAAGCGAATGGTGTGCTTGATCTTCAGAACAAGATCTCTAGATATGGTTGAGTCGTTCACTGAGGAGGAAAAATATGATTTTTATGAAGAGCTTTTGCAGCCTAGTCAACTTGAAGGTTTCTTTGGGCACAAGAAAGCTAAAGGTATGTATGTACGAGACTATGATTATCATGGGAGGTATGATTGCTACTATCAGAATGAAGATTACTATATGAGGCATGGTAACTATGATGAAGGCTTTAGATTCAATTCAAAATTTAACATTCCAGAATTCGATGGAAGGATGGATCCTGATGAATTTTTGGATTGGCTTAATATGGTGGAGCATGTCTTTGAGTATTATGATTCCCTTTGAACATGAAAAGTAGAAGTTGGTGGCTACAAAGATGTGCAAGAGAATGCTTGATTTGGTGGAAAAACTTGAAGATACAACATGAAAGAGATGGTAGAAAGAAGATTCAAACTTGGGAAAGATGAAGAAAGAACTAAAGGAAGTACCTTCCCTTTAACCTATTGCCAGACATCTACCTCAAAATTCGAACTTTAAGCAGAGATTTGAGTGTGGAGGAGTAGTCGGCTAAGTTTGTAAACTTGATTATCAAAGGAGACTTCTGAGGCCGAGAAATATGCATAGCCACACTACATTCTTGGTTTGAGATGCGGTATTGCTAGAGTTATTTTTGCAACCATATAATAGTCTTCAAGATGTATGATGAAACTTGCTTTGAAGGTTGGGACTAAAAAAAAGTATGGAAACTACAAGCAACTAAGAGTGTATGGATAATGAAGGGTTTGTTGAGGGTTCACAATTCTTGGAATCCTAATTAGTGCGAAAACTACCCCCACTCAAGTAAAGAGTGAAGCACAGCAAGGGTGGTTTCTAAATCAAGACGTGTTTAAGTGCCAAGGGTTTGGGGCATATTGATTACGAATGTCTAACCAAGCGTTGCCAATTGAGGAAGATAGAGCGAGAAGAAGATGTTGAACAAGTGATCAGATCGAACCATGTCAAAGGAAGACGATGAAATAAATCCTTCTTTGTCAAAATCTAAGTTGGATGTTGAAGAAGTAGTCAAGATCTTTCATATCCAAGAAGATGAGGAGAAGAGTTCACTACCGTCAAATTTTGATTTAGAAATCAAAGATGTTTGAATCACGGCGACTTTGGTTGTTAAAGCGCAAGAAAAGGAAAAGGAATTCTCACTAGAAGCAAATCAATTATAGAATTTGTTGATGTAATGCACGAAGAAATACCACACGGTTTTCCATATGAGGGTATTCAACATCAAATAGACCTCATACCGGGTTTGGTTTTCCTAATAAGCTAGCCTCATAGAAGAACCACAGGGCATGAAGAGTTTAAAACACGAGTTGATGATTTTCTTGACAAAGGGCTTGTTCAAGAGAGTGGATTCCTATGTGGTTCCCACTATGTTGAATTGCATGAAAGATGGATCTTGGAGTATGTGTTTGATTGTCAAGCTTTCAACAACATTTTTATTCATGAGGAAGCAAGATTGACAAAGAGCGAAAATTGGAACAATATGAAGACAAGCGTATGAAGGTTATCAACGGGTGGTATTTGATCCGGGAGAATGGTTGGTTACACATGATAAGAGAGGTGTTCCAAGTTGTGCACAAGAATAGATGGTTCTTCCAAGATTATTAAGAGATCATAAAGAATGCTTACAAAAAGTTAAATTGCCGTGGCGCAATATCTTGCTCATTCAAGGTTAAGGATTTGAGGCCTTATCGTAGTGAAGACTTGAGGACAAGTCTTTTTCCAGCTATAGGGGTTTGATGGAGCTTCTATAAACACACCAAACATTGGGAATTCAGCCTAATTATTGAAAGATTGGATTAGAGGTCAAGGCGCGTGAGATACATGTAGCTGAAAACTCCTTTTGGACCTCGATTGGGCCTTGTAAGGCAAAAAACGTGGTCAGACTTGGACAAACCTTTGATGTGGAGCTGCCATATTGATTTTAGAAAGATTTGCTATGAGATTTGCTCCAAGATTTTGTTTTATCCCTTTTAGGAAGATTTACTTTATTTATTTTAGAAAGTTTGCTTTATTTATTTTAGGAAGATTTGCTTTATTTATTTTAGAAAGTTTTCTTTTAGGAGTTGCTTTTTGTAATTTAGAAAGTTTCTTTTCCTAATTAAGTGGAGTTTCTTTTATTTTGATTTAGAAACAAGGCTATATATGCTTCCCCCGTAATGTAGTCTTTTGACCGTCGGTTCAAGTTTAATAATATTTGCAGTTCTCTTTTAAGAGTTCTCTCTTTGTTCTCTTATCTCTTGGGTGGGTTTCCCTTAGGGACGAGTTGCGTGACTACGTACCTAGGTGGATTCCTTGGTAGGCGAAGTCTTTGTCAAACATCAATCAACTCGTCCATAGTTGTTGCAGGCGCCTTCCTCCACGTCATCTATCTTGTGGATCTTTTGTTAACCAGTAAATGGTACTCTTGTGTAAACTCTCTCTCACCATCTCATCTTTTCTCTAAACTTTCCATAACCAAATTTTCAACCTCAACCCAAAACTTTCCAAATCTTGTTCCATACTACTAAAACCTTCCTAAATACCCCTTACCCTTAAATATAATTCACCTTTCTTAACTTAGAAAATCTCCAAGTCGTCCATAACCTATTTTGGCTCAGAAAACTTGAGCCCATATTTTGACTTACCTAAACTTCTTGATCATCCATCACGGTCCCAACCTTACATCAAAGAACTCCGTGTGGGAGTTGGTGAATCTTCCGCCTGGTAGCAAAGCTATCGGAAACAAATGGGTTTTGAAAGTTAAGAGCAAGGCAGATGGGTCCATTGACAAGTACAAAGCACGTCTTGTGGCGAAGGGGTTTACCCAATAAGAGGGTATAGATTATGATGAGATATTTTCCCCTCTTGTCAGGGTTGCCTTTATTCACCTTATCCTTTCTATTATCGATGTGATTGGTTGAAGCTATCGGATGGATGTTAAGATTGCATTCCTCGATGGAGAAATTTAGATGAAGGGTTACATGAGTTAACCTATGGGTTTTGAAGTCAAGGGACAAGAGTACAAAGTGTGCAAGCTCAAATGTTCCATTTATGGACTCAAATAGTCATCTGGACAATGGCACTTCAGATTTCATGACTCGATTATCTCTCACGATTTTGAGATGATTGAAAAGGACCATTATGTGTATCACGAGCGTTGAAGAAGTGTGCTCATCCTATCTTTGTATGTTGGCGACACATCCTTATAGAAGGAAATGATATGGACTCTATTGTCACCACGAAGTGGTTTGTCCTCTATGAGATGAAGGACATGGGTGAAGCTCATTGCTCGAGTGAGATTGTTAGAGACCGTTCTAAGAAGCTTTTTGGTTTGTCTCAAGAGACTTACATATAGAAGATTCTTGAACAATTTCGTATGGAGAATTCCAAACCCATTGACACCCCTGTTGAGAAGGGGAGTGCTTTGTGCTTGGACTAGCGTCCTAAAATAGATAAGGAAAAGAAACGCATGTCCATAGTGCCATATGCTGAGGCAATTGGGAATCTTATGTATGCCATGTTGTGCACAAGGCCGGACATATGCTTTGCAGTCGGCATAGTGAGCCATTACCAGAATAACCTAGGACACAGCATTGGGCCGATAGTGAAGGATCTTCGATACCTCAGGACAGCCAGGACTTTGCCTTATGTTTCCATAGGGGTGACTTGAGGCTAAAGGGATACAGTAATGTTGATTGGGCCGGTGATAGAGATGAAAGCAAATCCACATCTTTCATTCTTGGAAGTATTTATTTGTATCTTCAGTGCAACGAAGAAGACCTATTTTGCCTTATCTCTGATGGAGTCTGATGCGTGGCATGTGCGGCGAGCTGTGCAAGCATCTGGGTCAGAGGAGATTCTTCTGGCCTTTAGGCATTCTGACCCATTTTGAGGAGGTTGTAACATTATATTATGATAGTACTGTAGCCCTGGCGTATGCAAAGGATCCTAAGTATCACGGGAAGTCTAAGCACATTGAAATCAAGTACCATTTCATTAGAGATATGGTCGCGCGGGGTGAGGTGGTCATGAAACACATTTCTATTGGAAGCATGGTGGCTGACCCATTGACTAAGCCTATTGCTAGAGATGTGTTTCAGTCTCATGTTGGTAGTATGGGATTGGGTAGGATGTGACACCTCTATGAGTTGTATTTGACATTATTATTAATAATAATTGATTCATCAGATTCTATTATGTTTTACTCTAAATAGTATTTAACGCATATTCTTAGTACATGTCAACAGGTAAGAATCTACCTACTCACACAATTAATTAGCCTTGGCGCTTTAATGCTTGAAGCAAGATGAGACTAAAGAATCTATGGCGCTCTGGAAGTGATCTAAGATTTTACTTGATAGTCGCCTTAGTTATGACTAAGATGAAATTCTTTGAGAGTCGTTCATAGAATTCTTTCCACAATTCTATGAAGCCTGAGAAAGCCAGGTGTGAAGTTGAGCACTTTTGTAGTGACTAGACATTCATCTGTATGGTATAAATTTTATAGCAACATGCTCATTTATATGAGTCAACACCATAACATACATATCATACTGTATGTTCTTAATGTTGACTAATAGTGGGAGTGTTGGATAATTCCTTGTCCACCCCTGTATGAGCACTAAGATCTTAAGGGATCTAACTTATGTCCTTATGACCTAAGGCTCAGTCATGAAGAGGATGCTTGATGTTGCTGCTTTAGCATGCTTTCTAAGGGCTATGATTGATACAACCACATGGGGCATGTCTAAGAAAGCAATTAGGTTTAATTGAATTGACTTGAGTTCTTAGGGAAGATTAATTTACTAATACACCCTGTCATGTGTTTGTAAGTTGGCTAGCACTTATGTCGATTTTGTATTCGATATAGGTTGATAAACACTTGATCTATTGTAGGATTGAGTATTGCTCACTATGAGGGATTGGAAATAATTAATCTGGTGTTGATGAAATTATCTAGGACATATGTGAGTAGCCTTTGGGTGATGTATTTTTGTTAGTCTTGGTGGCGACTTAATAACTATACTCCCGTTGTTGTTTGTTTCTTCACGCAATGTCGCATGACCCATTTCCTATATGAAGAGATGAGTAAGTGGGTTAATTGAGATGTTTTGCCCATCATGGGTGATGACCTCAGACCAAAACACATATACAAATTTAGTTGCACAATTACCAAAGGAATATTATCTAATCCTGGAAGCGCACCCATGAAACTTGTTGAGACGAAGTGTTTAGAGTTAATCATTTTCAATTTTGGTTTTGGCTTGATATGCTAGCAATTTTGCAGTGTGGTATCAAATGGATATAAGTCGGAATATCGATCCACGAGAGATCTCGAGAATTTTAAATCAACTACCACGACTACTCGAAGCTCGTACTATTTGGACCATAAAAAGTGATATTAGGGTCCGGCAGAAAATTTGGAAATTATACTATGCAGTAAAATAAATGAACGATAAAATATTTGGAATATAAAGAATAAGAATAAAGAATAGTTAAGAATAGTGGACCTTTGAATAATTATCTTTCGAGAGGACACATCAAGTATCTTTGCTATAGTGAAATTTTCCAATTCACATGAGATTATGCGATAAAACTTCTTGAATATTTCAAGTTTTAAAAATGTCGGCGTTTGCGGTAAAGCTGGATCTCTCCACACTCTACATTTCATTATCTAATTTTTCCTGATTCTTTCGAAAGACAGGGAATGAGATAACTACTTTTAAAAGGATTTCCTAAATCGGGTATTTTCTTCGCAATACTTTATACCCATTTTATGAATTTGTAAACCTTAGCTCCCGAGCTATCGGTCAGCTTGAGTTATCTGACTTCAGGTGCTCTTCTCCAAAATTAGGGCGTCACCCTCTCCTTGATTAGATCTCAGCTAACACGGGATTGGCCTCACTATTCGAATTGAGTGAACTCTCTGCTTGTTTAAATTGATAACTCATTCAACTCTTTCTTGATTTCAAGTGAGAAGAGATTTATCGAAGTAAACTTGCAAAGCTCATTAGATCTCAAATCATGATTAATATACCTTGAGCAATTGTTCATAACTCTCGGGAATGCCTTCTACGTAATCGCTCGGAGGGCCTCCTTGAAATCGAGCAATGAGACAAATCTTATAACGGGTATAAGAGCGTGTCGGATCAAGAAAGCTTGATCATTGACACCCAGTAAATTCATGGCGGAATTTCAAAAGGCGCTAGAAAGCGACTACAGGGGAAAGATAATTTACATTATAGCATTCACTTAATAATTTGGATCGCCAGTCTTGAATTACAGCGGCTATAACATTCCTCGATCATAAGAATAACTTCCAATTCGAAGCTGAGAGTTGAATTCAAGAGAGCTGCGAACTTCAGAAACATTCAGTGAAGTAATTTGAAAAGAGGCCAAGTGCGTCAAACCTGCTTTCAGAAATCGACAACACCAGGATCAGAAAATAAAATGAAAAAATAGCATTAAATCTAATCTAATCTTTAAATGTAGGCATTAGAAAGAAAAGAAAAGAAAAACTAAAAGAAAATAAAGAAAATGAGCGCCGACTCCACTGAACCTCTCATTATGTATGTCACTAGCGAAATTTGTGTTCCTCTTTTTAGGTAGGCTAGCATTATTTATAGGAGTTTCTCGGTTGGGCTGTCACAGCGCATTCGGTTAATGGATTTCCAAGTGGACTAGCTGATTCTTAAAGTCGCGACCTCAAATCCCTTGTCGCGACATCATCCATGTCGCGACATCAACTTAGAAATCACATGCGACCTTGGGCGGTCGTTAGTGATGTCGCGACATCAATCTCTTGTCATTGTTATCGACTCACGTCTTTTGCGAGCTTCAAATGTGGTTGCTCCGGGATGTCGCGACATCGATCTCTTGTCGCGACATCAACTGTGACGCGTAGCTTTCCGTGATGTGTCTTACGATGTAGCGACCTCGGTCCGCGATGCGACATCACTTTCGCTGCGAGCTTCAATTTGGTTCTCACGATGTCGCGACGCCGATGTCTTATCGCGACGCCGGCTGAAATCTTCTGTGGCATTCGCTGAGCGTTGCGATGTCGGAAGCCTCAATCTGCGTATTGGCGGCGATTAATTTCTTCTGGCTTTGCTCGATGGTTACGTGATGGCGACATCAATCTCTTATCCGCGACATCACTTTATGGCTCTGCTGACTTTGAAGCTGATGCGTTCCTAGTGTGAAACAGCCGATCACCATGTCGCGACATCGATAGTTCTTAGGAGGCTTCAAGCGGATTTGCTTTTGGTGTCGCTGACGTCATTTCGCTGTCGTGACATCGGCAAACTTTGCGGCTTACTTGATGGTTCTGTTGTCACAACATCGATCCCTTGTCGCGGTATCAATTCATGCCGCCGGTTTTGGCGGTGGTGCGATGCGACCGGTCTGCGACTGAGCGGCGGATTACCTCGGCCGTCTCTGGCTTTGTCGCAAACGGCGATTCTGCATCGACATATCAAATTTCTTCCACGTTTCACGATGTAGTAAGCAGTCGATGATGGATATCGCGACCTCTTCTCTTCACTCTTTTTGTTGTCAGCGGCGGCTACTTTGTTTTATATTTATACGTATCATTGTCGATGTCCGCGTAGCGTCGGATGTCGCGACATGAAGTCTTCTTCTTCTAGCCACCGTTTCTGGTTGCTTCACAGGTTTCTTTATCTCAAACTTGCCTTGTTCTTTAAGTAAACCGTTTAAATGGGTTTTTCTTGCTAGCGCAGCACGGATATGCATTTTTTGATTCGCGCCAAAGCTTCGACATCAGTTCCTTATCTTTGTCTTTCTCTTATGACTTGCTTGACCGATTATCTCGTTAACGCTCATCCACCTTGTATTTGCTGCGCAAATCATTTTCTTTTATGAGTTCTGCATTTTAATAGTTTGGTTAGTTGTTATGATTACGCACATAAATCAGTCTTGTTTAGATAAAAATAGATCGAGAAAAATGGACTAAAAAATGGATGACTTTCAAGCTTCGTCAAACTCTGACTTAAAATTTTGCTTGTCTCGAAGCAAAGAAAAAGAAAGAAATTTTGTCCTCGAGCAAATAAGAAAATTTATCGATTTGTTCTGCCAGTAGCATTCAATTTAATTGAAATACAAGGTATGCATTATTTTACGTACATCTAACTTCAAGTCGATTCAAGGTTGGTTTTACACTCTTTATAGTATCTGAAACTAAACTATTGAAATTGTTTACAAACAACATAATCATTGGATCCTGTTGAAAAATAAATTGTTTTCCTTTCTCATCTTCATAATTATTCACTTAACTCCCTAGGTCCTTCACAGTTTTTATTGTTTATTGCTTTTCCAAATTCCATAAGCTTGTTGTTCATATTGATCTCCCAGCAATGTAGGTAATTCCATCCTTAAAGATCGTCAGTCTTTTGGGCTTATATTGGAAGCAGGTGGGTAGGATGAAAGGAACTTTTGGTTTAGATTACCACGAACTTTTTCTCTCTTCTTTCTCCTCTTGCCCTTTTTCCTTGTAGTTTCTTTAATAAACTCCCCAGGCTTCATTTTGGGACATCTCTGGATTTCTTCTATTGATTGTATGCTCCCATTTCTCATTTATTAGTGTAGAATTTTCTTTGTTTTGTCACCATTGGGGATAGTGCAATGTTTACCTTCTTAGGCTTTCTAACACCCTTAGCGAACTTTGGGTTAGTAACTCCCATACCCGGATGGCATTAGGGTGCTAAGTGTTGAAACACCCACAGAACTTAATAGTTCGAGAGAATTGAGCCCTGGTAAAAACTTATCCCCTTTTTTTGTGTATTTATGTATTTTTTTGACCCTTTTTCTTTCATTTCCACAGCTTGCATCTTTTCTCCTTGGAGTTCTTCAAACAATCTCCCCCGAACTTGATTTTCCTTTATTCCTCTTTTTGGTTTCTTGACGATCATACCAGGTTTGACTTTTGGAAGATTGATTCTTTGGAGGTTGAGTTCATTGGTGATTTTTAGAAATAACTGGCTTGATTGGCTCAATTTACGGAACTAAGGTATATGCTTTAGCATATAGATAGGGATAGCTTGAATGGCTCTAACTTTCCAAGAATGGCACGCATCATTTGCTGTCGATTGTATCACTAGGTTTAAGCACCATTGAAATAATCTAACAAGTTCTAGAATCAAGATTGTATTCACTGTTTTGGCCATTAGGAGTTCCTTGATTAATTTTTGTTGATGAGTAGTTAAACTCTTTTGTATCAACGGGTTCCTTGACTCATTGTTCATACCCTGATCTCAAAAATATGTTTTGTTTCTTCAATTTCATTACTTCCCTCTAGTGCAGACTCAACGATTAGACTTAAAGTCACTTTTGCTGTGTTTCAATCAAAGCGTTGTATTCATTTGGCCGCTATTCTACATTTCAACTTATTTCGAAAATCCTATGCTTCAATCGCGTAGCTCATGACATCTGTGAGTTTTTATTCTGGAGGCTGTTTCTATTTTATTTTCCCGACTATAAATCGCAAAGCGACCTGACATTGAGCAAAACAAATTCAAAATAGCACACAACAATTCAATTCAAATTTCTTATTTTATTTCTGATTCAATTGCAACAGTTGTGGGCTACTTATTGCTTCATTAAAAACACGTCGCGACTTCAATTTCGCCTCTTTCTATTTGAGATCATTGAATTTAGGGCTTTTTAAAGTGAGTTAATGGCATTAAAAAACTCTTTTATGTCGCGACATGCTAAGTTTGTCGCGACATCGAGTGAATTTTAGGAATTGTTTGATTATCATGTTCGCGACATCCTTTTTATTCTACATTTTTGTTGACTATTTCCTACCTTGTTGGGATTTGTGATATCATTTTTTCATTTTCACGAGTGGTGTCGCGACATATACTTTAACTTCCTTGATACTCTCACAAATTGCCCTTTCAAAGCGAGGTCCACGACATCAATGTTTGTGACACATCACTTATGTCAGGCGCAACCTTTACGTCAGCGACTGTATAACTCAATGATATCAAGAACCTTGAGATTCTCTTATTGTTCCTAACCCTTTTGAACATCTCTTGGGCGTCTCGATCAAAGATTTAACAATCGATTCAAAATATATCTACGGAATTGGGTTAGGGAGAAGGTTACTCCTTTTTCTCATGTTGTGACTGCGATTCTTTGGAATTGTTCTATGGATTGCCTTGCCATTGATGTCTTTAAACCTTAGAAGCTATTGCAATATTGAAAAATCTAATTAAACTACATTAATTCTAAAAAAATTAAATCATCTTTATAAAAGAAGCTCATCACGATCTAATTTTAAATGACTAAAAGAAAAAAAATATTTAAACTTAAAATCGGAGATTCAATCCTTATAGGTTACCCCATTTCATTTCCGGTTGAGTCCTTAAATTTGGACTATTGTTGTAGTACTTCTTCTTTTCCTTAAGAACAGGTTGGGTTGCTTCATTTCCCTCTTCCTTTGTTTAGATAATGCTTTAACCTCTGTCCGTGACCTTGAATTCTTCCCCATTATCGGTCACCGGTGTCAGCGCTCCGAATGTAGTACTTGACACCCACTTTGTGTATGGCCCACTCAATTTGGATTTTAATTTCTTTGGAAAGCAATTTCAGTCTAGAATTAAAGCAGTGAGAACTGTTCCCCTGCTGCGAACTCTTTTCTCAAAATCTACGATCATGCCATTTCTTTGTCTTGTCTTTGTATATTCTAGCATTATCCTTAGGCTTCATTTCTCAATTCTTTATTTCAGGTTGGGCTTGATCTTTCTTCCCTTGCGGCCTTAAAATCGAAGTTTAACTTCTTGATGGCCCACATTGCCTTGTATTCGATTCAAGGAGTAGATGACATGGTTTGCCAAAAAAACTACGTATGGGGACATTCAATGGGGGTTTGTATGCGATCCTGTAAGCCCAGAAGTGCATCATCAAGTTTGGAAGACCAATCCTTGAGCTCATAGTCTTTTCAAGTATTCTTTTGATCTCCATTGGAAATTTACGCTTGTCCATTGGTACGGGGATGATAAGCTAAATCATTACATGCTTGATCCCATACTGCTCATGAGTTTGCAAATATTTTGTTTTGCAAGTGGGTTCCCCATCACTAATGATAGTTACGGGTGTTCCAAATATGCTCAAATATTCTTTTTGCAAGAAACTCTGTATTAGCATCATTCCTTGAATGACATTCTTCCACCAGCGGAAAACGTAATCTCTTTGCTAACAGTATGTATAGGTTTCCAAATGATGAGTCAGGGAGAAAAGTCCATAAAATCTATTCCCCATACATCAAAAATTTGTATCATAGGAAATATAGGAATATTCATGTAACGTTGTTTACAATCTTTTATGGCATCTATCTATTGCAATTTAACCGAAAACAAGCCTGATCTGCGAAGATAGTTGTGATAAAATCTGATTAGGTATCTTGTTGTTCTTTCTCCGAGAAAAATGTCCCCCATATGGTGATGCATGGCATTCATTAAATGTTGCCTTGTTCACTTTACGGCACACATCTTCTTATTATCATGTCAAGCACCTCTTTTGAATAATGGGTCATCCCAGATATAATACACTGTGTCGGTTAAGTTTGCTCTTACATTTGGTAGCTGGTCCCGGAAGGCATTACTCCACGACCCGAGATAATTCACAATATCTGACATACCATCGAAGTTGGAAGGAAAACCTTAAACAATTGCTCATCTGGGAAGTTCTCTGCATTTAACATCACATTTTCAACAACCATCACTTTGCTTCTTTCTACTCTTGACAAGTCGGCTATCACATTGTCCGCATCCACTTTATCCTTGATTTCCAAATCAAACTCCACACCTCATGACACCCACCTTATCAATCTTGGCTTGCTTCCTTTTTGACATCAAGTATTTGATTCGCTGGCATTGATCGATGTGAATTACCACGTGGGATCTAAAATGTATTGCCTAAAATTTTCACAAGAAAACTGCTACTTTATTTCGCGTCTTTCGATTGTTGAGTAGTTCTCTTGTGCTTCATTGAAGGTCACTAGCATAGTATATGGCCACACGAACACTTTCTCTTTTCTTTGCCCCAACCACGGCTCCCATGGCGAAATCACTTGGCATCACACATTATTTCAAATCCCAGTCCCATTGCAGATCTGGCCATTATAGGTGCTTGTACGTCGACTTTGATTTCTTAAGCATCTTAAGTCATCAAAATTGAACCTTGTATCTTTCATTGTCACATAGTGCGGCTATTTTTGAAAAGTCTTCAATGAATCTCTGTAAAATCGGCTATGCCCCAAAACCTTACTCCTTTGCGTGGTAGGTGGTCTGAGAGTTTGATAATGGATACCTTAGTTGGTCGGCCACAGTCGATGCGAGAAATTTGTGCCCCAGACAAATCTATGTAACCATAAAAATGGCATTTTCCCAATTCGGTGCTGTGTTTGTCTTGGCATGCTGATCTGTTTGGTTGTTTAAACATTGGTCAAGCTGGATCCATACAGTGAAGTCATCCATGTTTCCATAATAACTGACGAGTGCGAGAATATTGACATCGTACACGCGGATATAGCGGGGCATTTACTGACCCCAGATGGCATCATGCAGCGAGAAAGGTACCATGGGCAGTAGAATGGTGCTGGTCCTCGAGGTGCAGCAACGTCTGATTGCCATCACGAATACCCATCAAACAAAAGTGAGGTGTCTGCCCAGCTTTGTCGACATCGTCCCGATGAAAGCGAAGGAAATGATGCTGCAGTTCTTGGGTGACTTCACATGTCGATACCCATACCCTCCATCCACATCCCTTTGTTCTTGTTGGAATCAATTCATTTTTCATTTCGATCTGATAAACCCCCTTTCTTTGGAACCACATGGGTGGGCTACGCTAAATCTTGTCACGAAATATAGATAAAACCGGCGATTCACGTGATTTAAGTACCTCCTTTCTGACTACTTCCTTCATCACTGGATTCAGTCTCCTTTGGTGTTCTACAGATGGTTTTGAAGTCTCTTCTAGCATAATCTTATGCATGCAAATTGATGGGTGATGCCATCGGCTCTTGATGGACCCAGTAGCGATTCCTTATGTACGCTAATATTTTGACAAATCTTTGTTCCTCGAAAATCACTGAGTGCAGGTAGAAATGATCCTTCGGATTTTTCTTTGGTAATTCTAAGTAAGCATACTTTAAATGGCGTGTAACTCTTTTTCAAAACTAGTCATACACTTGCTTGATTTCTTGATGAATTTCCTCTTTCCATATTTTCCCCATTGTCATTTGTTTTGCTTGAAGCTCATATAGTTTCTAAAGAATGAAAACCACTTGTATGGAAATTCGAATAGACATCTTGATTATCTTGGGAATTCATCTCTTTTCATTGATGGCCCCGAATTATTACATTCATTGTTAACATGTCGGGGTTGGAAAGTATAGACAAAAAATCATAGCTGCAACTTTCTTGTCTCTGTCATATTTTGCGTACTTTTGATCAAGTTAAAAGCAAGCTGTTCTCCCAGCCTGAGATGAGGCTCCTTTTTGCATGTCAATCGGAGGCGGCTCCAGTAGCTAGGGGTGGTCTTCCCTAGTAGCGGGTACTGTGAATCTTCTTCCATGTCGAGGAATGATGAAATCTATTGGAAAAACAAATTTCCCCAACGGTGACCCGACACATCTTAAGACTCCTTGGGTTTCACCATTGATATGTACGCACGTTTGAAGAGTGAGTGGTGGGAATAACCTCCCAAACTTAGTTTCTTGGCAGCGAAGGGCATGGGTTGTTGCTGGCTCCACGAGTCACAGAGCTTCACAGTTCGATTACTCTGAAATCTAGAGTGCAGTGACTCACTGGGTCTTTCGTCTTTTCTTGGTAGTTTCTTTTACGATTGTGCTGATGGCGGTGAGATTCACTATTCCTTCCTCTTCTATTTTTCTTTTCTTGCCTCGGTATGTCCTTGAAATTTTGCATGAGGTAGTGGGTTCACCACTTGATGCATGCGATCCTCCGGCTTGGAAAGTTTTCAAAACCTTGCAAATGCTCCTCACATCTTAGATTTACACCCAGTCTCTGTGGAAATGGGGCTGCGAGTCTAGATCATGGATATTCTTCCTTCTACTCCTTCTGCTGCTCTCCAGTTCACCTCTTCCCTTTACGGTCTTGCTTTCCTTCTTTGTTCTTTGTCATCTTTTTCTTTCGTCTTTTACATTTCGCTTCCCTTAAGTTGCCTGACCATGCAGTCCTTTGGATTTTCTTTGTGTCACTTAGGAGAGGTATCTTTCCTCGGCTTTGCGGGGTTAGGGCGAGTTGCCACACTTGTGTCTCAGTTCTTCGAGGGGATGCATTGGTGGTGCGAAAAATTTGAGAATTGGTAGCGATTTAACGACTCTGCGAAACTTTTGTTCATGGAGGTTAACTGACTTCTTATTATCCCATGAAATGGCATGTTCTTAAGGTGGGCCCTCCTCGACCACGATATTCATTTTACGTACTCATTTCCTTCAACTGCTATTTAACTGCTTCGGAACCTCGGTGATTTGTTGATACCCTTGTTGAGGAGTTGTCCAATACCTTAGGCCTTGGCAAGCCCCTCGTATGAGAAGTTCTCATGGTTCCTCGGTGCTGGTGATAATATAGCGTGTAGGGTTAGTAATGGGTTTGAAATGGTAGCTCTTGGCTCGCCCCGGATACTTAACCTCTTGACATCATAGAGGTGACTATTGGCTCTCTGGCCGCTTTCCTTCAATAACTCTTCATTGCTCCTACGCATGAATGATGTGCGATCTCCCTCTCTTGTTTGTCCATTCGATGCATAATAGCGTCGGCACTTCCGTATCATTCCTCTTGCCGGCTCCATGATCCCTTTTCCTCTGCTTTGCTCCTTTGGCTTCGGAAGGTTTTCATCGCATTTGCGGTCCTCTATCGGCTCTCTTGCCTCTTATTTTTTTAAGCTTGAATGCTCCTGACAAGCATCAATGAAGTCGCACGATATATCATTCAAGGCATGATATACGATGTCCGGCCGAGTGTTGATTTATCCCGTACATTGGACATCTTCGGCCAGCGGTTTGGATCTTTCCCGGGCCGCATTAGGCTCTCATCTTTCTTTGAAAAACAATGATTTCCCTCCTCGCTTTACGAGGTGAGTGATGGGAAAGAATGCGCCCCGAATAGGCCTCTACCGGCTCCTCAGTATCCGGAGACCATATGGTAAAGATTCATACCATGTGGTTGCTGTATCTCTTAGAGAGAATGGGAATAGATGTAACTTGATAACCTCACCCCATTCAGCTTAACTGTGTTCGCCATCCTGAGAAATCTCCCCAGGTGTTCATTAAGTCTTCGATTGGGATGACCGATGGCGGAGTGTTCTTTGCTACCATTGTAATTAGTCTTGGTTTTAGTTGAGAGTTGTTGGCATGATGTTGGTACCTTGATTGCAGTACTCATCTTGAATAATAGGCTTCCGAGAAGTCCTCCATAGTATCGGTGATTGGAGGTCTTAAAATTTGTTAATCTGTGTCTCATCTTGATCCTGTCTTTAAATACTGCCGTGGTGGTGTTTTAACTCCTTGTGCTTTCTCAGGCTGAAGTGTTTCCTCTGGTGACGAGATCGGAATTTGGAATCGGATAGTTTCTGCTCACATGCATGAAGTTTTTTGAGAAAATAGAAACACACTCCCGTTAATAGGATTAGTCAAACGACAAATATGACCAATATGGTTTTGTTAAAGGTTAGTGGTTAAAAATAACCACTACTTGAAAAGCTACTTTTGTTCTTTTCTTCTAAATGTCCAAATTAGCATTTCCTTCTTTCATCTGAATATTGATCTATCAAATTCTTTCGATCCCCAGCAACGGTGCCATAAAACTTGATGACCTCAGACCAAAACACATATACAAATTTAGTTGCACAATTACCAAAGGAATGTCTGTCAGGAAGCTGGCCTGTGAACTTTTGACTGAGACCAAAAGAAAGTCTTCTAGAGTTAATCATTTTCAATTTTGGTTTGGCGATATATTTACTTGTAGTCTGCAGTCGAAACCAGTAATAAAATGGATATAAGTCCGGTCTCGATCCCACGAGAGATCTAAAGAATTTTAAATCAACTACGACTACTCGAAGCTCAGGTACTATTTGGACCATAAAGGCAGATATTAGGGTCCGGCTTAAGAAAAATGGAAATTATACTATACGAGTAAAATAAATGAACAATAAAATAAAGCTGGAACACAAGAATAAAGAATAAGAATAGTTAAGAAAATAAGTGGACCTTTGAATAATTTATCTTTGGAGGACACATCAAATTATCTTTGCTATAGTGAAGTACTTGATTCCTGTGGTGTGCGATAAAACTTCTTGAATATTTCAGGTTTTAAAATCTGTCCAAGGCGTTTAGTAGTAAAGCTGGATCTCTCCACTCTACATTTCATTATCTAATTTTTCTGATTCTTTGACGGGGAATGAGATAACTACTTTTAAAGGGATTTTTCTAAATAAAGGTATTTTCTTTAATACTTCATACCCATTTTATGAATTTGTAAACCTTAGCTCCCCGAGTTATGGATGAAGCAGGATATCAAACACCGAGGATGCTCTTCCTCAAATTAGAATAGATCACCCCTCTCGTACAGTTAGATCTCGCTGTAACCACGGGATTGGCCTCACTATTCGAATTGAAGTGAACTCTGCCTTTGTTTAAATTGATAACTCATTCAGCTCTTTCTTGATTTCAAGTGAGAAGAGATTTATCGAGAGTAAACTTGCAAAACAATTAGATCTCAAATAAACGAGGTTAATATACCTTGAGCAATTGTTCATAACTCCTCGGGAATGCCTTCTCTGTGTCACTCGGAGGGCCTCCTTGAAATCGAGCAATGGGAGCCAGATCTTATAACGGGTATAAGAAAGCGATATTCCGATCAAAAAACGATAAATTCATAAGCGAAATTCAAAGGCTGAAGCGACTACGGGAAGATAATTTATGACTATAGCATTCACTTAATGGAAATTTGGATTCCTCAATTCTTGAATTACACCCTCTGACATTCCTCTGATCATAAGAATAAGCTTGCAATTGGCTGAAAGTTGAATTCGAAGATTTGTGCGAACTTCAAACATTCAGGGTAATAATTTGAAAAGAATAGAAAGTACGCATTATTCTGCTCAAAATCGTGACGCGGATCCGAAAATAAAACGAAAAATAAAGCGATAAATCTAATCTAATCTTTAACTATCAACATTCAAGAAAAGAAAAAGAAAAGAAAAGAAAGAAAAGAAAACTAAAAGAAAATAAAAGAAAATGAGCCTTGACTCCAGTTCTCTGTCGTGTCGCATGACTGTTCCTCTTTTGGGTAATTTGCTTAGCGTGTTATAAGTTTCTCGGTTGGGCCTAATCCGCGCGTCGGTTAATGGATTTCAAGTGGGTGGCCCGAGTTCTTTGTTCAGAGTCGCGACCTCGAATCCCTTAATCGCGACATCATCCACAGCTGTCAGCGACATCCAACTTTAAGTCTATGCGACCTTGAACTGGTAGTTAGATGACATCAAATCTTGTCGTGACATCAGCTCACGTCTTCTGTAGGCTTCCAATGGTTGCTCCAGATGTCGCGACATCAATCGCATCAGCGACATCAACTGCATGACTGCGGCTTTCAACTAATGTCTTCCGATCATCGGCGACCGCGATTACGCCCAGCCAGCGACGGCGCTATACCTTTGCGGCTTGGTGGGTTCTCGATGTCGCGACATAGATGTCTTTATCGCGACATCGGCTCAATCTTATGTAGCCTTTAAGCGAGCATTCATGATGTCCGACTCGATCTCTTGTCGTGACAACGGTTCATTTCTTCGCGACTTTCATCGATGGTTCGTGATGTCGAAACTATCAATCTTATCCAGCGACATCACTTTATGGCTCTGCTGACTTTGGCTGAATTAGTTCCTAGTGCGCTGACATGAATCTCATGTCGGCGACGCCGACAATTTTTACGGAGGCTTCAGCGGTTGCTTTGGTGTCGACGTCATTCCTTTGTCGTGACATCGACGGCTTCTGGCTGCTTGATGGTTTGTTGTCGGACGCCCGATCCGCTGACCAGCGGCGTCGATTCGCCGCGCTGGGGTTTCAGCTGGTCATTCTTGATGTGGCGACCCGGTCCTCGTAGACGCGCTTGAGTTACATCAGCTTCCATCTCTGGCGCGTCGTAGCTTCAAGGCGATTCTCTATGCCAACCTCTAGCAAAATTTCTTCCCGTTTCACGATGTCGCGGCCAATGATCGTCGTGGATGTCGCGACCTCTTCTTCACTCGCATTGTCGCGACACCTTCTTTGTTTTATAGTACATACAGCCCATGTTGTTAGCCGATGTCAGCGCATCAGATGTCGCGACGAGTCTTCTTCTTCATTTCTGGTTGCTTCGCGCGGAGTTTCTTTAACTCTCGGCTACCTTGTTCTTAGTAAGCGTTCAGTGGAGTTTTCTTCTTTGCAACACGGATATGCATTTTGATTGTTACCAAAGCTTCACGACATGAGTTCCTTTATCTTTGTGCGCCCACCCTGCTACTGACTTACTTCGTAATTATCTCGTGCGCTCATCCGCATGCGCTTCTAACGCACGCGAATATTCTTCTTTTTCTTGAATTCCCTGCCATTTAACAGTTTGGTTAGTTATTCCATAATTCTGCACATAAATCAGTCTTGTTTAGATAAAAATAGATCAGAAAAATGGACTAAAAATGGATGACTTTCAAGCTCATCAATGGGCGAGTGGGGCTAGCTAGACTTTGAGGGGTGGGCTTTGGCACAATCCGCCTGCCCATTATGACGAGGGACATTCTCCATTTGAATCTGTTGGATGGGATAGGGATAAGTCCCTTATTCAAATAGGACTATAATCTTTATTGTTGAATTACATTATGATGGGATGAGTCCAGCCTTATTAAAGTCCTTATCATATAGGGTATTATTCAACACAACAAAACGTACGGTTCTTCCTCCGATCACTCTCTCTCACTAGAACTCTCTCTTGGGAAATCACCATCGTTGCCCCTTGGACGTGGGTTCATGGATTTATTGGGGATAGTACGCTGTGGCTTTTCTCTACACTACGAGAACTAGGAACGTTACGAGGCTCGTAACAACGGAGACGTTGGCATAGTCATTGGGTTTGATACGCATTAGGTTAGTGACCTTCTTAACCCATATATATACTGAATGCATGTGTTATATGTTATGTATGAATACTTGCACACTTTATACAATAAGCAAATAGCACCTTTAGTTCAATAGGCACTTAAGAGAGTCTACGATTGCCTTGGCTAATTCCATTCCTGTTGCAAGTTCTGGATGGTTATTTACTGTTTCCATAGGTTAGGCAGGACTTTGTATTTGATATCACATTCATGGACTGATGGCTTTCTCAGTCATGTGAATTTTGAAAATGATCGTCCTCCCTCACTTTAATAAAGAAATGTTGATGGGATGGTGTGGTCAGTTTATGATCATCAGCAAATATTATGCTGATACCCTGAGCTAATAGAAGCATGCATGCCTAATTCCTTATCTTCTTTCTACGTGAGGGATTCTATTAGAATATGTCTCAAAATCCTAATTAGTACTTATTACTTTTTGTAAATAATATGTTATAGGATAATTTCTAATTATTATATTGTAATATTAGGTTTCCTTACTGATAAGGAAAGTTTTTAGGAATGTCCTATAAATATTATGGGTCGAGAATGAAAAAAGTTATAAAAGAGATTTAGTGTATGTCCACAAATATAAGGATTTTAGGGATTGAGAGTTTTTGTAAGGTATTTTCTCAGTATTGTGGGTATTCTAGGGTTTTGTGATTTTTTATTTTTCCTAATCGTCGTAATACTTTGACACTCCAATCTTGTTTTCTATATTTTCAAGAATAATGAAATATTCTCTCATTCGTGGATGTAGGCATAATTGGCCGAACTACGTCAAAACCCTCATGCACCTTTATGTTGATTGCTTCATCTTTTATTTTCTTGAATTGATATTCTCCTCCATTAAAGCTTTTGCGATTCATAACAGCTTTCAATCTGGTAAATGGGCTTTTGATGGTTTTCTCAAGTTAATCTGTAGCCCAGTAGCTAGTATAACTGCTGTGTAATTGATTGGTGATGTGTTCTGGGCATAGTGCAACTGCAAATGTAGAATGCTTTTCTTAACTTGTGCTTTTCTCACTTTTTGATGGATGCATCCTTTTGACCTATGCAGATCGTGCCAACAATTTGAATAGAAAGTGGCCTCGTGATTTATATGAAAAAGTTGCTCGAACTTTGTGAACAAACAAAGTAAAGGCATTTTGAGATGTCATTTCCTTCTCAGCCAAGCAACAAAATGAGGCAATATTATTTGAGATTCTCACCTGCATTTTGGAGATGCAAACCAACATGGTCCTTCATTTGGTGTTAATGCGAGAAATGGCCCCTGTGAACCCATGCACACTTTTTTACATATGGCGCAGGCAAATCTGCTTTTTCTTTTTCCAGCAGGAAAGATTGTATGTTCCTTTTCCAAGGAAACATTCTGGTGGGCTGTCTTATATTCATCTGAATATTGCAAATACTTCAACACACATCAATGATCATTGTCATACTTCTCATCTTTTCTAAGATGTTGTATCTGATAAAAACAAATAGAGATGTATTTAGTACAATTTTTTCACAAATCTGTGATCGGACAAGTGATGTATATTCACTTTCATTTCATAAAAGAAATGGTGAGAAGCAGAGTTCAACCATTGTGACGAGAAAAATAACTTTCCGATTTTCATTAATTTACAAAAAAGAAACAAAGTTAAAGTTTAATTAAGAGACTAAAGAAACAATTGAAAGAAAACTTGTTTTTTGGTTCTTTCTCATAACACCTGCTGCAGTAGTGAATGAACTCAATTTCACTTGTTCATGATTAGGTCAGTAAACGAACAAATTTCAAAGCTTATTGGCTTTGGAAGAAACCCAGGGCTGAGAAAAGTATGAATGTGTGTAGATATGTGAATTGGTTGCTAACAACAACGAAATGTCAAAGAAAAGTGCTTTGTTATGCTAAGTGTTAAGTTGTTTTAAGGATTGCTACGTGTTTTATTTTATTGATTCAAATATTGTTTTCTTTAGTCAAAATAAGACTTAGGTGGTGTTTGTTTTTTGGCTTTTTATTGAAAGCTAAATAACTTTTAGCATTGGGCCTATTTATTTTTTATTTTTTTCATGACTTATTGCTCAATTTTTTAAACTTTTTGCTAAATAGAAAAAGCCAAACTATTTGGCTTTTTCTTAATACTTTTTTGAATGTTTTTTTTTTCCATTAAAAAAAAAGATATTATAATATAAAAAAAACCATATTTTTTATGATACAATTGAAACTCTCATAATCTGTTATATACTAATTAATAGAGGTGATAATTTAAGCTCGACCTGTTGGGCTAACCCGGTCCACCTGAAATTAGGGTCAGGCTTGGTTGTTAATTTATTGCCCTGAAAAAACCAGGCCAAATTTTGCCCAACCTTATGTGACCTTACCTGACCCTCGTAATTTTTATGCTTTAGAAGACAATTTGGCTTGGACTGTTCGAATTTAGGGCCATTTTTTTAGCATGAATAAATTGGGCCAAATTTGGCTTGACCCAACCCAACCTAGCCCGTCCACCCAAATTACCACCTCTACTTATTAAATAGAAGCATATATATTTTAAATTTTATTGTTTTAAAATTTAGATAAAAATTAAATGATTGATTTTTTTTTAGAAAAAACAAGCGACTTATCATAAATATAGTAAGTACTGACAAGAATAAATGGTCTATTTAATATTAATTAAAACAAAACAAACGCCACCCTAGGCTTTAGGAATTGTTAGACATGCTTTATATTTTGGCCCCTTTTAGGTGGTGTAAGGTTCTCCACTATCTTTTCACATTTGTTACTTTCTTGTTATTTAAATGCACAACTTGTCAATAAAAAACCAAGGAATTTTTCTATTGTTGAATTATTGGGATTAAGATTTCCACACAAATCCCCTTCATTCTTTCATCCAGTGTTTTAAAAACAGAATTGAACCAGTCGATCATATCGGTTCGACTGTCGACTATTGACCTTTTCGGTCTAGTTTAATCTGATTTGATCATGGTTCAACCCCTAAACTGTGAATTGATAACTTTTCCGATTCAGCCATCAATCCGATTTTTAAAACATTGTTTTTATCTTTCTCGATTTGTTTTCCCTTGTTTTAAGCATCTGAAACACTCACAAAGAAACCGCCATTGCAGCATCAACATGAGAATTGAAATTGTTTCAACGTTGCATTACAAAAAAGATGATTTGTTACAAATAAATTCTCTCCAACACTACTCTCACCATATGAGATCAGTTAGTAGATCAAATGAACTCTGGTTATTCATGTCAGGGAAACAAGCCATATGCTGCTTCACTTGAGCTTAAGGCGTATGATGTACCCTCTGTTTTCATTATCTTCAATAATTCCACACAAATCACTTCACTATATCTTACTTTGATAAATCTTAAATAATTTTAATTTTACTTCCCCTTAAACTAATTGAATAAATATATTCCATATAGCATCCAAGACAACTAATTTTATTTACCATCACCGTTTAGTAGAAGATAAGGTAACCCAATCTCTTTTTGTTTTTTTTGAAATAAGACAGTAACTCAATTAATAATTAAATCTTGATTTAAAATATTATTTTTACTCATATTCATCATTTTAAAATTAATTTAATTTCTTTGTGCCCTCCTTTCAACCAAATAAGTATAGAACGAAGGAAAAACCCTAATTTCATTCCAAACGTCATCTAAGAAAAGCGAGATTGCACAAGGTATAGATCGAATCCCAAGATCCCCAATGACAATTAAAAATCATCATCCTAATATTAGAAAAAAAACTATGGAGAAACAAGAGCATTTATTGAGGCAAAAACAATTTATCAACAATCCAAGATCAACCCAATAAACGCATTACAAAACCAATATCTCTATTAGACAATGAAACATATCAAGTAAAGTAAATAGACAACTTACCTCAAATGGATCCCGTATTGTTGGCTTTCATTCTTCAATAATAATTTACAAAGCACTAGATCAAAGAGAAGAAAATTGCTAGAGTTGAAGATAATTATTTCCTTCTCCATTTCTCATAATTCTCACACCACCATCATTCTAGAGACTCTATGGTTTTTTCCCTTTTATATGAGTCGAGTTAGCCCGAATAAATGAGCTTTGTCTGAGTTGATCAAAGTTGGAGAGAAATATAACTACAGGCCCATAACATGTTAGCACTAAATCATTCCATAAATAACCCATAATTACATATAGTGTGACGCCCCAAATCTCGAGGGTCATTTTTTTTTTCGCTACTAGACAAGTTTGTCATGATAGAGAAATATTTTCGTGACAAAATTCCTTTGTCGATGCACGTCAGTGTCGTTAATGCGCCCACTTGCTGATCATGTGCATGCGAGTGTTGTATGTAGCGCGCCAAACGTTGTGTTCGTGCCTAGGAGCCCACTTTGTCACTTTGCGATGCCCATGCCTCTCGTGCCAACTTTGTGACTTGAGCAGTGCATGTGTGGCCACGAGCTCCATCTTGTGAGCTCGGTCATTGACTGCAGAGCGATTAGTCGTGGCATGGGGACCTTAGGCGCAATCGAGTCTTTGTGATGGAGATTCATGTCGCGACAGATTACCGCTGCGTGTAACTGTAGTGTGCACTCGAGGCTGTCAAGCATGCCTAGCTGTTTTATTCATTTTCGGCGTATGGCCTCTTCTCCTATCGTGGCCGGCTACGTCGCGACGAAATTTTTATATCGTCAGTGATGTGGTATGATTACTCACATCGTGATGGGATTTCTCATGCATGGCCCGACTTTGTCGCGACATAAAATGTTTTGTGTGACGAGCTCTAGCCAGTGCAATATGTCGAGACCAAAAATGCTCCATCGGAATGAGAATATCCTACAGCTGACCAAGCATGTCGCGACATAGAATTGCCCTTGTCGCAACACAAAACCTCTCTATTTGGCCACACTCTGTCGCGACATAAAAACATTATGTCACGATAGAAAACTCCTGGCCTGGCCAACTCTGTCGCGTCATAGAAATACTCTATCGCAAAATAGAACTCCTAGCCTTGATAAAGCTCATGTCGTAGCCTTAACCTCTTGCCTCGGTCGTCTCGGTCGTGACAAAGGAACCTCTGTCGCGACATTGTCACGACATAAAACAAAACACTGTCACGACGAAAAACAACTCTATTGCGACCAGGAAAACTCCTGTTGCGACCCAGCAACACCTGCAGCCTAAGAACCATGTTGCGACATGAGGACGCCTTCGTGACATAGAGCGAAGAACTCTGTCCACCGACCCTAAACCCACAAATGGCGAGTAGCCTCTAGGCCTTTTGCACCTCAAGCCTTTTTCTCTTTCACAAACACCCTAAATTCGATATACAATTACCGCTTTTTTTTTGTGCAAGGGCAACATGAAACCTGGAAAACCTTGCCAAACTGTATTAATCATACAAAATGAGTTTAATTACAACTCTTTTCTTTTTACATAAACAAAAATTGGGTTTTCTGTCCAAAATTAAATAGAACTGAATGAGTATTCAGAATTTTACAAAATACATGAATAAGCCAACTTCTGGCCTTTTCACAACTAAGCTGTTGGATGTGTTTCATCCCCTGGTGTACCTCCAGTACTTGAAAATATTTTCCCACTACGAGGTGAGCAATGCCCAGTAGATGAATTCTTCTACAAGGGCTACTCCCCACCTAAGTGCACATGCAATGACAAATACACACACATTCAAGTACAAGTATGCACATTCCTACTCGAATGTCTACATGCCATTCCCCATGTCTTGAGTCATCGCCAACTACCTCACACATGCATTTTCCATGTATGGCATTTTTCAGAAACAAAGATTTTGTTTTTTGAAAAACTCATTAGTCAATCTAGATATAATTTGGACAACCCTCCAATATAATTTATTGGACATACCGATAAAGTTTGTGTGGACAACCCTCCGATATAATTTATTTTGTGGACATGCTAGATAGCTTTGTTAAATCAACCGATAATATTTAGGGGACATTCTCCGATAAACTTTGTTCAAAAACCATGTCATGCACTTACACCTGTTTCACGCGATGTCCCCATGCATATGAAATGTGGAATGCCATTTCATGCCAATTCATGTTACATGCATGATAAGTACTACATGCAACATTAATAAATCATGGATAATTTATATTTTCTACATATAATTCACATCCATCTAGCATCTCATGTCAATACATCAATAAGCATATATTAACATGATTTTCATACAACCAATATGTTATTCATATTTTTGCAATAACACATAAAAACAACACACACGAACTAAAAATCAGTCTCGAACTACAGCGGTCAGAAAATTCCGGTGTTCGATCCTAGATTTTGGGAGATTTGAACGATACGGCGCGGCTCACGACCCCGAAAGAAATCAATGCCATTAAATTTGCTCTTGAATTAGTAACCAAGGTAGGAGGAGAAATCACTCTGTCTTTGGAGTTGGCGAAAACCCGGATTTTTGTACCCACCTTGAAGCTCTCGTCGCGTAGAAGAACTTTTGCCTTTTGCTTGATAGCGGAGTGGTCCAGATCTGCGTGAATCCTAAGAGAAGTGGAGCTTCTCACTCATCTTTTCTTCTTCTTTCTTTTCTTTTCTTTCCCTCATTTTTTCCTCTCCCTACCGAATTTGCTCCACCATAGTTCAAGTTGAAAGTCTCCTCCTTGCCACATGTCTCTTCCTCATTTGCTCTCTTCTACCATATCATATGTCAAAGGCTTGGAATTCCTTATACAGGTTATGACACATGGCCTCCATGGGTCCCTCCTTAGACTTCCCTTTTTGTTTGACTTATCTCTCCATTTGACACATGGATCTAAATAAGTCATTTAGCCCAAGTGTTATATTGTCACTTGCTACCGGTGCAGCAGAGAAAAGCGTGAAATTCGACTATCTCGGAATCAAATGAGGTGGGTGGGAAAGCCCAGATTTCATGAGACGATTCCAACGGTGAAGTTTGTTTCATCATCAGGATCTAGAAAAATCCCGATTTTCAGCAGAAATTCTTAGTTTTACACTTTTTCGAGAAAATTGAATTGTTTAGAGTTTGCATATAGAATCACTTAATCAAATTGTTACATGCTCATCTTAAGTCCATAGATTAATAAATTAATCTGACCCCTAATTCACATACTTAGTATAGTCACTTTTGCCTTTCTTACGGAATTTAGAAAAGCGGCTCGGGCTCACACAACTTCTGTCATCCTCTCTTTCAGTTGCAACGTTGTTCAAATTTCACACCCATGTCAATTATCACATGACGTAGTAATACAAAACTAAAGCTCGAAAAACAAATGGAATTATGAGATTCCATGCCTCAAAATACAACCAAGATTTTTTTAGGCTCCTTTTGGATCCCGTAGAGTAATAAGGAAAGAAAATAGTGAGGAAAATTGGAAGGAAAAAATTTGAAGGCAAATAAAAAATAGGTTTAAACATAAAATAATAATCCTATATGTTTATTCAAATATATTTTATTTGTTTCTTTTCTATAGAAAGAATGACCAATTTTTTTTTTTTTTTAAATATGTACAATTTTGAGAAATTTTCATTATATTTGATTTTTTTACTGTGAAACCAAATATAAGAAATCATTTTCTTTAGTAATTTTTTCTCTGTTCTACTATTTTTCGGGTTCCAATCGAAGCATTGGGGGTTTTTGATTCATCGTTCACGCTGAGATTGATTCGCTCGAGTCAAGATATTGGAATTTAGTGTAGAGTCGGTGAGACTTATAGAGGAGAGGGACACAATTGTTGTAGGAGTCAAAATCAGTTTTGTATTTTTATCCAATTTTTTAAAAACCGGATTGGACGTTGAATCAGAAAAGTTACTGGTTCATAGTTCACTTGTTGAACCGACGATTGAATCGGTGACGTAATAAATATATAATTTATATTTTATTTAAATTAAAAAAAATTAAAATATTAATTATAATTTTAAGATATTATTTATCTCATTTTATATAAATAGTATTTTAAAATTTATTAAAGAAAGAATTGTGTATAATATTAAATATGATAATATATTTAAAAAATGTAATTAAATTGATTTATACAAATATATATTGCTAATACCATTTGTATTTAAAACATCAACACATCAAAAATGATGGTGTTTTGGTGGAGCGCTTAACTTGTGAACTCTTGGTCATGGGTCTGATCCTGTTGTTTGTTGTTATCTTTATTTTAGTTTTTCTTCTGTCATATACAAGTCACACATAAGACCTATAGGACATTAAATGGAAGCTCTCTATTCCAGGGAATTTATTCCAAAATTTGAAATAAAATTAAATCATGACTAAATCGTTCGATTCTCAACAAGTCGTCGGTTAGGTGGTTCACGGAATTCAGCAAACGGTTTCAAGCGTTCGAAGTCGGAGTTCACTACATGATGGTTTCGGGGTTTGAAGCGGGTGGATTGACAACTTTATTGATGGTTGGGCGATCGAATACGGTTGAATCGGTCGATCGATTTTAAAACATTGTTCTTATCCATGTTGACTTTGTAGCATACTAGTGGAGGCGAGTTCACTACGTTCATCCTCGTCTTTGTATTCCATTACTGACTTTCTATTTCTAATTCTTTTTATTTTCAAGTTCTTCAGCTTCCATGTGGCTGGAGTGCCTCACTTTTCCTTCCATATTGAATTGGAGTAATCCTCTGGAGTTCCTTGGGTTTCGAAGAAATTAGCTGGGGAAAAATATTTTTCCACATTCTCATCTACGGAAACAAAATAAATAAATAAATAAATAAATAAATCACAAAAAAATTCCCTTATCTAATTGTATTTGGCGAAAATACTATTCAAACATAGTATCTGATACCATAACAAATTTAAATTTATGTATTCGGTTAAATTTCATAATTTGGTTTTATTTTACCTTTTCCGTTTTATGAAGACCTGTTTTTCCCGATTAATTGCATGAAATTGAAATTACAGTATCCAATTTAAATCAATATATAAGTTTGAAGATCCTAAACCACACAGTTGCCCCTTACTCTCTTCTTATATCATCTTTCTATTAGCCCTACATCTCTTTTTATCATTATCTTCTCAATAAAGCAATTTTTTTCATATAGATCTAAGTTTTTACTTTTTTTTTTTATTGTAGTTGTGTTGTCGATTTGTTGCGACTTGTGGTTTTGTCATCGACTTATTACGGCGCGTGGTTAGTTGTGTTGTCTTGGTAAGACGGTGAACAGTTTAGACAGCAAAACATATTTGATTGGACATCAAACAGTTTTTAAATGAATATTATAAATACTAGTATAAAAAGCTTCGAAACACATAATTGTAGGTCTGCTTAAGACCGGATAGTGAATGAATAGGCACGTCTGTTTAGTGCTTTGGCACTCCTATCTAGTGTGATGACACTTATGTTTCGTGTGATAGTTACGTCTGATTAGTGCTACGACACTCTTGCATAGTGCTACGACACTCCTGTCTTGTGTTGCAGGCACGTCTGTTCAGTGCTTCGGTACTTTTGTTCAGTATTGTACTATACCTTCAGGTACCTATTGTGTTGCGTCCCTCTCATTCATTGTTACTGGTTTATGTAGGCAAACATTTATATGATAAGTATCTGAACAATGAAATATATGAAAACAAAGTAATTAGCTCTGATGCTAAGGCATATCTCAGTTCTGTCCTGTAGTGTACCTACGGGTACCTTATGATATTCTACTCCAGGACAAGGAAAGAAAGTATGTAAATTAGTGAAATCCTTGTATGGATTAAAACAAGCACTGAAATAATGGCATGAGAAATTTGACAACGATATGATGTCACATGGATTCAAAATCAATGAATGTGACGAGAGTGTCTGTGTCAAAGAGGTGGAACATGGATATGTCATTGTATGCTTGTACGTAGATGACATGCTTATTGTCGGTAGTGATGATAAGATGGTTACATCTACCAAGAACATGTTAAGTTCTAAGTTTGACATGAAAGACATGGGATTTGTTGATGTTATATTGGGAATAAAACTCATAAGAACATAAGATGAACTCATTCTAAGTCAATCACATTATGTTGATAAAATTCTTGGAAATTTTGATAAAGACGATTTTGGAATTGTCAGAACACCAGTTGATGTAACACTACATCTATCCAAGAATAAAGGAGAGAGTGTTTCTCAAGTAGAATACTCCAGAGTAATAGGTTGTCTGATGTACCTAATGAGATGTACAAGATCAGACACAACCTATTCGGTTAGTAAATTGAGTAGTTATATCAGTAATCCCACGAAGATGGCATTGGCAAGGAATCATGTAGGAGTGTAAGTACTTTACATTTTACTTGTGATTATGGGCTACACTATATAAGATATCTTTGTTGTACTTGAAGGAATCGGTGATGGCCCAGATGTAAATGTTAAGACTCAAACTCCTTAGTGGTTATGTTTACCTTTAGGAAGCGGCGGTCACATGAAATCCTCAAGCAATGATTATTTCCATATCCCACGTTGAATATGAGTTTATAACACTTACTAGATAAAATGTGGGAAGAGGTTGAGATAGGCTAAGTCACTTCTGAAGATTAATTGGCCAAAACCTATTCCTCCAATATACATACATTGTGATAGTCAATATCTTATTAATAGTAGAGCATAAACGATATGTACAATGGTAAGAATCTAAGACTTATATTCGTAGTTGACATAACACCATTAGACAACTATATGGCAGGGTTATCTCTTTAGTTATAGTAAAATCTAAGGATAACATCGGATCCGTAACAAGGGTTAGACAGAGAGTTAGTTAAGAAATCTTGAGGGAATGGAATTTAAAGCCCGTAAAGGAGACAAGCTGTCTGATGGATATCCAACCTATCATTTGGAGATCCCAAGATCCTAGAGTTCAAAGGGACAACTAAATTGTAAAAGCTTTAATCTAATCACTGTGGGGATCTTCCCCTGTCCACTCTTGTGATGAAATAGTGATGCTCATATGAAAAAGGTTAAGCTATGCTTTTAATGATCTCCATGCATTTGGAAAAAGTAACATGAGTTACTCTTAATTTAGGAGAATACCTATGTAAGGGGAAGTGGGCCACTTCAAAGGGAATTTAATAGGGCACAATTCCTATTAAACTCTTACAGAGCCAAGTGCATGTTCATGGCTAAAACAAACATAAAAGTGAGAACTGGAAAATGTTAGGAAGATTCATGTGTGTGGTATGTCATCATCTACACAAAATGACAGAACGATTCAAGGACATCATGTCCACTGTTTAGTTAGTAGAGTAAACATACTTCTATAAGGGAAGGTTCAAAGGGTAACACCTACCTCTCCTATGCAAGTTTCAACCGTTGTACTCTATCACTTATGAGGAATCTTTTGTCTAGTCTTTGGGTGTCAATTTCATTTATGTGGGGAATTGTTGGATTTTTCATTCGTTTTGAATGAAATTCAATTTTTCTTTAATTTGGAAACGTTCACATAATGGGTTTTTAATACCTTTTATAATCATATTGATTTCCCTTTTTTTGTTTAAAGTAAAACATTCAAAACTTTAATTCCTTTCCTTTCATCAGTGTTCATCTTTTGCCTAAAGTTTATATATAAAGCGTCGGGGTCTTCTCTGAGGACACACTTTCAAAACCCCACGAGTTTTCCTTAGTTTTTCCTTAACCTTCCCTTATGAAAGAGCAACATTGTTCCAGTTCATCGGAGTAGTATTAAGGTGTTGTGGTCTTCTTGATACAGTTTTAGCTCTGGGAGATGAATCTTTGAAGTGATTTTCTCCAAGCATGGGGAGATGAAATACATTTTAAAGAGATCATATTCTCATGAGGCTCGATGATTCAATCTCTAACTAAGACTCATTTATTTTCTTATCATAATTTTTCTTTGTAAATTTTCTTCTCTCCCTCTTCATTTGCGATCGTTTGTAACAAATTATACTTCATGAAACATGAACAAATTTTTCTCTCCAAATTTCCTCGTTAACAAAGAATGATATTCATATTAAAATCTAAATCCTACAAGTTTGAGCTTTTGAGAGTGTTGGTAATTTAACATGGTATTTGATAGAGATGACGATTCGGGCGGACAAGCCGATTTTGGCCTGGCCCGAAAATCGACCTAGCCCAACGGGTCGGGTTTAAATTACCACCTCTATTATCAAAGCCTAGTTTGACAGGAGGTCTGGGTTTCCAGCCACCTCTTTGCATTTATTCCATATTTATTGATATGAATTTCATAAAGGACTCTATTTGATTTATTGGACTCTTCTAATACGGGTATGCATGTGAAGGTGTTAATAGTATGACTAGCATTTAGTCTGGGGACCTTAATCGTACAAAGAAAAGGGTGAATTGAAGTAAAAAAGGTATGAATGTGGGATACTAAGAGAAGAAAAAAGTACGATAGCTCCGACTGAGACGTAGCCATTCCCAAGGCCCATTGTGCTATATATGCTAACTGAATGGGATATTCCTCGCCATTAGAGCATGTAGATGATGAATCCTAAACTCATCTAGTTTTAATCCATTTTTCTAGCATGTTTCTAGAAGTTTATGATTGATTAGTACCCAAAGAGTGCTATTTTGAACCCTATATTAGATAGGTTTTGAGTGCTTTTTGCGCACTAATCATGTCATTTATGCCAATTGAAGTGTTCAAGTCTTCTTAGTATCACTTATGCCGGTTAGAGGTTATTTTTGGTTGTTTTAGCAAGTTTTTGCGCACTTTGGGAGTTCAATATCGAGTCAAATGATGAATCACGAAGATTGATCCCAATTGTCAGCCATCAATCAGACCAAAAATCAAAGAAAGAATGAAAGGCAGTGATGAAATAAATCTGATGGGACGAGGAAGCAATGCGTGAGATCAGCAAATCCCGAATTTCGCTAAGATTGCGAAAATTTGTTGGGATTGCTAATTCCTTGACAGCGAAAATTTCGCAACCTTAAGCGAGTACCAATTTACCGCTAGACACCGGGTTTTTATTAGGCACATTGTTCCTAAGCGAAATTTCATGTTTCGCTACTCACATAAATTTCTCTAATAGCGAAATCACCCTTTGCCTAGCGAGAATTTTGCATTTTCGCCTATCTCTTGGTATTTAAGCAGCTAATGTCGCTAATATGAAAATTTTCATTGCCTAAGCCGAAATTACGCCTTAAATTCAACGCCTTGTCATGCTTTTGTAATTATTGTAGACTTCAATTTTGGTGTGTACTCATTTGTCCTAAATTTAGCCAAATTGGTGGCTTTATGGTATTTTCATACATTAGGTGCTTTATATAAGCCACTCATTTGTAATCCTAAGCATGAATTGAGGGTAATTTTGGTAAGTTTGAATTTTGTAAATAAAGTCTCGTAGTTTAGTTAGGGTTTTGTTTTCTCTCTTCTCTCTCCTCTTTCCCTTATTTTCTTGGCTGAGCACCTTCTTGAGGATGACAACTCCCGAGGGTGCTTGGCTCAAGCCTCTTCTTTGAAGAGGAAGGAAGCTAGCTTGGTGGTGGGGTATAGTGCGGGTTGTCCTCTTGTATTAAAAACATAGATGCTTTGTGTTTATGGCCCTATCTTCTCCAAATAGGATTGAATAGCATTGAATGTTATTGATTTGGCCAATACTTACCATGCTTTAGAGGATACAGTGTATACTTATTCTAGATGCCTTTGTGGTTTTTAGATGGTCTTCTGAGCCAGAAATGATGTTTAATATTAGGGTTTCAAAGCGTAGAGAGGCCATAGTGCATATTTGTGTTAACTCAAATAGGAGTGGTTTCTAGGGTTAGGTTTGCTAGTTAAACATAGATCCGGTTGTGGCTTGGACTATAGGTTGCTTGTCATAACGCGAGGATAAAACCCGAGGACACTTATTTGCCCTAAGTTACCAAGTTAGTGACCTAAATCTTCAAAGTTAACTTTTCACACATCACTTTCAGTTTTTACAATTTCTCAGCAGTTAAACTACTTCCCTTTGTTTTGAAACGGAAATAAAAGTCAAAATAGAAAGCCTTACCTTCTTGCACTTATACAAATCATTCCTAGGATGAAAACCCATCCCAGTGTTAGACCACTGAATATCTTTGCGAGTAGCTTGACTACAGCGTGTAGTAAGAGTTTCTAGGTGTATATAAACTTTGTTGATTTTAGCTCGACCCTCTTTGTGTACGAATCAAATGGCGCGTTCTTAGGATGGTGTAAACTACGTTGATAAGTTGAAGTGTACTTGTGATCCAACATCACAGAAGTTAAGGTAACTGCTTACACCTCTTTTGCCAACCAGTTCAGGCGCAGTTTTCGGCACTGCGATACTTGCCTTTGTTTTAGGTTTTCATTCGAGTTAGTTTTAATTTTGTTGGTTAATTTTAACCTTTTTGCAGAGTTGGTTTGTCCTCTTTGTTGTGTCTCGGTTTATTGTAGCAGTTGTGTATGCGATCTTTGGAGACAGGAGGAACTTCAGGGAAGAGCTGTATAGAATGTTACACAACGACCCGGTCGGTGAAGTCGGTGTACCTGCCGATCTGTGGATCCTACGAAGAACCATGAGTCGGCTTTGGAACCCCAATGAATCCACTTGACCTATAGAACCATGAGGGATCACATCCACCCTCCTAGAGTTAGTGCCCGAATCACAGCGTATCATTCCCTCCTGGCAGAAGATGTAGCGGTGAGGCCATATTTAGTACCCTACTCCCCACATATCATGGTATGGAAAATGAAAATCCATACACTCATATTAGGAGATTTTGAGGAGGTTTGCTTACCTTTAAGGAAGGTATGATGGACATGGATTTGCTAAAGTGAAAGCATTTCCGTGACCACTGAAGTGAGGCCAAAATTTGGCTACAAACTCAGGGCTAGAACCATTAGAAATTGAAAATTTGAAATTTCTTGATGAGAATTCTGAAGAAGTTGAGTGCTCATAGACCAAACCGATTTGAAGAACGAATTTACACCTTTGTAGCTCGGGATGGTGAGAGGTTTACGGTGTTGGAGGAGATTTATGAGACCATCGGTCATTACCCACATCATGGGTTTGATACATGGATCAGCGGTAAACCACTTCTATGGTGGTATGTCTCTGCCATGAGAAATGGCTTTAGGCTCCTTGGCGGAGGAGACTTTACAGTAAGCATCTGAAGCCATGGATTTTTAAGTGCATTAATTTTGAAACTACAAGGGTTGGGATAGGCGAGCCACAGGAAATAGAAACAATGAGGGCCTTGTGACCACACAGAGGAGGATTTATACCTTGCCGGAAGATATAGAAATGAAAGCTAGGATTTCAGCCTTAGCTAGGAAAGTGGAGGAGCTTGGAAGGAAAGGCTGCGAAGTGCATGCGGTGATTGAAAACAGCTACAATGCGAGACGACCCTACGATCTCAGGCCTGTGCAGGAAGAACGGTGTTCAATGGCCTACGGTGAAGGTTTGATGTCGGAGATGTGCCAATGCGTAGGACCGATTCGAAGACCCATGACAATCCCGATGCTCCGTATGGTAATACCTCTGATTCAATTGGAGGGGAATCACCTGGCAACTCTTGGAAGCCCACTCCCCACAGCATATACCACAGGTGCCCAGGCAGCAGTTTGGTTCCCGATTTCAACTCGACCACCACCATCCTCCATCTCATATTAGACAAGCCATATTAGTTTGAGTAAGGTGGTGGGCGAAAGCTGATGAGCAAAAAGGAATCGATGTCTGTGGCTTGCCTGAAGGATTGATCTTGTAGAAAGTACTAGTGAGAGAATAGATGGACTAGAAACGACTGAGCCAAAATTGATAACTGCAGTGTTGTCACTTTGAATCAGAGATTCTTTGGAGAAGTGCAAAGAAAAGAGGAGATTCACTTCCTGAAGCAGTTCCAAATCTAGAGAATTAAGCGAGGTAGAGTCATCGCGACAATTGGGGAATGGATGAAGTTAAAGTATAATTACGAGAAGTGGAAAAGAGGTTGATCACTTTATGCGGCTTTGTTGAAGAATCAGTAGGGAGAAGGAATTGCGATCCCGAGCATATTCTCCCAAGGAGGATTCAATGAAATGCAGCGTACCACCTCGTTTCCTGACACTTAGGCGAAGAAGGCATCTCGTGACGGTATCTTTAGAAGTCCCCCAAGGCAAGTGAAGGTTAACATACCTCTTGTTGGACATAATTAAACGAGTCCACAGCATGCAAAAAATTTTGAAAGATCTTTGCCTGTCGAAGGATTAGGCATTGAGAAAAGGCATTTCTCCTTGAACAAGTCGATCTTAATAATCAGAAGCAAATACCACATCAAATATAAGGATCTGGATCTCCCACAATTCCCGGTCGATATTGGTGGGAATTGCATAGACAGTCATTGCTTGATTTAGGAGCGGTGTGAATCTAATCTGCAGGTATTGTATACAAGCGTTAGGTTGGTGAACTTAAACTACTGACATCACCTTATCATTGGTAGATGGAGTCGGTGAAATCCACTAAGGGGGATAGTTGAGGATGTCTTAGTGAAGGATTGACGAGTCTAGCACCCGATGGGTTTTGTAGTGTTTGACCTTGAGCGATTGCAAGTGAACCCGATCATGTTCCGATCATCTTAGGAAGACCATTTACGGGCCGCGACCCGATGCAATAATAAATTAGAGATGGAGTCATGCGACACCTTTGGTAACGCTGACCTTGGAGTTGAACATCTTTACGTTTGAGCAATAGCGGATTCTTTAGAAAATAAAAATCAAATAACTGATGAGATTGTTTCAAATGGGTCGATATGCGGGGAAGCACGGTGTCCGGGGTACAGAATGTCGGCGAGGAGATGAAGAAATTTTGGTCACGCGTGACCTGCTGCCGAGACAATTGATCGAATTGAGCCCGTCAACGAGGACCCGAATTCGACGATTTGACAACACCATGGGTCGACCCGGACTCTTTGTAGGGGTTGAGGAGATCATTCTCCTTGACCCTCCTTGAGTAATTTTGAGATTTTAGGCGGTTGGTGTTTTCAAAAGCTAGAATTGCGGTTCATCATTTTGCTTTTGTCTTAAGTTAGTTAATTTTGATAATTTCGGTTATTTTTAGTAAGTTTCCTAAATTCACTTGAGTTTTCTTTTTAGTAATTTTGTTTATATCTTATAGTATTGTGTATTAAATTTTTAATTATAGTTTTTATCTGATAATTGTCATTATAATTTTATTTCTTATAATTTGATATTTAACTCTTTGAAATGTTTTGATATGCAGTGGAATAATCAGTTTAGGCCAAATTAGCTAAAATAGCGAAAAGGCTGTAAGTGGACTTGACTACAGCAGAGTCTATAAGAGGAGGGGAAGGGTTTTGGTTTTGCACACCTTTTTATTTTCCCCTCGGCCTGCCCCGCGTGTCAGAGCCTCCACGGTAGCAGCATTCTCGCGGCGCTCATGGCCCGGGCCACAGTCCCGCTGCTGCCATCCACAGCTTGCGCAGGCACGCTCAGACCACGGTAGGTAGCCTGGCATTTCCAGTCTCTGTCGGCCAAGTAGCAGTGAGTACACATTTCAGGCCTACGTCGGTGCCTTGGGTCCACACGATCCTTTAGCCAGCTGTAGTTTGCTCACAGTAGTGCACCTCTTCTTGGGTTCGGGGACCACGGAGTCCTTGGTCCATCTATTTTTATACTGCCTCGGCGATTGATCCTCTCTGAGCTTTGTTGGCTATTCACCAGGCTAGGGTGTGACCTGCGGTCAGTGAGCTGCGGTTCATCTACTGTTTAGAGTGATTGATCGCCCTCTGAGAGCCTCGGTTCGGTATTGATGCATTAGATTACATTTTCGGTGTGACCCTCTTGAGCAAATGATTTAAGTATGGATTCGTACTCGGGGTGGGTCCGCGTTCGGCCTCGGGTTGTTCGATACCGGCGAGGCCCGGCCGGCTTGATCCGGAACTCGATTACCATCAGGTCCCAGGAGTAGTACTGAAAGAGCCCGAAGTTCGTCGATATCGGTTTCACCGGATGGGACCTCGGGCCCCACGTCGCTGATGCCGGAGGAGAGTTGGAGGCTCGGCCTTCAGCCCGAGCCCGCATCGAGACTAGGAGAGTCATCTTCTTCTCGGCCCCTCGTAGTCACCCGATCCGTAATTTATAGGCGACTTCATCACCCAGTGTCGCTGCCTCGAGGATTAAACGACCATTGTTTGTAGGGAACCGTTCCAGAGAATGTCTGACTCCATGTGATAGTTCCATCGAAGAGTCGTACTCTACGATCCCAGCACTAAGGGTTGATCGAGATAGGAGTCGTGAGGTTGATGAGGTATTCACTATTACCTTTCATGACTCAGAGGCGGCATTACTGCCCACGGTGGTGTTGCGGGTTTACTCTCGGTGACCTCTAGGGAAGCGTGGTGCAGGCTTGAGTTCGGCATCGTGATCGCCCAGGTGTGCTTTCAGGCGGCCGAGATATTACTGGCTGACTTTGGAGCTGCGCATACGCCGTAGCGATTTAGGGTTGCAGGCGTGGGCTCACAGCCTCGTAGGGAGATGGTCAGAGCCGCGGCCGGAGACACCTGCGGTCGGTGTTTTCTTTGGATGACCAGCCTCGGATCTTTGGCGATCGACCATCTGTTCCCGTGCGAGCTTATTCCTCTTGACGGCCATGTGCGGAGGAGGGGCCCATCAGCAGAGGCTCTTTCTTGGATGTCGGGGATTTTGGTTGATCCCTGCGGGTGGTGATGGCCTCTGTTGCGGTCGAGGAAAGGTCCATCGGAAGGACTATACAATGAGCCTTCCATTACTTATCTTAGAGTTTCCTCTGCCATGTTCTCGAGCATCTGGGTTTCAGTGGGCAAGGATTGAGATGAGGTCCGATGCCCTCTGCAGTCTTGTCAGGTAGGCGGGTGATGACTATGCCGGAGTCTCTTTCACCTCGGATAGCGGGACAGGAGGAGGTCTGGTCGGGTGGTTGGACTCCCAGGAGATGATATGCTGCCACGAGGCAGGGGTGCGAGAGGGAGTCCGGCTACGGATGTCACCTGCATCTCCTCCTCGATATATGTGGTACAATGATACACCCAGACCCTCCCTGTCCCCCGACACCATTCGGGAGTACATTCATGCGGCTACAGAGAGATAGGCGGGTGTGATGGATACCATCTGCTCACTAAGCGGCTACGAGCAGCCAGGATCGAGGCGGCGGTGTCACTCATCTTGACGGATCATGGCGCCCAGGCCTTCACCGTGTTCTGATCGGAGAAGGAGCCCACCACGAGGCGCGGCTATTTGGATGTTGCGGCGCGGCGGCGACGAGACCGCCCACACCGCCCGCAGCGGTGGGTGGTTGGGTTTCTTTATGATTTTGTATAGTTACCGGTTTATCCAGCGCCTCTTAATTTTGATTAGGATTCATGTATTAGCCATAGTAGAGGCGGTGATATTTTTGTATATGTTTAGCTTTGATAGCCATGTATAGCCACTTTACAGGTATATCAGCTATTCGATTATATATATACAAACTTTTGCATACCATGTTTTGTGCCTTTACCATGTATGTTTGTTTTCTTTTCAATTGAGCAATTGAATTGCTACAGTGGACATTGAATTGCTTTTGTTGGAAAATTGAATCTAACTTTGTTTATCACCTTTATGTTGAGCAAATTCCATGCTTAAGTAATTTTGGTCAGTGAAGTTCGACATGCTCTGACTTGAAAATTTCTCATATCTTTAATTCACAGCTGCTGCACTCAGGATTATTTAAATGAGGCATGAATTTGTTCACTTCCTTTTAAACTTTGCATGGCCAGGCCTTAAGCATGTTGGCAGCTTTAGGATAAGTTTACATGTTACCCGTACTGAATCAATGTTGTCTTCGAAAAGGAAAAAGAAAGAAAGCAAATAGAAAAAGAAAAGAAAGAAAAGAAAGAAAAAAAGAAAAATAAAGTCGTGAAGTTTTGCCTTAGAAACTTAGGAGCTCGGTCAGAGGTGTGTAGTAGCTGCTTTTGAGGCTTGATTACCCTAGACCTTGAGTGGTTGGGAGTCATCGATTTAGTGTTAAGTTACATGGGTGAATAGGTGAGGAGTCCTAGCAGATTGGCAGGTGCTTGATTTTTCAAAGTCATTCGGTCAGGGGTGAGTATTTGGGGTTTGTGGTCGGTGATCAGCACTGGCTTGATGCCATAAACTTAATTGGTTTAGAGAGGGTCTGTCCACGGTGAATCCAGATTGGACTGGTGAAGTCGAATTTTAAGCATTGCATCCCCTCTGATGTAGTTGGACAAAAGAAAGAAGTGCGTAACTATCCTTATCTAGGTTGTTGACGACTTAAGGCCATGTCGAGTGCTAGAGTTGGGGGAGGCGAATTTTGCAATTTATTAGCTCAATCTGGTTATATAAAGAACCATTAGACTTAGGTAAAAATTCAAGTTGAAACATCATGGAATATGTGAACTAAAATTGTTCTTATGGTTTTGAAGCTCTTTTTCATCAGGTTTGAAACTTGGTGTCCATTTTAGTTGATCGCATTTATATGTACATAAATATGTTTTGAAAAATCACATATCTCTGTGCCGTTTTTGCATTGCTAAGGGATGCTGTACGTTTTGATTTAGAGGGTGAATTGTGCCAAAAAAGTGCTATTTTGAACCACATATTAGATAGGTTTTTGAGTCTTTTTCTTGTTAATCATATGCATTCTCTGAGTGAAGTGTTAGTCTTCTTAGTATAACCTCCCAGGTTAGAAGGTTATTTTGAGTTGTTCTGGGTTTTTGCGCACTTTGGGAGTTCAATATCGAGTCAAATGATGAATCTGAAGATTGAAGTGGTGCCGACCATGATCGAGACCAGTAAAGAAAGAATGAAGCGAAGTGATCAAATACGATGCGATGAGACGAGGAAATAATCTGGTGATCAATGAAATCCGGGAATTTATTAAGATGAAAATTTATTTGGGATTGCGAAAATTTCTCAGCATGCGAAGTACCAATTTTCGCTAGACACCCGGGGTTTTAAGCTGAGCCTTTGTTCCTGTGAAATTTCATCATTTAAGCTACTCACATAATTGTAAGCTAGCGAAATCATATACCCCCAGCGAAATTTTCATTTTACGCTATCTCTTGGTGATTTAATGACTATTGAAGTCTTAAGCTAGCTAAGCGAGGAAATTTTATTTTGCCTAAGCGAAGTGTGTTCTATATGTGAGTCTTTGTATCTGTGCTTTTGTAATTATCTGACCAAACTTCAATTTTAGTGTGTCCTCCTTTGTCCCTAAATTGTGAGTGTAAGAGCTTTATGGTATTTTCATACATTAGGTGGCTATCTCAGCCACCTCCATTTGTAATACTATGACAAATTGAGAAGCAATTTTGGTAAGTTTAATTTGTAAATAAAGTCTAAGTAGTTTAGTTTAAGGGTTTTGTTTTCTCTCTTCTCTCTCCTCTTTCCTTATTTTCTTGGCTGCAGGCCTTTCTTGGGGATGACCAGCACCAAAGATGCTTGGCTAAGCCTCTTCTTTGAAGAGGAAGCTAGCTTGGTGAGGTGGGGCATATGCGAGGTTGTCCCTCTTGTAAAAGCTACAGTCTTGTGTTTATATTTATCTTCAAAAATAAGGGTTGAATAACATTGAATGTTGTGATTTGTGTCACCGTGCTTTAGGATCGGTGTATGCCCATTGCTCGTCTGCTTGTGGTTTAGATGGTCTTCTGAGCCACTTGAAATGATGTTTAATGTTAGGGTTTCTCAAATTGTAGAGGCCATGATGCATGTTACACGTGTTAACTCAAATAGGGTTTTAAGGGTTAGGTTGCTAGTTAAACATAGATTCCGGTTGTGAAGCTTGGGTATGAGTTGCTTGTCATAGCAGCGGATAAACGAGGACATATTTGCCACTAAGTTACCAAGTTAGTGACCTAAATCTTCAAAGTTAACTTTTCACACATCACTTTCGGTTTTCTGATTTCAGTTAAAGCCCACTTCCTTTGTTTTGAAGCGAATCAAAGAGATCGAATAAAGCGTACCTTCTTGCACTTATGCAAATCATTCCTAGGATGAAAACCCATCCCTAGTGTTAGGCCACTGAGCCACTATCACTGCGGTATTGACTACGGCCGAGTAGTAGGAAACAGAGTGTATATAAATTTTGTTGATTTTAGCTCGACTCTTGTTGCTTACCGAATCAATAATCGATTTTAATGTTGGATTATGGAACATTCTGACTTTAATGTTTTCTGAGTTTTAAATGAAAAGAAACCAATTCTAGAAGCGAAAAAAATTGGCTAAAGTAAAGAAAATCTCTATAAGCGACGAGAAATTTTATGTCATGACGGGATCTCGATAGAACTGGCCCGAAGCTATGTCCGCAGCGGGAGCGCTATGTGCGACAAAGATCAAGCGAACTCAGTTAAAAGGCAACTTTGTCGAGTCATATCCCACTGACTATGTCGCGACGTATCCTGGCTTTCTGTCGCGACATAAAGAGGTGAAGATGGCGAGAAAAGCTTTATCATGACAAAAATGACTCTATCGTGACCTGAAATTCGAGTCATGATGGGCGAGACAACTTTATCATGACAGAGAAGTTTTAAGTCGTGACAAACACAACATAAGGTTGAAGTGAAGTATGTCACGACAACGAAATCTATTGTCGCAACAAAAGATGAGAATAATTGCAAGATGAATGTTGTGAGGCAGAAAAATATGTCATGATGAAGGCGAGAAGGCCAGTCTGCAGTAGCGTGATGTCAGTAGCGTGTGATAAAGTGTATCTTAATAATCGAATTTATGTCGTGACGATAAGCGGCTGCGAGTAAAGTTGATTTCGTGACAAAGAAAACTATGTTGTGACGAGAAAAAGGAAAGAAATGAAACCAGCGAGAGTGAGTTTGTTGTGACAAAGTTTTAATGTTACCTTGGTCGATCCGACCGACAAAGTCGAAATTAGAAAATATTGTCCGCAGTGAAGAAAGAATCTATCAGCGACCACGAGTTCGGTCTGACGGTCTGAGATAACAAGATTATGTCGCGACAAAGAAAAAAGAAATATGTCATAGCCAACGAGACCGAAATCGGTAGTAAGAAACTATCGCTGACGAAAGAAATTGTGTCTTGACGGAGATTGAAGAACCACAAGTATGTATGAAAATAACAAGAATGTTTTGCGTGAAGTTGAAGAAGTGGAGTGGGAATTTTGTTGCGACAAAGAAAAACTATGTCCGTGAAGATGAAGATGAGAATAAAAAATGCATCGCGTGAAGTGTATTTAATGTTGCGACATTTGAAACTTATGTCCTGGCATGCAAATGGTTGAAAAATGAAAGTTTTAATCGTAATGAAAAAATTATGTCAGATAAATTAAAAGATACGAGAAAATGGCCAATTTGTGTTGCAATAAAGTTCTTATGTCGTGACACAAGGCATTCTTATCGCGACATAAAGAGTGACCTCGAGTAGAACTATGTATGACATTGACCACGAATTATATCGTGAGAAATCGAAAGCATGAAAATATGTTGCGATAGAAACTACAGAACCATGGCGAGAGTTGGGAAACAAAAGATGAAAAGCATGTATGACGAAATTTCTATGTCGCGACAAAGAAGTAATATCAATTGGGCAAGAGTACAGGAGATCCTGATTTCGACTTAGAAGTGCGACCCATCATTTGAAAATCTATAAATAGACACATATAGGGCATTGTACGCAGCGACCATGAATGAAGCTTACGGGTAGTTGGAACTCCTTTGTATATTATTTTTATTTTAGTTTTCTTTTATTTGTTTGCTCTTTCAGGTTGTTTTAGATTAGCATTTCAGTTAGTTCTTTTCGGGATTGAACAGTGATTTGGTGTGAAGTTTTAGCTGGGTTTACTGTAAAAATTTCAATTTTCATTACTGTTTGACTTGAATGAATTTGGAAATATTATAGAGTTCATTTATTTTTAGTTTGCTTGCAATTTCAGTGAATTTTCCTAATCAATTAGTCACTGTTATTTGTAAACCATTTTTGAAAGACTAAACTCCCTCTGATATTGGATCGATGTTCATTATTGTTTTCTGCTCAACTTAAAAGAATGTCATAATTTGAAATCTTGAATTTATTTAATTGGTAATGATATGGAAGTTACCTCTTCAGAATATTAGTAAGTTATTACCTAGAAAAATTGTATCTGTTTGATTTCTAAAAGCCCTACAGTGACACGAGAGGCAGAGATTCCTAAGAAGTATGAAGCCGATTACTTTGAGGTATGTTAGACTAATATTATGTAACTAATGAAGTCTTAAAGATTACTTTGATAGATCACTAACTTACTCATGGTGTGAGGATAGTTGGATGATGTATCAATTTAATTGATGAGAGGTTTCTCCTCGATCTAATGGAAGGATCTTTATCCAGTGTTAGCATAGATCTAATCAAGGAGGAAGAGAATTTTATCAGATACGATGGATGAGTTACCAATTAGATTGGAGAAGGTTTGTAATATTCTATCTATAGGGGAAATATTTCTTCAGTCCTAAGATTTGGGTGTGAAGTATTGAAAACGAAAAAAATCCATATTTTAGAAAGAGGTTTCTATTCTACAAGTAATTGATTAGACTCATGTATCCGAAAGGAATATGGATCTCTAATTAGTGAAATGTATGGTTTATAGAGAAATCCAAACCATATAATTGTACACAGATCTATTTTCGAGTGTTAACACACCTAGTGAACTTTCCAATCCAACAATTTAGAATTTTTTATATATAGTTATAGGTTTATTTAAATTTTACATTTTCTAATTTTAATTCCAAATTACTTTTAAATTTGGAGTTCAAATAGCAAGGATATTGAGTAGATGGGATAATTGGTGTTTAGATTTTTCAATTAGATCCTCGTGGGAACGATTTCAGACTTTAATCCACTTTTATTACTTGAATGACCTGTGCACTTGCATTGATCTAAACCTAAAACACAATTTTCAATTGAAACCTTCTCATCCAAGGCAATCAATGTATATTATAATTTTGGTTAGTAGTCAATAAATTTTTGGTGCTGTTGATACAGGAATTGATTAGTTCTTGGTGGTGGTACTAGAAGTTTGGCACATACTGACTTCATCATATTTAGTAAATTTGGTCTTGACTATTAATTACATTTTTTGAAGTGCATGTAAAAATCGGTTAACAAAGAGTTTTGGCAGTTGCGAAGTTGAAAAGATGAATCTAAATATCAATATTCTAACCAAGAGATAATTGCTAATTTGGACATTTTCTGTTTATCATAAATTTTAGAAAATAAAAAAATAGTTTTCAAAGCTGCGATGGCGAGTAAGCTCTTTTGAAATTTTATAGCTTAAATGGATATACTTTTCTAGGTTTAATTTGGTCTCAATGTGTTTTACATTTGAGAGATTTTACATATAGAAAACCAAAAGTAGGCTTCTTTGCATTTGGATCTGAACTTGAAAGAACAACGAGGAAATGCGAGAAAGGTTAAGTGTTTGAATCAGTGACTATGTAATGAATCATAGAGAAATAATGCAACCTATTCCAGAAGAACCAGAAATTGAGAGACCTCAAAGGAAAATGACTATAAGGAGGGACTTTTGGAGGCCCGATTATTGAAGATGAATGCTGCTTGTGAGACGACTGCTATAGAAGCCAACAATTTGGAGTTGAAGCCAGCTTTAATCACAATGGTGTAGTAACACCAATTCACTGGGCATCTTAGTGAAGACCCTAACGAGCATATGGGAAGATTTATGAGGATGGCTAATACAATCAAGTTGAATAAGGTTAGACCTAAAGTGATCAAGCTGTAACTATTTCCATTTTCATTAGAAGTGTGGCGTGACTTGGGTTCAGTCCTTTACTTGTGGATATGTTGAACAATTAGGAAGAGTTGGTGGAGCCCACTACATGAGTAGATTCTTCCCTCCACCCTCACTTAGAAGGAGGAGGAAATCATAATATTCAAGCAGAGAGGATGAAAGTCTACATAAGGCATGAAGATCTGAATTCTTGAAAAGGTGCTTGATGCATGGAATAGATATGACCTCTAAGATGGATATTTTTTTTATCATTCTATGAATTGTACCTTTAAAGGTATAATTGATGCAACCAGTTGTGGAGCTTTCAAAATAAAAAGTGCTGAAGAGGCAAAGCAGTTGATAGAAGACCTTGCGAATCGCGATTATAGAGCTCCGCCCCAAAACTTAGGGCGTGACAGTTGAAGGAGTGGTGTGATAGAGTTGAATAGGATAGTTGCCGTAGAGCGAGGAAACCGAATGCATTGTCAAACAAGATGGGAAACCATGAGAGAAGAATACACTCAGCAAATGAAGTGGGAACAATTGATGAAAATGAGGCGACGATAGCGAGGACAGCCCGTGGGGGTCCTACGAGTTGAGGAGCCTGATATCTCGATGCTAATAGAAGTTACAACTTTAAGCTGACCTCGCTTGCAGCTCATTTACCACACCCGACACTTAGGAACCATAAGAATTTCTCATATAGGGAGAATCTGACAGAATTCGAACTTGGCGAGGTACTGACAACATTACTTCACAGGTTCCAACCCAAACCGCAATAACAACAGCAACGAAATTAGAGAAGCGAAAATGAAGACGAGATCTCCTTCCTTTGAAAGAGCAGAATCTTGACTTTCATGGGAGAAAAGAAATAAATTTGGTGAACATTCATGGCTTGAAATTTCTTGTCTGCGGCATTTCGAGGCCGAAACCTGACTATGTTTTAGGCGAGCCACAGATACCTCTACAAGAATTTGGAGAGACACAAGTAGAATGGTTAGCCACAGCTATCTTGAAATGGCCAAGGATGCCTTCCAATGTGACACAAGGAAGAATCCGAAGGATTGTATGGTGGTAACTCTAAGAAGTGGAATAGAGATAGAAGTCAGAAAAGAAGAAGAAAAGAAGAAAACTGAGGAAGATAAAGAAGAAATTGGAGGAGAAATGAAGAAGTATAGTTTAGAGATTGCAAAAGAAGAGAGAATAACAAAATGTAGAAGAGCGAGCGAAGTGGGAGATGTGAGAAGAAGGAAGAGGTTCAGCCTTCTGAAGCCTCAAGTCCCATTTGCTTTGAAGGTTGCGCCGAAGGCTAAGTTAGAAGAAATTCTCACAGATTCTTAAGCATGTTCGAAAATAGAGAGTTAATATCCCCTTTTCAGAGGCATTGACTCAAATGCCTCACTATGCTAAATTTATGAAGGATATATTGAGAAGAAAAAGAAAAATTGCTGAAGAAGGAGTAGTGAGCCTAATAGCAACCTGATGAGTCTAAAACTCATCTACTTTTAATCCAATTTTCTGGCATGTTTTTAACAATTTTAGATCTATTTTTATGTCAAATTATGGAATATTCACCTACTTTGTGTTTTGCAGGGTTAATTGAAAAAGGAGAGAAAACAAGCAGAAAAGAAGCAAAAAAAGTGGAAAATGCAGTTGTGTTGCGACATAATTTTCGTATGTCGTGACCTGAAAATTCACGAGCGAAATATGTTGCGGCAATGGCCCAAATGTCATGACAAATCTTAGACATAACATAATGGCTGATAGAGAAATTTATGCCGCGATAAAGATTTTTTATGTCGCGACATTATTGAAGAAAATTGTGAAAAAAATTTGTCGCGACAATCCTTTATGTTGCAACATAAAAAGCTGAAGGCTAACAGATGAACTCTGTCGTGACAAAAGACAATTCTGTCGCTACAGAAATTGCTTAGTTTACAACCTGAGTCAGCGAGACAAGTGTTTTTTATGTTCTGACAAAGTTTTCAGCATCAAGCGAAGCAGGAAGAACTCACGTAAGTAACAGAAAATCTGTTCTGGCATAACATTGAAATTCCTGACCAAAGAGCTTAACAAAATCTCTATCGCGACAAAGATTATTTATGTTGTGACAAACAAAACATGAAGGAGGTGAATTCCCTATCGTGACAAGAAGCTGAAGAGCAACACAAGAAGAATGGTGACAAAGAAATTCTTATTGCGATATAATCAAGAGTTGAAAGCAAAACGTGCGACAAGTAGTTTTTATCGAACAATAAAAGCTATAAATGATAAAATTACTTTTATCCGCATTAAAAGAAAAAGTAGAGTTGTGACGAAATTGAGAAGAAGCGAAAATGGCGAAACAATTGTGTCATGACATATAATTCTATCATGTCGCGACAAAGCGGCAGCAAGCGACGAGAATCGGAAGAAGAAAGTATGTCGCGACGAGGAGTTTCTTGTTGCGACCAGAAATTACTAAGGACTTAAAAGAAATCTTGTCGCGACAAAGAGCTACGATGCGATAGAGTTAAGCGAGTGAAAAATCAAATGTTTGTCCGCGACAGCGAAAATTATGTCGCGACAAAGCTCCATAATAACAAAGGATATGAGAAGAGAAGAAATTTCGGTTGCAACAGGAGTTTGGTGTCATGACCTGAGGCATTCTGTCACGACAAAGCAAAGGCGTGAATAAAATTTCTGTGTGACATTATCAAGTATGTTGCAACACAATCGAGCAAGCCCGGAAGGAACAAGTCGCGTGAAGAAGCTCACGACGGAGCGTGACAAAGATTGAAAACTTTGTCGGCCAGGCAACCTTTTATGTCGCAGCAAAGGGCGATTTGGGCTAGAATTTTGGGGATTCACAACAGAATTAATGAAGTGAGATGTGACATTGACCTAAAATACACACTTCTAGGGCAATGTCTTGACTTCGCAACTCGGGACGTTTGGGTGGTTGAAGACTCTTGTATAGTTTTAAGTTTTTTTATTTTTTTTAATTTTATTTTATTTTCCATTTTAGTAGATTTAGATTTAGTGTAGCTTTATTTTAGTTTTCCTTTAGTTTTTTGGATTTGGGTATTGTACTGAAGTGCAACTTCAAGTTGATATTTCTTTATAAAATCATCTTTTTCATTATTGATTGATTTAAATGGATGATAGAAAGTTTATGGAGTTCATTTATTTCAGTTCGTTTACAAGTTCAGTGAATTTTCTTGATCAATTAGTCACTGATATGAGTAAACCAGTTTTGAAAAGTTGAGCTCACTAGAAATGGGTCATTGATGATTGTCATTTTGCTGCATAAGGTGGAAGAAAACTTTAATTAGATCTAAGTATGAAGTACTAAAAAGAAAAAAATACTTAAATCTTAGAAAGAGGGTTACATAGTACAAGTAACTGATTAGAATCATGTCTCATAAATGAATATAAACCTTTAATCGGTGAAAAGTATGGTTGAGGGAGAAATCCAAACTATACTACCTTGCATCTTTGACAAACTCAGTTTTCCAATTGATGGTTGAGATATGAATCGAAATGATGCAAAAATTTATTATTACTAATTGATCCATGTCCAGTTTTGTCTCATTCAGTGAATTCTCAACCCCAATTTTTTGAAACTTTACTTTTGTATATTTAAGATTTCAGTATAGTACTACATTTTAGTCCTCTTATCATCATATCAATGGAGTTCAAATAGTAATGACCTTGAGTAGATGGAGTAATTAGTCTTTTGATTTATCATCTTTCCTCGTGGGAACGATATCTAAACTTTAAATATCCACTTTATTGCTTATGCGACACATTGCATTTACGGTAAATCAAGACCCACAATTTTAAATAGTCATTTTACAAGAAAGAACAAATCCATTTTTTATGTATATGAAAAATGGTCTTAACCGATTTTGATCTCAGTTCATAGGGATTGAAAAGTTCTTGATTGGCGTACTGGTTGGCATACGGTGATCATCATACGAGTTTAGTCTTAACTTTTGGTGGGTTGCTTAGGAGTGAGTAATAGTCAGCACAATTAGTAGTGTCATAAATTTGAATATATCATTTGGTCTTAACAAGTTTTTGGCACCGTTGGGCGGGGATCGAAATAAATTTAAAGATCAATATTCTAACCAAAAAGGGATTTACTAATTTGGACATTTTTCTTTTTGATATTATTTTTCAGAAAATCATAAAACAATTTTAATGGTAGTAGCTGAAGAAGCTACTGACATGTTTCTATGAGCTTAAATGGATATAACTATTTCCCACATAATTCATTTGATCTTAGTGTGTTTCTATTTCCGGAAGATTTTAAATGCTTAGAAAACCAGAAGGAGATCTGCTTTGCCTGCGGACAGAAATTGAGAGAGCGATAAAGAATGCAGGAAGATCACGGAGTTAAGAATCAGTATGGAAAATCAAAAAGAAATACTACAGGCTATTCGGAAGAAGAGAAGAAGCGAGAGAACTTCCCGAGGCCTAATATTATGGAGGACTTTTTGGGCACATTATTGAAGGTACTACATAGTAAGAAAACCTAGCATAGAAGCCAACAATTTTGAGCTGAAGCCAACATTGATTACCATGGTACAATAGCACCAGTTCATTGGTCATCCCTTTGAAGATCCCAATGAGCATATGGGGAGATTCATGAGGATGGCCAACACAGTCAAACTGAATGGGGTGAGAACAGAAGTAATCAAGTTGCAACTCTTCCCCTTTTCACTGAGAGATGTGGAAGCAACATGGTTTGATTCATTACCAATTGGATCAATGAATAGTTGGGAAGGTGTGATGCGAGAACTATATAGGCAAATTTTTCCTCCATTTCGCTTTTGAGAGAAGAGGAGAAATAATTGTCTTCAAGCAGGGGGAAGATGAGAGTCTCTTTAATGCATGGGAAAGATTTAAGAGACTGTTAACAAGATGTCCTATGCATGGAATAGATTTGACCACTTAGATGGATATATTCTATCATGCCATGAATTATGCCTCCAAGGGTATAATTGATGCATCTTTGTAGGGCTTCAGAAAGTGCGGAAGGTAAAACGACTGGTGAAGACCTTGCGAGTGCAACTCTGAGCTCCATCCCGAAGCTTGAGGACGACAACGGAGCGAGGGGGTGGTTTGATTAGGCTGAGCAGTATGGCTTGCCATGGAAGCTAGTTTGGATCACGGTGATGAAACGACACAGGGAGCGATGAAAGCGAGAATACATCTTGCACATGAAATGGGAGGCGATTAAGAAGAATTAGAAGCGATCTTGAGGACTAGTAGAAGAAGAGCCTACCAAGTTGAGAGACCAAGTATGAGTGGCAAAAGAACTATCACTTCAAGCCTAACCCCAACTTGCCTACACACTATATATGTGAGACCCCCGCCCGCCATTGACCACCTCGTGGGTACCCTTCGGTGGACTCCTCATAGGATATCTCATTCCCACTTGAGTTCCTTTCGCCTCCCAGGAGATTCGAACCCGGGACCTAGGGTCTTTGATCAGTGGAGCGTCTGCAGTGCTCGCGAAATTTGGTGTTCCCAGTGTGAAAATGCTCCAGGTGGACATGGCCACAGTCCTGGGTTGAGTCTCTCACGGAGGCGAAAGAAAATGCTAGGGAGCGTGATATTCACGTGGTGGGACCCACACGAAGGAACGCCGATTAGTTCTGAAGGGTGGACACGATCAGGCCACACGAAGGGCACCCGAGTGGTCGCGAAGGGTGTGGACCATGATATACTGACAACCAGGAACCATGAAAGCATTTCATTAGTGGAACTTGGTGGGCCCCGGTTGGACATAGTACCGGTAGTCTTATGCCGGAAACTAGCTTCAGAACAAACGGCGACGGAGGACCCGATAGAGGAGAGAATATCGAGGGTCGAGAAAATGGCTCGATCATTTGAAGATCGAGATCTTGCATTTCATGTCGAGAAAACAAAAAAGTGCGAATTATGCATGAAAAGATTTTTTTGAATTTTAAAATTTCAAAGAAAACACAAGCATGTTTGAGACCAATACTAATGCTTCATTGAAGACTTGGAGACTCAGTAGGGAAATTAGCCATTTCAGCACAAAACCCGATCAAGGGCCCATTGCCTAGTAGTCTGAGATAAATCAGATTTCACATCTACTTCCTTGGCGGAGCTTGATGAATTGCAAGGAAATAAAGTGTAAAATAAACCAGAGACATTGGGAAGAAATTCAAGGGAAAACCTTTCAATTTAGGAGCATCTGAGAGATCTTTGAGAATTAGAAGGAATTTATCGGCAATGTCTAGCTAAAAATGATGCAAGTAGCTTCTTGGGAGGCAACCCAAGCAGGATTTTAATTTTTAATAGTTAGATTAATGTGGTTAAATTTTGTGTTTTTGATATAGTGTTAATTATGTTGGAAATTTTATTTTTAGTTGTTTCGATTTTGAGGATGTGATATATTAAAGATGAATTTTAGTAGGAAGCATTTGTCTCGAAATTTACGAAAAATAGCTCTGAGGGGATTATTTCCTAGCTGTGATTTGGTTTCTTAATGATAATGCATAATTGAAGTTTGAGGAATGTGAGTTCAGATTTAAATGTAGAAAATGAATGATAGCTTTCTTGTTTTCAAAATTTTTAGTTTCAACATGGCCTTGAGATGATCTTAAATAAAAATGAAATGTTGTTGTTCTTACTTGAATTTAGAGTTTTTGATGATTAAATGAGTTTGTACAAGTATGTTCAGTTGGATATGATTGAATACACCTTGCTTTGACAGTGTCTTGAGTGAAAAACTGGGAAGATGTAAGTCTAGAAAATGTTAGTAAAATGTCGCAACATACTTTCTTTGTGTCACAACATAGCTATTTTGAACTCAGGTGAAAAGCGGTTATGTCGTGACCACGTATTTTCGACATCAATCACGACATAGATTCAGATGCATAAAAAGAATGTCGCAACATTTTCTCAATGTTGTGACATTTAGCTAAACCCCGATTTCAAATGATGGAAAAACTTTGTCGTGTGATTATTTATGTTTAATCGACATGAAGTGATAGAAATGGAACTAACCACTGAAAGCGTTGCTATAAGGCATTTAATGAAGACCACGACAAAGCAGTTATTATAAATGAAAATTTTGAAAACTGAAAGGTCCACCTTTCTCATAAACCATCAACCCTCTCGGCTTCCATACTCAAACATCTCTACGTCTGTAGCCACAAACCTACTAGAGCTCAAGCAAAAACATCTCACGATGCAGCCTTGCTAATATTCCCGAGCCTGTGAAATCATGGAAAGTATGTTGAGTGGGAGAATGAGACAGTTCAAGCCACTCCCAGCGATGGCGACAGATGAAGAAAGGGCGAAAGTGAAAAATAGAATGTTTGATAGATGGGAAGAATCAGAAAGAGGAGGGTGAAGAAGCTGACGACGGAGAAAATTTCGAAAAGCGAAACATGTGAATGGCAGTTGCGCTAATGGAGACAAGTCGAAGGAAGAGGTTTCATTCTTGAAAGAGCATCAAAATCATCTCCTTTTCATTGAAGTAAGCGAGAAGAGAGGGCTGATAAGCATTGGGTGAAAGCCGCAAGGAACACAGGTGCCTTCTTTATGGTGAAGAATTCTTCTGCATGGTAGAAGAGGAAGGAAGAAAGTTTATGTCGAAAGGACATTGGATTAGACTTCAGCAAGAAAGGATAAATATGTTGTTGACTTTAAGGTGCGAAGGATGGCTCAAGGATTCAAAAAACTACTAAAGGAGCGGTGCAGGATAGTAGACCTGTGACGTGGGAAGGAAAGTGGAGAACAGAAAACCTATATAAATCCATTTCTAGGAGACTTAGCGAAGAGGCTAAGGCCTTGGTTATATTTCATTAGTTACGTCGCTTTTTCCATGAAGCACCTCGACACGGTGAAGGGATGAAGCAATCCTCCTCTATGCATTGATAAAGGGTCTGAAATAATTTAAAGTCCGTCTTGAGCCTCAGAAACAATTCTGAGGATTGATTCTCTTGTACTTATAAGCATTTATGCCTTCTTGGGGAGTTGAAGAAGAATGGGAAAAGAAGAAACATACCACTAGGGCATCCTCGACATTGACGGGAGTGACTAAGGAGTTCGAGCGAGAGAAAGGGGAAGAAGGAATTTGGAAAAGAAGGGGGCTTGAAAGGTGCCACGAGCTAGCATAATGGGAGAGTTCATCCCCGAAGAGAGCTTCAGAAGCCCGAGCCCGTCTTGAATGCACCCTCAGATTTGAGACAAAACCATCAGGAACAAGTTGGAAGTTCAGGGCACTAGTGTAACAATGTAGAACTGATGGAGGTGCTAAAATTAATGAAACATGAGATGAAAGAAAGAAACCAAGAAATGATAAAAGCTCCAGTATAGCAGGGATGAGTACATGGAGGTAGAGCTCATAAGATGGGACCAGAATCTAGAGGATGCCTTAAAGAATGGAGAGATGAATTAGAAAAAAAGGACCGATCTTGGATTTGAATAGTATGTACACTCAAGCAAAGCTTTTGGTAGTGACCTGTGAAGTCAGCAATGAGCATTCCTTGAGTCATTGGCTAAAAGGCATAGAGAACTAACAGAAAGCAATGCAAATTTTTTTGATTGGGCTATGAAGATAGTGTCGAACAAAAAGAAAGTGTCATTGCCACAAATCAGGATCTTAGATTGTGTCCCTCAAGGAGAAACAAATCCAGTACTACCTTTCTTAAACCCAAACCCAGCTAAAGAAGGACCTTAGTATGTAAGGAACTAAGCCCAAAAAATAAAGCCCCTAATGGCAACAAGAAGAAAGAACCTGACCACAGTAGAGGAGGTTTAAGAATACTTAAGAATGGAAGTTGTCCTGCTCTTCCATATATTTTTCCTCTATGTAACCAATACAAAATCCTTGACATATTCAATAAAATAGAAAATTCTTTGCAAGATTTATGTTCACTTTTGTTTGATTTTTCTCGTTTGTTTTCCTTCTTTCATGTTTAATAGCTTGAAATATTTAACTTGTGATAAATGGCTTAATTGAAATAATTGAGAAACCAGTTACATGGTTCTAGTTGTTAAATTGCTACAACATGTTTATTTGATCGGAACTTATTAAAGAATAACATTGTGGCTGTGTTGGATTTTTTGAGCTGAATGCATGATTTAAATGAACCTCTTAAAGTAAGCGACACGAAACAAAAATCTCAAAACCAAACAAAATCGATAAATGCATTTGTGAGTAGGATGAAATGAATGGAAATGGAAAGTTGTAAGGTTATGAATAAATGTGTTGAACTTGAATTAAGGAAGACTTTAATAAATTGATGGAACAAAATAAGACACATAATTACATTTGTGTAAATAGTTTCGTTATAAAATCACGATCAGCACATGATCAGCAATAACAAAGAAGAAATTGTGCCAAGACTAGGAGTATCTTTTGAGATCCATCATAGTAAGCTCTTTAATGTCCAAGAACTTGTTAGATTATTAGTCAAGGCAAAATCCTAGGCAATACCACTAATAGGAAATGATTTAGGCCATCCTTGCAAGTTTGAGCCTTTCAAAGCCTACCCTATTATATGCATATGCATATACACTAGTTCTTTATTTGAGCACATCGATCTCATCATCGGCTTGACAAATAAGAAGCCCGATTCTTCGCTACGAGGATGATCCTACAGTATAGGCAATTTTGCAGGATCATCAGATAAAGTCCATCAAGTACAAAAGATGACAATTTTAGGAGAATATTAATTCTAGTTGTAGAAAGAGGATGGCGGGTTGAGAAAAACAGATTCAAAGATAAGAAAAGATAGAGGATTATGAAAAACCGTGAAAAAAGCATAAAGTAGGAGTGAGTTTGGTCTTAGCCTTCCTCCACTGAAACGATTAAGTTCTTAGGGTGTTCGACACCTAATACCCTAATGCCAGCTGTATGGGAGTTATTGACCCAAAAGTTCGATGGGGGTGGTAGAAAGCTTAAAAGGCAAAAAACATTGCAAATTCCACGAACTTGGAGAAAATAGAAAAGTGAAAAACATAGAATAAGGGAGGTCATCTTTTGGGGATGGACAATGAAAAGAAAAAGGCATACCCTGATGAAAAATATGTAAGAAGATGCAAAAAAAAAGCCCGAGTGGGAAGGTTGAAACTTACAATCAAAGGAAATCAAGGATGCATCAGAAAGCGAGAGTGTAAGTTAGTGAAGTTTAGGTAAAATTGAGCCTAAAATGTCTAATTATACACCTCATTACCCAAGCCACACATTCTGAAGCTAAAGACCTATTTGATTACGAAGGTGTTAACACTTTGCATTAGTGGAGATTAATATGATAAGCGGCTTATATGGGACTCACAAAAATGAAAGTGAGTATGCCGGCGAGTAATATCTCTAAAGATTAGCGATCGACCGAAGAAAAAGAGTAAAGACTATGCCTTTACAAAAATCGAGATTGGATGATTAGGGTGTTACACATGAATTATTGGTTGGTTAAGTGAACTTAATTGAAAATCTTCCTGATTCTAGATTGGGAACATGTTTAGAATTAATTCTACAAGTGGCTTATGTTTCCTATCCAGTTGAGCTTTAAACAGAAAAATGCCCTTAAAAATAAAAGGCTGAATTGTTTGTGGACAAACAAAATTTCTTCTCTTTGCATGGGGACAAGCAAAATTTTAAGTTTGGGGGAATTTGATGAGTCTAAAACTTATCTATTTTTAAGCCATTTTTATGGCATGTTTTTAACAATTTTATATCTATTTTTATGCCAAATTATGGAATATTCACCTACTTTGTGTTTTGCAAGGGTTAATTGAAAAATGAGATAAAACAAGCAAAAAAGAAGCAAAAAAGTGGAAAATGCAGCAGTCTGTGTCGCGACATAATTTTCGTATGTCATGACACAAAATTAGTAGGCAGGTATGTCACGGCCGTATTGTCTTCAGCAAGCTTGACCCGAGAACTCAATGGGCGTGAAATTTATGTCGCGATAAAGAGTTTTTATGTCTCAACATTATTGAATAAAATTGTGAAAAAAAATATCGCGACAATCCTTTACTCTGTCGCGACAAAGATTAAGCGAATGAAAGGTGTATCCACGACAATATAATTTATGTTCTTGACATAAAAGGCGAGCTAACGGATAGATATGTCGTGAAGAATTGCTTAGGTGCAACCATAGTCTGACTAAGACAAGTGTTTTTATATTGCAACAAAGTTTTCAACATATTGTGAAGCAATGAAGAATTTCTATCGTAATGAAAATCATTTGCGACCCTAACATTAGAATTCACAACCAAAAGCGACAAAATCTCTATCGCGGCAAAGATTATTTGTCGCGACAAACAAAATGAAGGAGGTGAATTCGGGTGTCGCGAAGGTGAAGAGCAACCTGAAGAATGGCGACAAAGGAAATTCTTGTTGCGACATGTCGAAGTTGAAGGCAAAGGCACTGTGTCACGATGAAGAAGTTTTAATCGCGATAATAAAAGCTATGGAATGATAACATTTTTGTGCCAACAAAGAAAAGTAGGTGTGATAGAATTGAAGAAAGAGGCGAGAATGGCCAGGAGCAATTGTGTCATGACATATAATTCTATGTCATGACAAGTTTGCTCAATGACGTGAGAATCAAAGAGAAGAAAAGTGCAATCACGACCAAGGAGTTTTTTTGCTGCGACAAAAATTGCTAAGGACTTAAAGAAATCCTGTTGCGACAGAGTTGACAGGCTGAAAAGTAAATGTTTGTTGTGACAAGGAAAATTATGTCGCGACAAACTCTAGAATAACAAAGACATGAGAAGCTGGTTGCAAACAGGTTTGGTGTCGCGACATAAGGCATTCCTGTCGCGATAAGAACAAGACTGTTGAATAAAATTTATGTTGCGACATTATCAAAGTATGTCGCAACACAATCCAAGAGAAAGCCTAGAGAATAGGTCAGGACAGAAAACAAGCTCTGACAAGGCAGCGACAAGGCCGAAAACTCTATCGTAATGACCTTTTTATGTCGCGACAGTGACTGATTTGGGCCGGAGATTTTGCAGGGATCCTGTATGATTAATGAAGTGAGGCCCAACATTGGAAAACTTATAAATACACACTTCTAGGGCAATGTGCCGCAACTTACACGCTCGAGATGGGTGGATTGAAGACTCTTGTATATTTTAGAGTTTTTTAATTTTTAATTTTATTTTATTTTATTTTCCATTTAGTAGATTTAGATTTAGTGTAGCTTTATTTTAGTTTCCTTTAGTTTTGGATTTGGGTATTATCTTGAAAAACCTGACTTTTATTAGTATTTCTTTATAAAATCATCCTTTTCATTACTGATTGATTTAAATGGATGATAGAAAGTTTATGAAGTTCATTTATTTCAATTCGTTTACGATTTCAATGAATTTTCCTGATCAGTTAGTCAGTGATATGAGTAAACCAATTTTGAAAGTTGAGCTCACTAGAAATGGGTCTTTGATGATAGTCATTTTTCTGCATAAGGTGGAAGAAAGCTTTAATTAGAATTCTTGAATTTATTTGATTGGTATTGTTTATAAATTTACTTGTTCTCAGTACTAATCACAGTGTACCCGATGCAAGTGCTATATCTCGCTCACACGATTTCGGAGGCCCTCTGAGTGACATAGAGATGGAGAATCCTGAGAGTGTAGAGCAGTTCCTTGTGGGTATGGTAGACTAATACTATGGAATTAATGAACTTTGAAGGATTACTCAGATAGATCACCAACTTACTTGTAATTGGACGATGGTTGAATGAAGTATCTGTTTAATCACTCAAAGTTCTCTCATCTTTCGGCTGAATTGATTCTGATCCCATGTTAGCAAAGATCTAATCAAGGAGATGAAAATTTTCATCAGAAGTGTAGGATGAGGTGTCAATCAAATTTGAGAAGGCTTGATATCACGTCTATGAAACGAGAATTCTTACAGTCACAGAATCTGAGTATGAAATCTTTGAAAGGAAAAATACTTAAATCTTAGAAAGAGGGTTACATATTACAAGTAATCAATTAGAATCATGTATCAGAGATGAATATGAACCTTTAAATGGTGAAAAGTATGGTTGGGGGAGAAATCCAAACTATACTACCTTGCATCTTTGACAAACTCACCTACTCACTGTGCATCCTTCTTGGATTCTCTCACAATAAAGTTTCCTTGGTCACGATAGTATTTATTTCTTCAACATATTTGATACGTCGCTGACGAGAGTTTCGCTGGCCTTGACGGATCTTTCTTTGATATATTTAACAATTTGTCTCTGAGGTCTGTCGTTCTATCAGTTTATGTCGCGATGATCTTATTTGTGTTCTTGAATAGTTATGTTGCGACATCGACAATTGTGTCGCGACATTGTTCCTATGCAGCTTCTTTAAATTTATGTTGTGACCCAATTTTTATGTCACGACAGCATTTCTGTTGGTTCTTGTTGCAACAATGTTTCTTGTATTGTTAGCATTTTTGTCGCGACAGAGTCTTGTCACCACTTAACATGATTTCTTGTTGCAGCTTCCTTTAATCTTGTGACATAGTCTCTTGATGTTGTCGATGTGTTCTGTCGCGACCCAGTTTTTATGTCGCGACAAGACTTTTTTGTATTCAACTAATCTTTGTGTCGTGACCCAAGTTGTTATGTCGCGACAAGACCTCTCTTCCTTGTGTTGGAATCTTTATCGCGACCTTGTTTATCAATGTTCAGCCTATCTTTGTGTCGAGACCTTAAGATCCCTGTCGCGACATAGAAACATCTCTTCAACTTGAAGTATGTTGCAACATTAGATTATTTTATTATGACCAGGTCAGTTCACTAAACATACATCATCTGTAGCGACCTTGTTTATTTGTCATAACCAGCGTCTCTTAGCACCGCTGGCGTTGCGGCATTACATCACCTTGTCGCTGACGAAGTCTTTCTGCAGAAGCTCTTATCGTCACCCGACCAGCTTTTTCATGTTGCGATAATGCATTATGCGTGATAAAGATGCCTTATTCTGTGAAGCTTCTTTAATGCATAAATAATTCTTCTCGGTGTTGACATCCTGCTGAAAAACCTTAGCCATAGCATAAACAACATCTCGAGAATTTGTTTTTGTGGGTTACCCACTGTCTGTCGCGACTGCAGCTCTTTGTCGTGTGAGCTCATACTATATTAAGCTTGGATGTTTGTCGTGACCACAACGAGAGCTACGTCGCGACATGAATACTATGATTGCTATTTTCTCTTCTTTCTTGCTGTAATTCTCTCATTTTTGAATTAAAAACTGCAAAACACCAAGTTGGTAAATATTCCATAATTTTGCATTAAAACAGCTCTGAATATATTAAAAATAAGCCAGAAAAATGGATTAAAAATAGATGAGTTTAAGACTCATCATTGGTGGAGCTATGAATCGAAATGATGTAGAAATTGATTATTACTAATTGATCCATGTCCAGTTTTGTCTCATTCAGTGAATCCTCAACCGCAATTTTATGAAACTTTACTTTTGTATATTTAAGATTTTAGTTTAGGACTACATTTTAGTCATCTTATCATCATATCAATGGGGTTCAAATAGTAATGATCTTGAGAAGATAGAGTAGTTAGTCTTTTGATTTATCATCTTTCCTCGTGGGAGCGATATCTGGTCTTTATCATCCCTTTTGTGCGCCACTGACACGTACTTGGTGATCAGACCACACAAAAAAATTTTAAATGAGTCATTTTATAAGAAAGAACAAATCCATTTTTTATGTATATGAAAAATGGTCTTAACATGTTTTTGGCACCGTTGCCAGGGACTGAAAAGTTCTTGGGTGGCAATACCAGAAGTTTGGCATATAGTGATCACATCATACAATTTGGTCTCAACAAGTTTTTGGCGTAGTTGCCGGGGATTAGGTAATAGCCTTTTGGTAGTAGTGTCATAAATTTGTATACATTATTTGGTCTTAACACAACCTGCAGTGCAGTTATCCAGACATCTTTACCAGGGAAAATGCAGGACCCAGGTAGCTTCCCTATTCCTTACACAATAGAGAATTCTAAAATGGGAAAAGCATTGTGTGATTCTGAAGCCAGCATCAACCTGATGTCCTTATCGCCGTCGAGAAATTTAGAATTTGGAGGAGCTTACTCCCACAGCCATGACCCTACAGATGGTAGACATAACCTTAGCTCAACCTGAGGGTATACTTGAAGATGTGCGTATGAAAGTGGGAAAGTTCATTTTTCCAGTGGACTTTATGGTTATTATTGAAGGGAACAAGCAGAGTCCAGCTGTTCTTTAGGAAGGTTGTTTCCTTGCTATAGGAGCATCTTTGATAGATGTGAAACAAGGAGAGCTTACTCTAAGGGTTAGAGATAAGGCAGTGCACTTCAATCTCAATCACAGTGTGAGCTAGAATTTGATAATATTGATTGTAAGAATGTTGAAACAAAAGTACCCGTCGATTACGGCGATAAATGATTATAAGATTCGAATTTCAATGAATGAAAATGAGATGTAATTTCTAGTATCTTGATGTTCTTGATGTTGTTTACGAACTCGATTTGAATCAAAAGGAAAGACGCGTGCACCGGTATTGATGAAAACAATATAGAAAAATGCAGCAATGAAGAAGAAAAAAAAGAAACAAAAATAAGTTCAGAAGGGTTAACCTTGAAGGAGTGCAGGAGCAATTAAAAAGTATGCTTTCTTAGAACGAGAAAAACGAAACTTTATTTATTTTTTAGCGCGTGATTGAGCTTGAAAAACAGCTGGTAGAGGTGAGAATACAAGAAACAATTGCTTGGTCGATAAGAAGATTTGAAAGATTAGTCCTTGTATTTGCATGCCTGAATCCTCTTGGAGGATAATAAAACCTTTATAAAACATAAGAAAATGAATCCAAATAATGAAAGAAGTTATGGAAAGAAATCTTTTGAAATGAGTGAATGTTCATATATATGCAATCTCAGACAGCCCTTGGGTGAGCCTAGTTCATGTGGTTCCTAAGAAGGGTGGATTCACTATGATTGGAATAAGAAGAATGAATTGATTCCTACAAGAAATGTAACAAGATGGAGGGTGTGTATAGACTACAGAAAACTAAATACTACTACAAAAAATGATCATTATCCTCTACCTTTCAATGACCAAATGTTGGACAGGTTAGGAGGACATCCTTATTACTGTTTTCTTGATGGATATTATGGTTATAACCAGATTGCTATAGTCCATGAGGATCAAGAGAAGACTACATTTACATGTCCTTATGGCACCTTTGCTCAGAAGAATGCCGTTTGGAGTATGTAATGCTCCTACCACCTTCCAAAGATGTATGATGTCTATGTTTTCAGACTTGGTGGAAGAGGCTATGGGAGCTATATTGGGAAAAAGAACTAAGAAGATGTTAAAGACCATATACTGCGCAATGAAAACCTTGATGAAGCCTGAGAGAACTACTACATAGATTTGAAAAAGAGATGTTACTTGATGGTATTTACTTGTGAAAAATTCGGGCCTTACATATTGGGGTCATGTTATAATACACCTTTGATCATGCTCTGATTAAATGTCGATGGCAAAGAAAATTTGAGCAAAGACTAATTAAGATGGGAATTATTGTACCCGAGAGTTTAATCTAGAAGTTAAAGGCAAAGGGTAGTGGCAATGTTATAGGCGATCACTTATCTAGGCTAGAAAAGCGGCTGAAGAAAGAGGAGAGGTGAAATAGAAGAAAACTTTCACGATTAGCGAATGTTTTGTTGCTCGATCAAGCCTTTGGTATGCGATATTGTGAGTGCTTTGTGGACTTATGCCGTATAGATTTAGCTTAGGTAGAAAGAAAGTTGAGGCGATGTGATTATGTTAGAAGACAGTCCTTACTTTTTTAGAAGAAGAAGCGGATATGATTATCAGGAGATGTGTACCAGAAACAGAACAAGGTGAAATTATTGATAAATGCCATGTATCGCCATATGGAGGACATTTTCGGGGAGATATAACGGCAAAAAATTCTGCAATAAAAGGTTTTTTATTGCCTACTATTGGCCCATTTTGAATGGGTAAAACATTGTGATAAATGTCGGAGGATGGAAACATAAGCGAAAGAAATGGGGGTACCCTGAAGTGCAGTGGTGTAGATTTTTTATGTTTGGAGGATGGACTTTATATGACCTTTCTTATCATCATTTGAAAATCTATACATTCTCATAGCTGTGGATTATGTATCACAGTGATTAGACGATATCTTATCCCGAGAAATGATCTTGCAATATAGTTGTTGGGTTTATACAAAGAAATATTGAGCAAATTTGGAGCACCCAAAATTAGTGATGAGGGAAGCCATTTTGAAAATAAATTCTTTACAAAACTCATGAGCAGATATGGAATCAGACATGTAATGGGATTGACTTATCACCCACAATCAAATGGGAAAGTATAAATTTTCAATAGGGAGATAAAGACAATTCCAGAGAAAGCGATGGGCTAGTAGAAAGGCGGGTCTATAAAGCTAGATGATGCCTGATGGGCTTATAGAGTACCTTACAAAAATCCCAGTGGAATGTCCCATACATAATTGTATTTGAAAAACCTTGTGTCATCCCCTGCAAAACTTCCCGAATAGAAAGCTATGGGCCATGAAACGAAGCGCGATTTTCAAGCGCTAAGAAGAAAGATTACTCCAAATGAATGAACTAAAAGAGTTGAGAAATGAAGCTTATGATAATGCCATAATCTAAAAAGATAAAACAAAGAAGTAACATGATCAGAAGATTTTGAGGAAGGAATTCAAAGCAGAGGAACAAGTCTTATTATACGATTCAGGCTCAGCTGTTTCGGGAAGCGAAGTTAAGATGGAGTGGTCCTTACCGATGTGCAAGTGCGCTCTTTGGAGTAGTGACAGGCGAATGCGGAAGTGAATTTAAAGTGAATGGTTAGAGATTGAACCATTACCTTGGAGGGAACATAAATGAAGATTAATCCAAATTTGAAAAACATTTTGCAGCAAATGTCTAGCTAGAGGCATTAAACATAGTAGCTTCTTGGGAGGCAACCTAAGCAAAATTTTTATTTTAATAGTTGGCTTCCTTTTTTTAACTTTTGTGAGTTTGAAGTTTAGTTGCAATTTTGTTTGAAATTTTATTTTGTGAATTTTGTTAATTTTTCAGGACAATGAAGTTGTACTAGAGATGAATTTTATTTGGAATCATTCCTTCTCAGACTTACAAGGCAAGCGCCCTGAGGGGGTGGGGTTTCTCTTTTTCCCTAATTATTCTTAATGAGAATGCATAGTTGAAGTTCAGGGGAATGTAATTTTCTTTAGAACAAAAAATTTTTAAACAACTTTGTTGTCCTCATTCCTTGAATATCTTAATGATGATCATGTTGAGTTATATAAGCTGAAGAAATTAAATATGATTGTTCATACTTGAATTGAAGTTCTTTGATGATTAGATGTGTTTTCACAAGTATGATTTGTGTGGGAGGAAGATATTGCATACTACTATTTGTGTGTTGATTGAAAAACTGATAATTGTGCAATTATGAGGAAAGCCAAAAGATTGTTGTGACAAACAATCTTTTGTTGTGACATTGATTAGTCTCTGTTGTGACATTGGTTCTCTTTGTCGCAACGAAGAGTGCAGTAGCCTGTTTGAAGTCATAGGGGAAGTTTGTCATGATAAAAATCTTTATGTCATGACAAAATTGTCAAGTGAGATGAATGAACTAGGTCATGACATTATTTCTCTATGTTGCAACAAAATTTGCTCTAAATTCTTATTTTGCAAGAAATTGTCTGTCGCGACATATTTCTCTTTGTCGCGACATGAATACACTTGACCATCATATTTTCATGTCACGACATACTTATACTATTCTGTGGTGGCTGCGTTTTAGAAAATATGTGTGACATAAGATTAAAAGGAATAAACCCTAGGTTGGTTTAAATCGCGACATTTAATGAAGGCACAATAAACGGAGTTGACCCGTAAATAGACGATTTTGAAAAGCTTGAAAGATATTCTCATAAACCATTAACCACTCATCTTTAGTCACAAAATCTCTCACATTTCTCTTTAAAACCACTAGATTCCCAAATGACTCTTACATATACGACCATCACACCCAATTTCCTAACTTTGAACAAAATGATGGAAGAGTGCGATGAATACACATTTGAGTGATAATTCTGATTAGAATTGAGCACATCTAAGTCCTGATTACCGCATTTGGTATAGAATAGAGTACTTCTAATTTCTTACGTGTTTTTAGACTTGTGCGGTGCTCGGGTTTAAAGCATTAAATGCACAAGGATGTATGTCAGGAAGCCAATATGAAGCACTATGGATGTGGGTGAACAATTGTGAAGTCTCGGGAACTCAGTAATGAATCACCGATGGACATGTATGCAGAGTGCAACGAACTATGCCAGTCTGACTTCTTGGAAAAGTGGCGGTGGACATATTGTGCGGTACAACTTAAACTTGTACTGTCTGACTGCTTGAAAACCCAGCCAGTGGTGAAATTGTCTGGTACAAGCAAACATGTCTGATCTGTTTGCATGAGAGAATTGCGGGATTTGTCAGGGAACTCGATCCGTGCAAGCGAGGGCACTCTTGTCAGCCGAACCCAAAATGGGAAAATCACATTGAAGGGGGATATAAAAGCAAAGGACACAAGTAATAGGCGGCTTACAGTTTTGAAGAGTTTTCTCCATTTTGAGTGGGAACTTGTAGATCAGTTAGATTTCTTTTCTGTGGAAGTTTTAGATTCAAGCGTTTGTAATCTTTCGACGAGGAAATACTTATCTTGCTTTAAATCCTAATATCTCTTATTCATCCTTCTCGGTTTACAAGTGGTCCCGAGGAGTTCAAAGTGCTTGTTTTTATGATTAATCGCTCGTTAATTATAATTGTTCTTATAAGTTTTATGGAGTTCTAAACCCCTACTGCTGGGAATCCACGGGGGAAACTCACCCTGATTTAGGTATAGTCCCTCAATTCCTCTTTTGATCTTCAATGGATTGTGTAATATTAATCACTTGTGCAGAAGAGTTGTAAATCCTTAGTTGGGCATATTCTTGACAACGTGTTGCGAGATATCCTCGGTACACGTTGGCAATCATGAATCTTGACTAAGGGTTCGTATTAATTGAGAACAAGTGTTTAGTATTACTCGATCATCTTTATTTTCCAAGAGCATTTAAAGATAAATCCTCCATCGAACCGTTTATCAATGGTTCTAGATGAGTTTATAAAATAAGAGGTGGGGCTTACATAATCGGGAGTGAGTGGAACACAAAAATCTAAACAATTGTGCCCTCTGTTTTAAAACAATTCAAACCCAATCAACCATTCAATCAACCAACACAACCTTACAATTCTTTTAAATCATACCCTTATTGGAGACTAGCTCCTGTTGAGGTCGTCAAAATTAGACCACTCCTGTGGAGATGACATGGATTCCAGCGGTGTGCAAATCTTTAGGCAGGCGTAATTCACATGGCAGGAATAGGAATTCGGCACCTGCAGACAGGCCCGAAGCATTTTTTGGCGCCGTTGCTGGGGAGTGGCGACTAATCCAGTTGATGAAGAGAAATTTAAGAGGTAATTTGCAATTGCATTGCAAATCCGGTACGTTCTCCATTTTTCTTTTTATTTTGTTTTATTTTTAGTGAAAAATCTTAGTGGGTATTTCTTGGACGGATAGAGTGTAGTGCATGTTAGTTTGGGCTCGCCAGCGAGAAGCGGTAGATCTAGTAAGAGTAGTCCCTCACGAAAATTACGAGAAATCATAATAGGTCAATTGTCTCGAAGATAACATTATACCTGAAATGGATCCTACAGTGTCCAGACCTCGTTTAACGAGACATACTCGAAAGTTCTGTTAACCAGCGAGGACTCGATGAACCTCCACAACATGGAGTAGAAGCTACCTCAGTAGGTAGTAGGAGGGGAATGTTAACTTCAACAAAATCAATATAGAGGTCTCCTGCTCCTTTACCTAATGTGGAAAGGAACCATAGAGAAATCCTACAACCTCGAAGGATTCTGACCAATTCTTGCGTTCGTCTTCCCGAAGAGGCCACTCGATTCTAATGAAATTAGGAAATGATCAGTGTCTCTTACACTGTATATCAAGAGGTTAAATACGGAACCCTTATTCATTCCCTCATGAGAAATTTTGAAGAGGTTTGCGGTGCATTTCTCTCTTTGGCTCACCCCTCCACATAATCTGTCTAGTTTTATTTCCTTTTGCTTTAAGGAGAAGGCTAAAAATTGGTTTCATTCCTTGGCGCTAATTCGATCTTTACATGGGAAAATATGCGAAATAGGTTCCTCGACAAATTTTTCAGCTTGCACGTACTAATGCTCCTCATCACGAGCATCAATCGAACTTTTAAAAGCTTTGGTGAACCGTTTCTTTGCGGTATGGGAAGATATAAGGATCACCATCCTCTTATCCTACTTGTGGATTGGATGTAGAATGAATATGTGCATACTTTTATCAAGTTATCACTGAATAATAAACGAGTACATCCCGGATGATGTGTGCGAGGCGAATTCTGAAAGAGTGCTGGGAAGCAATCCAACTCTTTGACACTATAGCGAGAATGCTCGAACTTGGGAGACTAACACCTCATGAACTGCTGGCAAAGTGCATAGCACATCGGCGAAATTCGAATCCATCCCTTAAGAAAATGATGAGTTCTGTGACAAAATTGCCAATTTAACAAAGGAAGCTGGAGGCCATAGAGATAAGAAAAAGGTGCAAGTAACTAGTGTGCCTCAAAATACCCTCACGTACCCACTGGACCTAGAGTGGAGGAGCCATGCGCCTATGCGTGGTCCTACGCACTCGACCATCAAGTGCCCAAAACCTTCCTCAGTAAAGGTTTGAATTCCAAATAGACGGTCAATGCCCTCAATTACCAAAGGCCTTTCAATTCTCCATATTCGAGCACATATAATCTGGATGGGGTAAGCACCCTAATTTTAGTTGGAGGAATGAAGGAGGCTGGAAATAACTTGTCGAAGCCGAAGGCAGGTCTCATTACGAAAACCAAGGTTTCCAAATTCAATTCCTGCATTTTAGAATCAAGGCCCCAGTTTCGGGGAAACTCTAATCAAGGTCATCATCCACGAACCAGGGGAATCAAAGCTCACAGCCTTACCAACCTCCACATAAGAGAAGTCTAGAGGACATAGCTGATTCGTGCAGGCCAAGCCAATCCACAAACACGGAACTTCCGAGGCGCTCACGGAATGATGAGATCTCGGATAACCAAGTTAACCTCGTCCATAGGTAGCCTTCAACAAGAAAAAGGGAAACCATCTCAGCCCATTCAAAATCCACAAGGGCAAAATAATTATTAGGCGTGTAAAGTCAGTGAGGATACTTTTGCACCTTTGTAAAGGTATTACCTCTTCGAAGTGGGAAGGTAGTTGATAAACCCTACAACCAAGAACCACCACAAGAATTCAAAGTGAATTGGGCGACGGGAGGAGTATCGGACAAATATGTTTCTAGGACTAATGTTGATGATAGTGAACCAGAGGAAGATAAAGATACTCGAATCCCTCGGTCTCCCGTACCCTCGTCGGCAGAGCACGAGAAAGTGAATAACCATGCTGGGAATTTATGAGTTGTTCAAGCGAGTGAAATTGAACATTCCTTGTTAGATGTCATTAAGCAAATCCCATCATATGCTAGAAATTTCTAAAGGATTTGTGCACGAGTAAAAGAAATTAAGGTGTCAACAAGGAGGCCTTCATGGTAGCGATCTACCTCGGCTAATTGAAGCAACTTGCCTCAAAATACAAAGACCAGCGGGAAGCTACTATTTTACATAGTAGTAGGAATTCAAAGTTAAGGACACGCTTTAGTGGATTTAGGGGCAAGTGTTGTCTGTTGCCTTACTCGGTATATGTGGACCTAGGGTTAGGAGAATTAGAGCTGACTGATATCACCCTCGATTGGTGGCCGTAGTGTCAAAATTCCTAGAGGGATAGTACAGGATGTATTGGTACAAGTGGATAAGTTCTATTTTCCCGTGGATTTTGTTGTGCTTGACACTCAACCTGTGGTAAACCAAGGAACTCAGTTTCCAGTAATTCTTGGTCGACCATTCTTGGCAACTACTAATGCCATTATACATTGTAGGGGCGACTAATGACCTTATCATTTGGCCAGCATGTTGTGAATTTGAACATCTTCAATGTTATAAAGAGAATGGGGATGAAGAAGATGTGTGTGAAGTCAACATGGTTGATTCTATGGTCTGAAACACTTGGATAATGTTCCACATGACCCTCTTGGGCATGTGAGTAGACTGAGTTGGGATGAGGAGGTGACCTGTTGGAGTCGGAGTTTTACACTCTGTAATTGGGCATGTTGAGGTATTGGAAGTTAATGGGTGGGCACCTAAATTTGAGCCATTGCCATCGAATGAGGAGAAGGCATTACCCTCTAAGGAAATGCCACCTAAGCTCGAGCTAAAACCTTTACCCGCACACCTCAAAATCACGCTACAAGGGAGGAGGACACTTTTCAGTAATCATGTATCTTCCTCGCTAGACTTATTTCAGCTTCGACTTTTGGAAATATTAGAAAACCCGCAGAGAATTTGCTTTAGGGTGAACAATTGCGAGATATTAGGAATTAGTCCCTTGATGCACACATAAGTCACTTAGAGAGAGGATGTTAAACCTTCTAGAAGCGACTCTAGCCAGTGAACCCCTGATAATGAAAGAAATTGGTTAAGAAGGAAGTCTTAAAGAAAGCTGGTGGATGTAGGAGTCATTTATCCTATTGCGGATAGCAAGTGGGTTAGTCAACCGCAGTGGTTCCTAAGAGTGCGGAGTCACGGTAGTCGCCAATGAAAATAATGAGCTCATTCCTACTGCCGTGTCTGCCTCGGGATGGAGGGTGTGCATAGATTATAGGAAACTTAATGCGAGTGCTAGGAAAAGACCATTTTCCTCTTGGATTTGTGGATCGAGATGTTAGAGAGAGTTGCGGGGCATGAATTCTATTGTTTTCTTGATGAATTTTCGGGTACAATCAAATTGAGATAGCTTGGAAGATCGAGAAAAACTCGTTCACTTGCCGCACTGGTACCTTCGCGCTAGGAAAATGCCCTTTGGACTCTGCGATGCACCGGAACTTTCCAGCGATGCATGATGGGAATCTTCGGTGACATGATAGAAATCATATTGGAAATCTTCATGGATGATTTCTCGGTTTAGTGAGCTCGTTCGAGAGGCGTTTAGAGAACACGTAAAGTTTTGGAGAGGTGTCGAAAAATCTTGTGTTAAATTGGGAAAAATGTCATTTCATGGTAACCACGAGGTGTCTTAGGTCACATTGTATCAAAAGATGGAGACTCGAAGTTGATAAGGCCAAAGTTGGCGATTTCAAACCTCTACTCCTAAATTGTGTTAAGGACATAAGGTCATTCTTGCAGGCCGTGTGAGGTTTTTATAGAAAGGTTTATAAAAGATTTTGAGGTGCTATGGCAGGCCCATATGTACTTCTTGCTAAAGTGTCCCTTTCACATGGTCACAAGCTTGTGACAACGCACACTAAGCTCGAACATGCTTGGAGTGTCTGCCACCAATCATGCGGTCTCCTAATTGGGACCTCCGGTTTGAGATCATGTGCGTCTTGGTGATTATGCCATAGGAGTGTTAGAACAGAGGGAAGGCAAAGGCTTTTGTCATTTACTATGCCGATGAACTAGACTACGCACGGAGGCCAACTACACAACCACAGAAAAGGAGTTTTTAGCTGTTGTCTTTGCTCTAGAAAAATTTAGGTCATATATTGTTGGCACCCTGTAACCATCTTTCTGAGATCCATGACTTTGGAAGTACTTGCTATCTAAAGCGAGGATCTGAAACCAAGGTTAACTAGGTGGATTTTACTATGTCTTAAAGATTCAACTTGACCATCAAAGATAAAAAGGGGTTGAGCGTGGTCGTGACCATTTTATCTCGATTAGTTCGATTCAGCTCATGCATACCCATAGGTGATAGTTTTCGGATGACGACTCTTTGCTCTTGTTCATTGCAAGTGGTATGTTGACGGTATGGGAACTACCTAATGAAGCGGCGATTCAACTCAATGGGCTTCTCAACAAAGAAAATTTTTAGCGGATATTAAGAAATACTATTTTGATGATCCTTATCTATTTAAAATCTTGTCGAGGATCAAATATGGCGAGAAGATGTACTTTATTGATGGCGGATTAAGTTTTAACTTTGCCACTGCGAAACTGTGGGGACATTTCTCTGCCCAGAAAAACGTGAGACAAGATTTTGCAAAATTTGGGTTTCTTGGCCCTGCTTATTTAAGATTGCTTTGATTTTGCAAAACTTGTACTTTCGGTGCCCGTGACTAGGAGTCCGCAAGCGAAACATGATGCCTCTTGCACGATTCTAATTATTAGAAATTTTTGGTAGGGTATAGACTTCATGGGGCCTTTTCCCCATTCTTGTGGTTATCACTACATTTTACAGTATCACATTGATTACGTGTCTAGGTGGGTTGAGGCGATTCAGCGAGAACCCGATGACCCTGAGGTTGTTTTGAAATTATAAAAGGAACATATTTTCTCGTTTGGAACTCCTCGATGCGATCATTAGTGATGGTGGACTCCTTTTCTGTCGATCTTTTGAAAATCTGTTAAAAAAATATGGAGTCACCCATAAAGTATCAACAACTTACCACCTGGACGATGAATTGGCGAGCTAGGTAATAGGGAGATAAAACATATTTGGAAACGGTTGCCAGAATGTAAGATTGTGGTCACTGAGTCTTCTGGAGTGCTCTTTAGACTCTCCGTGCGCCTTTAAAAGCTTGTTCTTGAGTATGTCTCCTATAGGTTAGTTTATGGAAAGGCTTGCCATTTGCCGAGTAGAGATGGAACTTGGAGCTTACTAAATTTGTCGAACTTTAATTACGTCCCAACTCAGCGGGGTAAGCGGCGCTTATTGCGGCTAAATGAACGAAGCGCGGAGAGAGTCGTATGAAAGCTCAGAGATTTACAAGGGCGGCTCGAGCGTATTCCATGACAAATCTATTGTCGGAAAACTTTACGAACGATCGAAATCTTCTTTATACGACTCAGGGTACATCTTTCTTTAAGGAAAACAAAATCTTGTTAGAGCGGCCCGTTCATCGTTAAGGTGGTTTATCCCGTATGGAGGCCGTGGAAATTGAAAATGCGGGCGATGGGAACTCCTTGAGTGAATGGTCAGCCTTCGTCATTCCTTGAGCATTTCTCTCCTCACGAGCATACTGTGGACTTGGTAGACCCGCTCTACCAAAACTCTCCTTCCAAGTAACCTCATTCTCAACTTGTTGTATATAGTTTTGATTTTATTCTTTTGTTTTGCTTTCTATTTTATTGTCTTTACTTCATATGCTTTATTTCATTTGCTTTTCAATACATTCGAAAATAAATATCGTGGGGCTCTTGTTTATGTGATGCCTCGATTACATTTGTGGGGGTACACTTAGTTCGAAACGTGGGGACAATGCTTGTTTATTGACCAGGGAGTAGGTGTGCTGGTTGAATTGTCGCTATCGCAGCTCAGTTATATGTTCGAGTGGGTCTAAATTTTCAAAATTTGCTTCTTTTGAGTGTTATGAACCACCTACAAATGTACATACCGGCATGTTTCATTTAGCTCTCTATCATCTTATTGCCGTACATCTTAACAAGCATACAATGACTTTGTGTTCTTGTGGATGCACCCGCACGTTCTACCTGCCTTCTTTGCTCCACCTGAGCCATGGACTTATGGCCCGAAATTTCTCAGATCTTACTTTGTGTGCTTCCAATTGTGCATCGATTTAAATTTGGTCATGTTAATTTCATGCATCATAGTCTTCTGGAACACCTTGCATAATTGGAAAATGATTAGAGGCCATTATTTCTTTGCATACGAGTGGTTTGTAGTGTCATCCCTTGCACCCATTTGAGGCTTTAAGTTGTCAGTTTATTGAACCTTGGAATCAGGATTTATGGAGCAATGATGGATCTTATGGAGAGATTGAGAGAGCATCAGGTAATTCTGATCACTAAGTCTACCAGTGCGAGTCGGTTAATGGAGATTTGAAACGAGAGAAAAAGTGAACATGCGAAAGCACCGGGATGAAGAGCGATTGAAAATTCGAAGATGTATGAGTAGCACCTTTATTCCCAAGTGAAATATATATATATATATATATATATATATATATATATATATATATATATATATATATATATATATATATATATATATATATATATATTGAAAAAGAAAGAGAAAAATCAGTTTTGGAACAAGTTTATCTTAGAATTTACAACTTAAAATTATGCGGAGTCTGACTTGATAAAGTGGCGGTGGTGAAGTTGTCTTAGGTCTGACTTAAACGTATCTGTTTGCAGTCGGGAATTAGAGCGAAAAGGGGTTTTAAACCCGAAAGTTGAAGCCTTTTCATTTCCATATCTTTTTGCCATACCGCAAGTTGTTGTGGATTTGCTTCCTCTGCTGAAGCATTCCCGAGCTGCGCCGGGGTTTAGATGTCAGGTTCTTAGATTGTTTTGTCTGCGGTCGGTGTTCAAAGTGGTAAGCCCTCTGACTCTTTACTAGCATTGTTGATCTACTCTGGCTATACATGGATTTGTTTGGTTGGATTTGGTTGATGTTGATACTGTGATTCTTTGGTTGGGAGTGTATCTTTGTCGATATGGGCGAGGCTTGTTATCGATGAGGCCCGGCCAGTCTTTGTTCGAGAGCAGGTTTTGGGATATGATGATTTATATCGGGGCCCATCTGAGCCAGATTATTGCTATCATTGCCATTTCCATGGCACGTTAAATATCGGGAGAGGAAAGGCATCCAGTTCCTCTATGGAACAAGTTGTGAAGAAGCGAAAATCTGATGCCTCCCAGCCGGTCAAGAAGGGGAAGGGAAAACGAATTGCATCCTCTTCGGAAAGTGAGAATTATCTGACAGTGATGATGAAGAAATAGAGTATGTTTCGCGAGAGGATTCTCGGGGAGAGCACGAAAAATGGACCGTCAGTAAAGCGAATAGGGGTTTCGGCTGCGGAGGGTGTTAATTTGGAAGCGTTTTTATATTCTCATCCCGTCGAGTTATCGAGAGCAGAATATACGCCGTTACTGCGGGGACCGCGGATACTTACCTTCAGTAGTTCGGGAGTTCTACATCAACTTGAAGGAAAATCAGCGGGTTGAAACCGTATTGGAGACTTCGGTGATGGGAAGCGGCCCGTGTCACTCGACTCGATAGCACATGCCACCTTATGTCGCCACGGCGTTTCGGACCGACCTATCCACTCGGGCTATTGCGATTTCGACCTTGGTTGTTCACGAAATTTATATTACTCCCTTCTGTGCCCATGAGTGGATTTATATGAAAAAGAATTCGTTCTGGAAAGCTCAAGCCAGGAATATGATGCGATAGAAAAGATGATTCCGCAATCAAATTTGGCGAAGGTAATGAAGTCCCCGGCGAAGAAACGGTGGGTTGTTTATGCGAGGTTATATTTGGGAAGCTGATTGACTATGCATTAGTCATATGGTGCGCGATGAGGGAGTTCTTACAATATTCGGCGTCTGTAGAGCCATGTCAGTTTCCTTCACTTGTGACTAGTATTGTAGAAGAAGCGGGGATGAGGGGAACAGTTAAAGAAAAAGAAGGGTGTGAATTTTCATTTGACGATCACAAATAAGGCGGGGCCCGAGGCGAGCGGCATCATTAGACCCTGACCCTCGGTGCGCCCGGTACCTCCTCGGGGCCACTTCATCCACAACCCCAGCACCATCGAACACATCGCCTTTGAAGAGGATGGAGCGGCGGATCAAGGGGTGGTTCAAGTGCATTCTCGGGAAGCAGAAGCAGCTGGATCGACGTCTCTCGAGGCCGAGCCACACATTTTCGAGGAGAGCCGGTAATGGCGGATGCTACTTCTCGGATTTAGAGGGAGATTCGAAAAATTAGATGGTATTGTGGACGGACGCATTCTCTTCGATGAGGATGGGGATGTGTTGCATACTTGTGTTAAGGCTGGAGCTAGGGTGGTGTTAGCGGTGGGTGTGGAGCCTTAGCCATGTTATGCTGCCACCCGTTTGATCTTTTACCTTTTCTTTCGTTTAGCCCACGGTCATTACAAACTTTTAAGACCTCTTTGATTCTACTTATGTTTGTTGTTCCTTTTGACATTATGCATGATGGTTACGTGTTCTATGTTATATGATTGCTTACCTTACATCGATCCTTTACAGGTTTGCCTTGCGTGTACCTTACATGTCTTAAAATCTATAATCCTTATTTGAATAACCAATTATGTATGTGTCGACTGTTATGATGTTCATTGTGTAAGAGTGTGGTTGGTTTAAATGAGTCATCTTTGGTGCATACTAAAGTGGGTGCGATATTTTACTCCATAATTCTTTATTTGAGATTCTTCTGGCTTGACTATCTGGCGCCTTGTTGGGATTCATACCTAGTGGGTAGTTAGATCCCCAAATCTTGCTAGGGACTAGCAAGTGCAGGATGAGGGGAGTGTGATGAATACACATTTGAGGTGATAATTCACAGGTAGAATTAGGCATAAGTCTGATTTACCAGCGATTTGGTATAAGAATGATTAGCCCTAATTTCTTCTGTGTTTTTAGACTTGTGCAGGTCTTTCAGGTTTAAAACGTAAGTGCACAAGGATGTATGTTGAGGAGAAGCCAATATGAAGCACTATGGATGTGGGTGAACAATTGTGAAGTCTCGGGAACTCGACAAAGCAAAGCACCTGGTGGACATATTGTCTTAAGTGCAAGACCCAGACTATCTGGGGTACAACTTCTTGAAAGTGGCGATGGACATATTGTCTTAGGTACAGCAAGCTGACACTTGTACAGCTTGCTTGAAAACCAACGGTGGTGAGAATTGGCACCGGTACAAGCAGCGTAATAAGGTCTGTTGCATGGAAATTGCGGGTTTGTCAGGAACTCGATCCTGGGTCTGAGGGCACTCTTGTCAGCCGAACCAAAATGGGAAAATCACATTGAAGGGGGGGATATAAAAGCAAGAGGACACAAGTAATGGCGGCTTTTTTGACTTCTAGGGTTTAGGTTTGAAAGGAGAAGAGTTTTCTCTCCATTTTGAGTGGGAACTTGTAGATCAGTTACAAGATTTCTTTTATTGGAAGTTTTAGATTGGCGTTTGTAATCTTTCGAGCGAAATACTTATCTTACTTTAAATCCTAATATCTCTTATTCATCCTTCTAGTTTACAAGTGGTCGAGTTCAAAGGTCTTGTTTTTATGATTAATCGCTAGTTGGTATAATTGTTCTTATAAGTTTTATGGAGTTAAGCCCCTGCTTCTTGGGGAATCCACGGGAAACTCACCACGATTTAGAGTATAGTCCCTCAATTCCTCTTTTGATCTTCAATGGATTGTGTAATATTAATCAATTGTGCGAAAAGTTTGTAAATCCTTAGTTGGGCATATTCGCGACAACGTGTTAAGATATCCTCGGTACCGCGTTTGTGCTTGATCATGAATGCAAGGTAAGGGTTCGTATTAATTGAGCAAGTGTTTAGTATTACTTTCGATCATCTTTATTTTCCAAGAGCATTTAAAGATAAATCCTCCATCAGACCGTTTATCAATGGTTTCCTAGATGAGTTTATAAAATAAGGGTGGGGCTTACATAATCGGGAGTAGTGGAACCACTAAAATCCCGACAATTGTCTTTCTATTTTAAAACATTCAAACCCGATCAACCATTCGGTCAACCAACACAACCTTACAATTCTCTTTTAAATCATACCCTTATTGGAGAATAGCTCCTATTAGTCGATAGAATTAGACCAACTCCACAGTAAGGGTATTTTAATGATTCCCGATGTTACAATCTTGTTCTTGTAATTCCTACGCTTGGGAATAGAATTCGGCACAGTGGGGCCCGAGGCAATGCGCGAGAGGGAAAAGGAGTCTTGCGAAACCCGAGTGAGGAACGGGACCTGAAGGAGTAAATTTGAAGCGAAGCGGAGATTGAGCTACTAATTTGAAGAAACCGGAGAAAGAAAGAGGACCTGAAGAATCTAAAATAGAGAAGAAGAATGAAAGGGTAAGAAATTTCATTTCAAGCGAAGCCTTTTTTTTAATGGAAAAAGGTTTTAAGGATAGGGGTTTCGTTTTCGAAAGAGGATTTAACAAGGTCATTTTACCTTTCATTGAAATGCTTGAGAAAAAAGGATGGAAAATACTTGGTGAGCACAAAGCACCTAGTTTTGTTGCATTGGTCAAAGAGTTTTATGCTAACATGGTGGGAGTAGAAGGATAAAATGTGTATGTCAGAGGAAAGTGGGTATCTTTCAGCAGAGAAATGATAAACAAAATGTTTGTAAAAGGATGGTTTAAATTCAAGAAATTGTTAAAAGAGCTAGAGTACCAGAAGATTGTGGACTTACTAACAGGAGGAAAAGGAAAATGGAAAGCAACAAGGAAAGACCCACATGAATTTATTTCCAGAGGTTCTTTGACAGAAGAAGCTAAGGTATGGTTCTACTTTGTTAGTTCCAACCTGTGTCATCAAAGCACCTCGGCACAATGAGAAAAAATAGGCAATACTCACATGCGCTATCTTTGAAGGTTATAAAATCAATGTGGGAAGATAATTGAGAATTCCATTATGAGCTACTCTGAAGAAAATCTGAGGATTGATTCCACCATTCACAAATCAACCCAGACTTTGCCTTCTTGGGGGAGTAGGTGGAGATTAGGAAAACGAAGAAACATGCCCTAAGGCTTCTCCTCTAAAATTAATTGGAGTGAAAAAAGGTAAAAAAATAGAGGTAAATAGAAAGAAATGGAAACAAAGAAGAAAGGGGGATGAAAGAGATAACAAGCGTCTGAGTGGGAAAGTCCACCTCGAGAGTAGCAAAGGGTCGAGAAGCTTAAGCCCCATAGGAATGTATCTCCAAATGTAAGGAAACCATGAGAAGGCAGTGGAAGCTGGAAACGGTAGAGACGATAATGCTAAGAATTTAAGGAGATGCTGAAATAAATGAGAGAAGAAATGCAAGAAAGGGACAGACAACTGAAATTGCAGCTGCAAATGAGAGACGAATATTTAGACAAGGAATTAAAATGGAGAGATCAATATTGGGGAGAAGAAATCAAGCAAAGGGATTTAGAATGGAGAGCATAATTGGAAAAAAAAAGATACATAATGGAGGAAGTAATAAGAGATAGAGAAGTAGCATTTTGGACAGAGACAGACATGCATGAGGCAAATTTAGTGAAAATGTTGGAGGATAGAGACAAAGCTATGAAGGCAGTCCTAAAATCAAGGGACAGAGATTGGCTGAATAGTCTTCAACATTGCAAAGCATTAGATTGATGACTTATGAGCAAGTCAACAATAGGGCACTCATGGAGTCATTGGCTAAGAGGCAGTAGCGTGAACTACGAGGCCCATTAAGATTTTAGATTTGGGTTATGAAGGCGATCTTGAGCCCGAAAAGAATGTGCCCTCCCATAATTCAAATTTACATTTGTGTGCCTTACACAATAGTTCCTTAAGATGTCACAGACCCTCCAATACCCTTTTCTAATCCCGAATCCAAGTGAAGAAACACCTTCTATACCTTGTAAAGCATCATCTCAAAATAAAACCTTAGGTACAATAGGAAGGAAAGAACTAACCCCAGTTGAGGAAGTTGAAGAATACTTGAAAATGGAAGCAACTAAGGCAAAGGCCTCAAAATCTTCAAAATGATTACATTATTGTCTCTTCCCTTATCCCTCTTTGTAACCAAATCTCTTCTATATGAAATCTTAAAAAAAAAAAAAAAAATAATCCTTTTCAAAACTTGGTGTAATTTCTCAATTTGCAATTCTTTTGTGTCTATTTTATTTTTCTTTCCTTGGTGTTAAATAAGTAGAAATTGATGACCTTTAGTGAATAGCTTTGTTGAATAATTGAGAAACCAACTTTCCTGGGTTGAAGTACTTAATGGCTGTGAATTTTTTGGTGGAATTAGAATGTTGATGAATTGATTAGTTGTTGTGTTAAATTTCTTAGAATTGAATGGTTGATTTAAATAAGCTTTTAACTTGTAAAATAGCATAGCAACATATCCAGGAACCAAACAAGAATTGGATAGATGAATTAGGGAAGGAATAAATGAACTAAAAAGGGAAAGTTGTAAGGTTATTAATGAATGTGTTGAACTTCAATAATAAGGAAGATTGCAACAAATTGATGGAACAAATAAGACTTATAATTATGTTTTTGTGAATAGTTTAGTTATTATGAATCCTGATAAACACTACACATGGTCTAAAGTATCTCTGAAATAGATTATGCTAAGTTTAGGGACATCTTCTGGAATCTATCACAGTTAAATCTCCAAATGTCCTAGAAATTGTTAGATTATTAGTCAAGGCAAAATCCTAAGCGATACGCTGCGAAGTAGTATAGGCCATTATTGGAAGATTGAGCCTTTCAAAGCCTACCCTTATAGTATGCATAAGCATATGCCTTAGTTCATTATTTGAGCCAATAGCTAAATTCATCATTAACCAGCAAATGAAAAGCCTATATCCTCCAGCCAACCATAACCTGTAGTAAAGAACCATATTTTCCCGTTACAGCAAACAGGAAATATCGATGATAGAAGAGGACAAGTTTGGGAATATTATTTCAAAATCTGAAAGGATAAAAGGGTTGAGACGGGAAAATCAATTGAGATGAGGAAAGATGAAAATAATGAGGAAAAAAAGCTGTGAAAGAAAAGTATCAAGGTGGAATAAGTTTGGTCTTGTAGCCTTCCTCCCTTTAACAATTAAGTTCTTAGGGGTGTTCAACACTTAGTACCCTAATGCCAACTAGTATGGGAGTTGTTGACCCAAAGTTCATTAAGGGTGGTAGAAAGCTTAAAAGACAAAACATTTGCACTATTCCATAAACCTTTATAAAAGATGAAAAGTGAAAAAGCTTCTAAGAGGAGGAGAATTTATAGTCTAGATGTGGTCAAGAAAAATATCACAATAGAGAGTATGTAGAAAGATGCACCAAACCAAATTGGGAGGTTAGAGAGTTGACATCAATGGAAAAATCAAGGATGCATAATAAAGGAAAGTATGTGAAATTGTAAGTGAAATTTGGGTAAAATTGAGCCTAATTTGTCCAATTATCTACCTACTTACCCAAACCACACAATATAAGCCTATAAGACCTAATTGATTCTGAAGGTGGTATATGTTTATATTAGTGGAGATTAATATGACAAACAAGCATATGAGACTTTAAAAGAATAAAGGAGAAGTATCACTGTTGCAAAGTATTATCTAGAAGATTAACTAATTTGCCAAGGAAATGAAGACCATCACACACTTCATGAGTGGGTTGAATAATTGGAATTTATTTACACTTATAGAATTATTTGGTAATTTAGTGAACTTAATTGAAAATCTTCCTAATTATTAGATTAGAAACATGTTTAGAAATAATTTTATAACTAACTTAGGTATCCTGCCAAATTGTGGATTCAACATAAAAATGTCATAAAAAAATAAAAGCTAAATTGTTTGAGGACAGACAAAATCTTCTTTTGTTTACTTGGGGACAAACAAAACTTTAAGTTTGGGGGAATTTGATGAGTCCTAAACTCATCTAGTTTTAATCAATTTTTCTAGCATGTTTCTAGAAGTTTATGAGCAATTTTAATGTTGGATTATGGAATATTCACCAACTTTGTGTTTTATAGGTTTTAAATGAAAAAGAGACAATTCCAGCAAAAAAATCAGAAAAATTGGCTAAGGTAGAAATCTCTGTCACGATAGAGAAATTTTATGTCGCGACAGGATCTCAATAGAGCGATGAAGCTATCTGTGCAGCTTGGGGAGCTATATGTGTAAACTGTAAGAATCAAAGTGAACTCATTCCAGAAGATAAAAAGATTTATCATGACATTGTCATTGACTCACATGTGAGCATGAAGCTAAGATAGCGAGAAAAGCTTTGTCGCGACAAAAGACAACTCTATCGCGACACAAAATTCAGAGTCAATAATGGAAGGCAAGACAACTTTGTCGCGACATAGAAGTTTTATGTCGCGACAAACACAACATAAGGTTGAAGTGATGTATGTTGCAACAAAGAAATCTATTGTCTCAACAAAAGATGAGAAGAATTGCAAGATGAATGTTGCGACGCGAAAAAGTATGTCGCGACACACTGAAGAACTAAAGGTAGAGATCTCTGTCGCGACAATGTTCAAGAAGCACCAATAGAGTCTTGTCTCAATAATCAAATTTATGTGTGACAATAAACCTTCTTGAGTAAAGTTACATGCGTGACAAGGATTTCAATGTTACGAAACAGTAGACGATAGCGAGAATCAAAGAAAATATTGTCGCGACAAAGAAAAAGTCTGTCACGACACAAAGTTCAGTCTCAGCAGTGCAAGACAATAATATTATGTCGTGACAAAGAAAAAGTATGTCTTAACAATAGACCCATGCAGTAGTAAGAAACTCTGTCGCGACAAAAGAAACACAAAAATATGTTGCAACATATCAAAGAATGTTGCAACAAAGTTGAAGAGATGGAGGTAGAGAATTATGTTGCGACAGAAGATGAAGAGGAGAGAACAGAAGACTGTTGCGACAGTGTATTTTATGTTGTGACATTTCAAACTTCTGTCGCAACTTAGAACAAGTAGAAAGGCGAAGTTTTGTTGTGACAAAAGAAATTTATATGTGACGAGAATTTAAGCGGCGAAAATGATAAGTTGTGTTGCAATAAAGTTTTTATGTCACGACAAAAGACACTCTTGTCACGACATAAACCAGACAACCTCAGCAGAACTATGTCGTGACATTGAGAAATTATGTCGAGACATAATTCAAGAAGAAAGCATGAAAAAATGTTGTGACAGAAACTACAAGCTACGATAAGAGCTAGGGGACAAAGATGAGAACTATGTCGCGACAAAGTAGTCAATTGGGCTAGAATTTTTGGGGATCCACAATTTCAGCCTAGAAGTACGACCCATCATTTGAAAATCTATAAATAGACACATACAAGGGCCTTTGTCTTGCGATACCTTGGAAGCAGAACTTCTAGGTAGCTAGAAATCCTTTGTATATTATTTTTATTTTATTTTTCTTTTATTTTTCTGTTCTTTCAGGTTGTTTTAGATTAGCATTTCATTTAATTCCTTTTGGGATTGAACAGTGATCTAGTATGAAGTTCTGAGCTGGGTTCATTGTAAAAATTTCAGTTTTCATTACTATCTGACTTGAATGAATTTGGAAATATTCTAGAGTTCATTTATTTCAGTTAGCTTGCAATTTCAGTGAATTTTCCTAATAAGTTAGTCACTGTTATTTGTAAACCAGTTTTGAAAGACTAAGCTCCCTCTGGGATTGGATCGATGTTCATTATTTTTTTCTGCTCAACTTAAAAGAATGTCATAGTTCGGAAATCTTGAATTTATTTGGTGGTAATGATGCGAAGTTACGCACCCCGAGAATATTTGTAAGTAGTGTACGGAAAGGGGTATCTTGCTGCGATTTCGAGGAAGCCCTACGAGTGACATAGAGCCAGGTCCCGAGTATGGAGCAGTTACTTGGGGGTTTGTTAGACTAATATTATGGAACTAATGAATTCTTAAATATTACTTCGATAGATCACTAACTTACTCATGGTGTGAGGATAGTTGGATGATGTATCAATTTAATTGATGAGAGGTTTCTCCTCAATCTGATGGAAGGAACTTGATCTCGTATTAGCATAGATCTAATAAAGGAGATAGATAATTTTATTAGATTCGATGGATGAGGTACCAAATAGATTGGTGAAGGTTTGTAATATCCTATCTATAGGGGCAATAATTCTTCAGTCCTAAGATTTGGGTGTGAAGTATTGAAAAGGAAAAATACCCCGATTTTAGAAAGAGGTTTCTATTGTACAAGTAAAGCGATTCGAGCTCATGTCAGAAAGGAATATGGATCTAATTAGTGAAATGTATGGTTGTAAATCGAACCACCTTTACCTTGCATATTTGAAAAGTTGATTTCAAACTAATAGGTGAGATACGTCATGAAAATGATGCGAAATATATAGTGTACCTTGATCTGTTTCAGTGTTATTCTTGATGAACTTTCCAATCCAACAATTTAGAATTCTTTATATATAGTTATATAATTTTTTAAAAAATTTTCATTTCTTAAGTTAAATACCAAATCACTTTTAAATTTGGAGTTCAAATTGCAAGGATCTTGAGTAGATGGGGTAATTGATGTTTAGTTTTTTCAATTAGATCCTCGTGGGAACGATTTCGGACTTGAATCCACTTTTATTACTTGAATGACCTGTGCACTTATCTAGAGACAAAACAAAATTTTCAATTGAAGCCTTCTCATCCAAGGCAATCAACGTATTTTATAATTTTTGTCAGTAGTTAACAAGTTTTTGGCGTTGTTGATACAGGAACTGATTAGTTCTTGGTAGTGGTACCAAAAGGTTGGCACATAATGACTTCTTCATATTTAGTTAATTTTGTCTTCAACTATTAGTCTGTTTTTGGTTTATGTAAAAATCAGTCAACAATGGAATAAGACAGTATATCGCCTGCCCTAGAAAGTGACATCCATCGAATTCTTACTATGCAGGCTAAAACGCATATATATAAGGGTATGTGTGTGTGTGTGTGTGTGTCTATATATATATATATGACGACCATTACTTTGTAGGAAAAGAAGTTTTTTATACTTTCATAAAAAAAATATTTTTACATTAGTGATCAAAAAAGCAAAGTAGGGGGGTCGATTTTATCTTATTCACTCTCCCAAAAAATAATTGTGGTTTGCTTTAAAAGATGTCCAAAAAATATCCTCAAACTACCCTCTATTATAGTAGTAGTGGAACATATATGGTAGTTTGTAGTTTATTTACTACATAATATACTTACCATAACTACTGCATCCACTATCATAATAGAGGGGTAGTTTAGGGATTTTTTTTTGGGCATTTTTGACTTTTAAACCAAATCACAAATATTTTTGGAGAACATGTTCTTAACCTTTATTTTGCTTTCTTGATCATTGATTTACAAATATTTCTATATGGATGTACAGAAACCTACTTTCCCCGTAATTTTTGACAATTCTAATCCATTTGACAATTGGATTTTCTTGTCATTATGTAGCTTAACCTTGTTTAGGAATGTTCTTATTAGGATTTATCCACCAACTTATCGACAATAAAGTAAATTTCTTATCTGAATTCAGCTAATATTACTTAACAATATACTTTAGAGGTAAAATTTGAGTTCCTATTTCCTTTTCCTTTTCTTTTCTATATATATATATATCAACACATAAATTTCGTTTTTAAGCTATTTTAACCCATTTTCATATACTATGATATGAAATTATTTCTTTTTATCTACGAATTGTAATTACCTAGAAATTAATTAATTTAGAAAGACAAATGGTTTTCACACTATGGCCCTGCTTGAGTAAACAACTTAATTAAACACTTATTTTATAAGACTTTACTAGATAAGAACTTATGTCATATGTACTCTATTCAATAAGTTATTTGTGTTTGGATGCATATTTTAAAAAATGCTTATGCATTATTTTAAGGTGTTTGGTTGCATTACTATACAAGCATTTATAACAGTTTAAATTACTGAAATGCCCATCATAAGAATTTATAAAATTTAAGTGTTTGAATAAATAAGCACTTGTCATAATTTAAAAAAAATTAAAAATTAAAGAACTAAAATTAATATTATATATATATATATATATATATATATATATATATATATATATAATGAAACCGTGATAAAAAAATAATAATAAATAAAGATTCACTATATACTGTAAACATTTATCATTCAAATATAATCTCTAGTATGAAAAATAGCTAATGAACCATTATCTCATCTTCACTTTTGTTTCATATGCATCAAATTGATTAGAAAAGCTAAAATATTCTAAGTTTTTTTCTTTATTAAACTATTTAGGATGCTTTCTATAAATTGGAACATGATGTACCATGAACTCATAGTTATTGAAGGCGCACGAAGAAGCAAAAACCTCTTGGGGCCTTGAGGCGGAAGACGCACTTGGAGGCACACAAAGCCTCTGAGTCTTTATGTCTATGCGGCTTTCTTGAAGTGATGAATCTCTACCTAATATAAATAAAATGATATATCTCACTAAATATTACTTTATAATTTTGATCAATGATAAAATACAATAAAGTAAAAACATCAAACATAAAAATCAAACATCACTCACAAGCTCTCATCACTGGCAATTAATATTTTTAAATAAAATAATAAACATTTGTTATTAAGTCAAAATACAAAATTTAAGTTCCAAAAAAAAATCTTATTGACTAATTAACTGAATAAAAAAATTAATATCAATATTATTCTTCCCATCATCGATAAAAAATTTTTCCTATTTTTTCCATGTTTTTTTTTCAAAAAATTTGTGTATTTTTTACATAATTTTTCAAAATTTTTTCTATTTTAATTAATTTTCCTTTATTTTTACATATATATATATAGTTTTCAAAAATTTTACTTATTTTTTACATAATTTTTTCGGATATTTTTTTTTGAATTTTTTCCTATTTTGTTTACATAATTTGTTAGAAGGATAGTTTTGTCAGCAGATTGATCTACTTTAGGAAGCCTTGTATGTTGTTTTCAAGTTTTTTTTTTATAAGCTTCTCCATGAAACTGAAGCTTAATGAAATAAGCTAAAATGAGCTTATAGTAAGTTATTTTTATAAGCTCTTTCAAATACCTATAATTTTTATTAAAAGTACTTATGCAAAAGATAAACTTAAATAAGCTGTAAATAAGCTCTTCTAAACACACCCTAACTAGCTTAGTACTTCTAGACAATACTTTATTTTTTAAAAGATTGAGGGAAAATACAAATAAAAGAAAACAAATAAAAAATAGAATAAAAAAGTGAAGAGAAAAAGAAATTGATTTAAATTCAGCAAATTAATTTTATACTTTTGTTCATATATTTTAAGATTCCATATCCATATCAATAATTTTAATTATATTTAATTTTCTTTCATATTTTTATGTTAAGATTAAATACATATAAAATTTATTTTTAAAATTATTTTTTCTTTTCTTAACATATTTCTTAAATCCAAAGATAAAGTCGAACCAACTTGCAGAGCTATAAAAAGATTTCGGTAATTCCCATTCACCATGAATAGAATTTCTATGGCAATTGGCATATGTAAATCATCCTATTTATTTGCCAATGAAGGTAGCTCAAGTGGTTAGGGGCTATGGTGGTATAGGGGAAGGAACCGTCTGATCTCTAATGTAGCCCAAAATTGTATTCTTAATTATCAAAAAAAAATTCTTCCTGAATACTGAGATAACCTAAAAAGTATTATAGGTGGAACCTCTCTTAATATTAAATATGTAAAGTAGTGAATGGGCCAGAAAGCTTCTCCCACTTTTAACTTATATTCTTCCATTAGCTAGGGAAGACACGTAAGAAAATAATTTGGTAAGTAAGCATGACATAAGTTTTATACTCATATACGTAATATCTCAAAATAATTATTGCTGAAAATTAACAACATACTCTGTACAAACTGGCTAGGATACTATATTAGGTAAAAACTAGTTTTAAATTAAATATAACGAGGATATTACTATAATTTTAAAAACTACCGGATAAATAAATAGTAACATAATTGAAGAAACTACTTGTGGAAGTCTCATAAATTTCATTATTTTTGAATGAATCATATAACGATATAACACATTATAAGACACACATATTTTGTACAGATCAGAAAAACTATAACCAATTCCTAAAATTCTTGGTATTTGCTTTATTCACTCATATCTAATTTGTGGAATCGACATCACTTTGATTATTTCCCAAAAAAAATATGATTTACATAATTCCCACACTCCCCCTCAAGCTGGTGAATATAGATCTTTCATTCCCAACTTGCTAATATTTTTATGAAACACGTTACAACACAACCCTTTTGTTATCTCATTTACTAATTGATGTCCTTAGGAACATATGGAGTACAAATTAATTTGATGAAGTGTCGGTTCATTCCTATGTGGTTTGTTCTAATATGCCACCTGATTACCGTAAATGTTACTGTTGATTTATTATCACAATAGAGTTTCATAGGCTTACTCCATTGAACATTCAAATCTTCCAGAATGATCTTGACCCACAACAATTCACACACCTATGCTGATAGCTCTAAATCCTCGTGATCCGCACTTGTTCGTATACCAGCATTTTGCTTTACTCCTCCGGCATACTGATTGCCACCAAAAAGGTACAATAGCTTGTGGAAGTTAATCGTCAGTCTAATGGAGACCCTACAAAATCGTGTCGCATATTGCCAAAGAAATATCCATGTTTTGGCTGCTTTCCTCCCAGATAAAGCCTTTACTAATGGAGTATCCCGTGAGTCTACTCAGACAATTTCCCAGCGATCATGGCCAAATATCGACCGACATGACTCATCGAATAGGCTATGTCTAGCCTAGTATGTGCAAGATAAATGAGCCTAATGTCGTTATACATTTTTCTATTCACTTCTTCTGGTGCTTCTCAACTGTCCAGATTTATCCAACAGAGGCTCAACGTCGTTTCGGTATCGGTTCTTACTCAGTTTCCGAGATTTGACCAAAATACCATATTCATGTTGAGAAATGAAACTTCCTTCGTTTGATCGAAGAGCGCCCCGTCTCAAGAAATACTCACTTCAAACATTTATTTCAAACTCGCCAGCGGTTGTTCAGCGCAGTGACGCTTCTTCATCACCCTCTTATCATAATAAACATCCACAACGAATGTTAAGATCTGAGTTCAATATCAAGAAAGGTTGATTCACTTCGTTATAACATCATTATCATGGTCCTGGTGTCCTTCTAAACCGCGATCGCGGAAGATCCGTTTAACCTGATGAATGTCCTCATTAAACTCAGTTCACCGTCCCACCAACTCCAAGAATATCAATTTCTTCGAGAACTCACCAAGAATATGTTATTTTTTACATCATGACGTATAACCAATCAAAATGACAGAAACATGATGCAATTTATTAACTGATCTCGTCATTGAGTAATACCTTATTAATCCCATATTAGTACTGATCTTTTAACTGTAACTTAACAGATCATCCATAAAGTTTCACGATCTTTGGAATTAACAATCTAATTTTCAACCCACTATTTTTACTACGAAAGAGATCAACCTAATTTCCAAGTTTCATTTTTTTGTAATGCATCCATTTCAACCTCCATAGCAAGTCTCCATTCTCTCTTGATAGTTTCTGTACAATGAGCCAATAGGGAACAATGTTGTGCTGAAAGGAAGATTTGAGACTCAAAATCTCTAAAAGACATGTAAAGTATAACAGATATAGTGGCTTGCATTCATGGGTTCCTTTTCTCTCAAAGCCAGTAGTGAGATTCATGTAATTGGAGAATAGAAGTTGTTATGTTCAAAATTGTTACCTCATTCTAAGACTAATGAAGACTTTCCTTATCCCGTTGTTGGGTAATGTCCTCTCTTTGTACACACCTGATCAAACCCAAACCACATAAAAATTTGGCCATTTTTTTCTGTCTTCATCGACTCTTCGGATTGTGAGATTGGAATTCAGTTTCAAGAAATTGGCAAGACTATGAAGTTTCTTTTGATGTGAACACTCAGATGAGGGATTGGCTTCTAGTGGTAGGTGGCTTGACTCTCATCTTCAAGTATAGATAACTCCAAGAGCAAGAGTGGAGAATAATAGTGATATGCTCTAAAGCCCAAAGGTAGATATACATTTAATAGTCATATGTTTATATACATGAGGCATTTATCATTTTTATCTCTGTTATTAAATTGTGGTTTAACTTGATAAAATCGATCCTTGAATAGTCGCCCGCTTTTATGTCATCATATGTGACTTTGATAGTAAAACCCGCCAAGGCATAAGAATACTTATTCTAAATAGTCCATTCATCATTATTGTGTAATTAATAATAAAGTAAGACTATTTGTGTTTTTAAGAGTATTCACTGCTTGTTGGTCATGGAACATAAAGATGTTACTCAATATAAATACATGTTAAGTTCATGTTATTGATTCGACTCCGCAGGAGGAATGAAAGCGGATTATACGAATGACTATAGGTGTATTTAACCCTGCTGATCACTTTGGATTCCTCACATACGAGGGAACCCAGGTTCTGATAGTTTGAATGACGCCTCAATTTATTAACATAGGCCATGTCAAAATGCAAAGAATCGCGTGGAGGAATGGAGCGATAGTACGAATCATCCTATCTTATTGAGTGAGATGTCTATCAGCCTCTCGACGTCAGAGATTCAGAATGCATTACGCTTCGAATGAGATTGATAAAGATATCAACATTATTTGTTTAGCCACCAATGAGTAGAATCAAGAAACGATTAAGCTGTATAAAGATGGGACGCATCCATGCTTTGAAGCGAATTGTGACATCGTGGGTGACAAAGGACTAATATCATACTATGGTGTTTTTCGAGTCATTGAATTCACTGATTTGGGTAGTGATAATGTCTTCCAGAGACAATTATAACTTTGTGCGAATATGATTTTAGCCCGCTCACAAATTACTGATGAACCTACAGTCACACATAATAGAATGAGCCATAAATTTATGCCAGAAAGTCCTTGGCCTTTAGCCTATATGATTGTTTAAGTCCGTCATTAATAGTTAATGACTGGTTTAAACTCGCTTTAATAAAAGAGTTTGTGAATGAGTATACCATGGGGTTTATCATCTAAAAGTGAGGTGGTTCTTTTGAAGTGGGCGTTAGAGAGAATTCCTTTGAGTTTTGGAAGACACTATGTGTCTTTGGCTCAGGATGAAGATCCATCATAAGGTGCTAGCACATCCATCCAATCCATTATCCGTCGTGTGGATACTCTTAGAGGCGTTGCACACTAAGAATGTTTTAACATATTAATGACTGTCTTAAGAGTTCGAGTTCGTTTCAATAAGGTAGATCGCAAATCTTACACCATTTAAAAGATTCGTCTGGTAAGAGGTGTGGATTTTGGATTTTTGATTCATTGTTTAGTTTCATCAAACCATGATCCCGATGCGCTCAACACTTTTTTTATTTCAAGTAGCTGTCCCACCCAACAAGTGTATTGTAGCTAGCTTGTTACCAGAAACTGACATGTGATATAACGTGACTGCGAGTATTTGTTTTTCCATGCGTGATATGACATGATCCATTTGTTCATCCGTTTTGATAATCAAGATAATTCTAAGTCATGTTTTATTTTTATTTTTCTGATAGAAGTCTCAACATCACACGAAATTGAAAATATTCGCTTTTAGAAAAGCTCTAATAGGATTAGGACTACTGATGATCAGAATCAAATTCTGAGTTCATAATTCTTGTGTTCTAATTTGATTAGGACTGTTACATATTAAGTATGGCATATGTATTTTTAAGTTAATCTTAGGACTTTTACATTATTAATGTTAGACATTAAGAACGGACTGCTACGTATTATTTCTTAGCTCATAGGATCGTTACACATTAATGTTGTATTAATAAGAATGGATCGTTATAGATTATTCTTAATCAAGAGGGACTATGACATTAATAAAGTTATAATATTATATGGATCATATGCATTATTCTTAATCAGAGATCGTTATGATGAATGTTAGACATTAAGATTGGATCGTTACGTATTAGTTTACACACAAGGGTGATTGTCTCCAAATTACTGATGGACCGTTAGATTAAGAGTAATCAAGATTAGTGAATGACCATAATACAGTGATTAATGATCGAGAATTTCACAAAGAATCACCCAAAGTGCTAGCCTTAAAATTTGTTTATGTGACTAACGCTATAATTGAAAGACCATATTCATAATCTGATTATGTGCTTAATGTGTTTATATTCAACTTTCATGGTGCACGTCATGGCCCTTATTTCAATGTGATTGACAGGTATTAATTATTTGTTTTGTAATTTTTAAATACGGCCTGCGTGTCGTTAATTTTTATTGACACAACATGTGTGTCTCTTTTTCATTATATTAGTATACGGATCAGGTGTCTGAGCTTTATTAACACAACGATGTGTTCTTTTTTAATATTTTTAGTATAAATAATACTATTACTTGCTTGTAATGAAGAAGAACGAAGAATGGAGGCCCGTTTGTTCTTGGAGACAAGCCCATAAAGCTAAGGTATTGGTAAAAGGTAATTCTGCATCTCCATATTGGCTTATGGAGATCACCTTAGAAACGTGGGTCGACACAGTCACGTTTACATTTATGCTTATTAATATGCTTGTAGATGTGATGCACATGTATATATGATAAAGTTTTCCTAACAACTTGATAATTTCATCACATAAAATACAAGTCATAAAATGCCTTCCAATTTGGTCATTCTGTCAATATTTCGATCGCCTTAATATAGTTTTACAAACTAGTGTAATAATATCTTAGGAAAAGACATGATAGATAAATGTGATATCCATAAAGATTGAATATGGTTAGACTTAATTTAGCCTCACTATGCACTGGTTTGAAATCTAAGGGCATAAAAGGAAAGAGTTTTCTACCTAGTTAGCTTATGTTTAAGTGTTATACCAAAGCTGCTTGAATTTAAGTCAAACGGATTTTCACCCACCAAGAAACTATAAGATTGTTTTGTATTAATTAAAGAGTTATTAATTTTAGTGGGAGTATTAAAAGACCCCATTTATTAAAAGCTTTGTATATTTTTGTATGTAGACTAATGGCATCAAACAACACATCAATATTTATCACATTTGTCCTGAAAGGGAGTAACTTAATGGGACAAACTTTCCTCGATTGTCTCAAAATTCGAGATTGTCCTAAACAAGAGAGGAAGATGTATGTTCTGATAAATGAAAATCCCTTAATGTCTCCCACTAACATGTCTCACTAGTCGAAGGATGCTTAGTAAGTATTTGAATGACTCGGTGGGATTTAACCCGTCTTATGCTTACAACCACTAACTCGAGCTTCTCGTAAACAATTCGAGGAAATGGAGGCATTTGATATGATGGCATCTTAAGGAATGTTCCAAGAGTAAGATGTACAGGTTTATAACCTAAAGTGATTGAATGCATGCAAGATGACTCCTCGACACTTCAAGAAGTGCACATGCTAAAGATGATGGTCTCCAATCTGAATACTTTTGATAAGCTGGTGCTCCGGCTAGTCATGAGTTGACTACCAATCTGATTCTGTGTTCATTACCTCCGGAATCTTATGATCAATTTGTTATGAACTACAATATGCACCATGGAAAAATCTATTACCGAAGTTACATGGAATGTTAAAGACTGTTTGAGACGAACATTCAAAAAGAGACAAATCTATATTATGGTTCGTAAAGAGGAAGGCGCTGAAAAGAAAAGGAAAGGGCAAAGGCAATAAGGCCAAGAAAGGTAAAGGATAGTCCAAGCCTAAGGCAAAGAAGCCAAAGCCTCCCAAGGAGGGAGTTTGCTTCTTCTGTAATGAACAAGGTCATTGGAAGAGGAATTGTAAGCTCTAATTGGAGGATCTGAAGAAAAAGAAGAATAACGAGGCTACCACTTCAGGTATTTATGTTATAGAAGTCAATCTGTCTACTTCCGCCTCATGGGTATTAGACATCGGATGGATCTCACATTTGTGTAAATGCAGTGTGGCCTACAAAGCAAGATCATTGGCTAAAGGCAAAGTGGACTCACGAGTGTGTTCTATAAAGAGCTGTTTGTGATGAATGAGGAGTTTACATTCGGGATTTCGCTCTAGCGGACTTGTTTTCCAATTAAAGAATCATATTATGCGCTCATGGTGAGTAGAAACATTATTTCAGCTTTCTGTTTAGACGTGATGGATTTCACTTTTATTATTAATAATATTATTTTCTCCCATCTATAATGCGTATATTTTTTTATGGGAATGCTCATTTATCTAATGGTCTCTACGCTCTAAACTGGGAACAACCCAAGCCCATCTATAACATCGATACTTAGGAGGTTCAAGTCCAATGACTTGAATCCAACCTACTTTGGCATTGTCGCTTGGGCTCATGTCATCGAGAACAGATCATGAAGCTCCATCAAGATGGGCTAATACATCTTATTTGGCTGAGTCATTTGAAACATGTAGTCTTAGTTTACTGTGCAAAATGACCAAGGCTCCTACTGACACGTTGAGAGAGCTAATGACTTATCGGGTCTTGCGTATACAGAATGTTTGAGGACCGAATTAAGCTCCAATTTATAGAGGAGGTTATCACCATTACTTTTATCGATGACTTTAGTAGATATGGTTATATCTACTTAATGAGGCATGTCTGAATCATTTGAAAAAGTTCAAATTTATTCAAGAATGAAGTACAAAATCGCTTGAAAGAATATTAAAAACACCTCGCATCTGGATTGAGGTGGTGAATATTTGAGCCAAATTTGATGATCATCTTAAGGATTGTGGGATAGTCTCTACAACTCGCCCCACCCGAACACCATAATGGAATGGTGTATCTCGGAAGGAGAAATCAAACTTTGGCCTGGAGCAGTGGTTCGATCTATGATGAGTCGAATGTATCTTCCAATGTCCTTCCGGGATATGCATTAAGAGATCGATGTTTTTAGTGAATAGAATTCCATCGAAAGAGGTTGAGAAAACACCATATGAGTTGTGGACAGGAAAGTGTCCTAGTTTGTCTTTTCTTAATATTTGGGGTTGTGAAGATTATGTAAAGCGTTAGGCTTTGATGCTTTAAGATCCCAAATTCAATAAGTTTCTGGAATCCAAAGGAAACAAAAGGGTAATAATTTTACATCCCATCCTGAGAACAAAGTGTTTGTTGCTCGTACGGAGTCTTTTCGAAAGAGAGTTCATTTCTAAAAGAGTCAATGGGAGTAAGACATCTCTTGAAGAATTTTAAGAACCACAAGTTGCCACCGAGACTTCCATGGAAATTCTACAAGAATCACAACCAGTTGTTGAATCGACATCTTTTGCACAAGGCCCACGAAGGTCCAATGGGGTTCATCATGAGCCTAAGAGATGGATTTCTCGTAACTGACGACAAAACCATAGAGCTTGTGGATCAAGATGAGCCCACAACCTATCATGAGGCAATGATGAGCCCAGATTCTGAAAATGGCTTCAAGCCATGACGTTTGAGATGCAATCAATGCAATGTATAACTAGGTTTAGAATTTGTCATCCACCCGAGGGTGCTAAGGTCATACATTGTAAATGGCTCATAAGATCAAACATGATATGACCTTCAAGTCTACTTTGAGCTGGTAAAGGTTTCAAACAAACTCATGGTATTAATTGGTGATGAGACCTTTTCACCTGTCGTTATGCTTAAGTCTATTAGGATTCTTCTTGCTATCGCTACGTACTATGATTACGAGATTTGGCAAATGGATGTCAAAATAGCGTTTCTTAATGGAAACTTACTCAAGGATGTGTACATGACACAACCTGAGGGTTTTGTCGATCCTAAGTATCCTAATAAGGTGTGTAAGCTTCAAAGATCCATTTATGGATTAAAGCAGGTTTCACGAAGTTGGAATCTTCATTTTGATGAGGCTGTTAAAGAGTTTGGTTGTATGAAAGATGAAGATGAGCCTTGTGTATACAAGAAGGTTAGTGGGAGTGCAATTGTCTTCTTAGTGCTATACGTGGACGACATCTTACTCAAAGGAAATGATATCCCTAACTTGCAGAGTGTCAAGTCTTGGTTGGGGAAATGTTTTTCAATGAAAGACTTAGCGAAGCCGCCTTCATCCTAGGCATAAAGATTTATAGGAGATAGATCTCACGCTTATTCGGCCCGAAATAAAGTGGGCATAGACAAAGTGCTAAAGAGGTTTAGTATGCAAGATTCCAAGAGAGGTTTCTTGCCAATGTCTCATGGCATTAAGCTCAGTAAGTCTCAATGTCCAACCACGAAGGACGAGAGAGAGCGCATGGATAAAATCCCATATGCTTCGGCTATTGGTTCTATCATGTATGCCATGCTTTGCACCCGACCTGATGTCTCCTATGCCTTAAGCATGACAAGTAGATTCCAGTCAAATCCGTAAATGTCATCGATAGTACCAAGAATATCCTTTACACTGAAGAACAAAGGATATTTTTTGATCTATGGTGAACTAGAAGGCGAGCTATTTATAAGTGGTTATACCGATGCTAGTTTTCGGTCTGACTTATATGACTTTAGATCGCAATCTGGTTTTATGTTTTGTTTGAATGGAGGTGCTGTGAGCTGGAGAAGTTCCAAGCAAGACACCGTGCCGATTCCCACACAGAGGTCGAAAGTACATAGCCTACTTCAAAATGCAAATAAGGAGGCTTGGATCAAAAATTTTGTTTTTAGACTGGGTGTTTTACCTAGCATTACAAACCCAGTGGACGTCTATTGTGACAATAGTGGGGTTATTGCTCAAGACAAGGAGCCCAGATCACATCAGCGATCCAAACACATACTCAGGCGTTTCCACCTCATTCGTGTGATCATTGAGAGAAGAGATGTTAAGATATGTAGAGTTCATACTGATGTCAATGTTGTTTATCCTTTGACTAAACCTCTTCCACAGTAAAAGCATGATAGTCATACTAGATCGATAGGCATTCGATTTATGCCTGATTGGGCTTAGGGCAAGTGGGAGATAGTTAGTGATATGCTCTAGCCCAGTGACTTATACATTGTCATTATATGTTTATATACATGAGGCATTTATCCTTTTATCTTGTTATTTAAATTATGGTTTAACTTGATAAAATCATATCCTGAATAGTTGGTTCGCTTTTGCGTCATCAAGTATGTGACTTGATAGTAAAACCTTAAGGCATAAGAAACTATTCTAAATAGTCCATAGTCGATCATTATTATGGGAATAATAATGAAGTAAGACTATTATGTTTTTTGAGAAAAGACCACGTTTTGTTGGTCATGAACATAAGATGTTACTTAGAACATAAATACATGTTAAGTTATGTTATTGGACTGACCCGCTATGAGAAATACTACATGGATTATGTCATCAGTAATTCTCATTGCGATGAAGTCAGTGTTGAGTCGCCGACTGAATTCACCATGGATTCCTACATGAGGAACCGTGTCTTGACATAGCCGATAGCGTCTTTAACAGGGATGGTAATACAGGTATGGTTGGGCATGCGATAAATCATGTGGAGGAATGTGAGTGATAGTAAAAGGAATTTTAAATTTCTTCATTGAGTGAGATGTCTATTGGCCTCTTGATAAGTGAGGTGAGAAATGCATGGTCGTGCTCGAGATGAGATTAATAGGAGTTATGATATCATTTTTTTGGTCGATCTGCCAGGAAATCGAAATGATTAAGTTGTATAAAGATGACTTCATCCATGCTTTATTGTAATCGAGACATCGTGTGACAAAGGACTAATATCATACTATGGTAAGGTTTTTCAAGTCATGAATTCACTTGATTTGGTGAGTTATAATGTCTTCCTGAGACAGTGCTATCTTGTGGGCTTAGAATATGATTTGGGCCCGCTGCCAACATTTAGTGAACCTATAGGGTCATAAATAAGAATTAGCTATAATGGGATGTTAGAAAGGCTCTCTCTTTAGCCCATGATTAAGCCCAATCCCATTAATAGTTAATGGAATTTGGTTTAAATTTGTTTTAATAAAAGGGTTTGGGAGGTTTGATATAAATATGGGGTTTATTATTTAAAAGGAGGTGGTTCTTTTGAAGTGGGCATTTTTTGAGAGAGAATTCTTTTTAGAGTTTTGGAAGACACTAAGGTGTCTTTGGTTTTTTGTCAGGACAAAGACTATCATAAGGTGCTAACACATCCATCCCATCCATTAGTTCATGTGGATACCTTTGGGGCGTTTGCACCTTTGCATACGTCTTGGCTCGTTCTTTCTTCGGATCGTTTCAGTAGGAGTTCTATTTATTGTTTGGTGTGTGTGTGATCAAGCGAATGCACTAGTGGAAAGGATTCGGTCTACAAAGAGGTAGATCTGGATTTCCTTTGATTCCATTGTTTAGTTTCATCCAATAGCTTGGATCTAATGGGTTCGGCATTAAATTTTTTTTTATTTCGGCATTTTCTTATGTTGGATTCTGACAAAGAGTATGAAACTAACACCAGCAAAAATGTCATTTGAAACATAAAGTTTCCTAATTGGTGGATGATAGCATTTATATCCATTTTGAGTAGATGAGCACCCATAAAGACACACTTAAGAGCTCTAGGATCTAATATTCCCTAGTTATGATTGTGAATATGGACAAAGAATGTGCACCCAAAAACTCAAGGAGCAAAGTTGAAGGAGGATCGGAATGTCCGGATAGAATTGAGACAAGGTTTCTAGTGGTTTTTCGAACTGAAAACTCTAGAAGGAATCCCTATTTATGACATATGCTAATGTAGGTACAACCTTTCCCCATTAAATTTTGGTACTTTTGAAATAATATGACACATTGCGAGGAAGATGGCGATTTTCTTTAGCCACCATTTTGTTGGGAAGTGGTGATATGAATGATTGACAAAGTTGAAGGAGGATCGGATAATCAGGATAAATTGAGACAAGGTTTCTAGTGGACTTTTGAACCCAAAACTCTAGAAGAAGGAATCCCTATTTGACATATGCTAATGTGAGTACAACACCCCCATTAAATTTTAATTTTGCTTTTTTGAAATAATAAGGCCTAGTACAGGGAAGATGAGGCGATTTTTCTTTCTTTTATTTTTGTTGGGAAGTGGTGATATAAGATGATTCATGGATGGTTCCTTCCTTTTGAAACCACTAAGATAAAATTTGATTGAAATAATCATGAGTATTGTTTGAGCCAATTTTCTTGATTTTTGTACGAAATTGATTTTGAACCATTGTACAAAAAATAGATCAAAGAAACTCTTGTACAATCATTAATAAATGTTACAAACCACCTAGATCCTAAGATATTTGGAATGGTGGATGGTCCTTATATGTCACTATGAATTAGAAAGAAAGGAGAAGAAGATTTTTTTTATTACTAATAGGGAAGGATAAATGAGTATGTTTTGCATACTCACAAATATCGCAATGAAAAGGTTGAATATCCAGTCCCTTAAACAAGTTAGGATGTAACACCCTGAAAATACCCTAACAGTTTTATGACATGTTTAGGGTGTAAAATAAATTAAATTATATTTTTCTGGCGTTTAAACGACTAAAAACAAGAAATGATAAAGCCGAGAATTTTACGAGGAACGAAATAAATTTGGTAAAAATGAATAAAGGACTTCAAGGAGTCAATAAGTAGAGTATAAATGTTAAAATAGAAAATAGAAATGAAATGAAGTGAAAATAAGAATTTAAAATAGAGAAAAATAGAAAAAAAAAAGAATTATTAGGCTAGCGAATAGAGGCCTTATGAAAGAATAGGGTATTAAGACAAAAATGTGGTCTTTGAGAGACATAACTCCCATTCGTCAAATAATGGAGAGAAAAAGAGAAAGGCTAGACGTCCGGTAGAGTGAGGAAGGGAGTTGATGGGTGATTTTTGCTCCAAGTGAATCAAGGAAAAAGTGATCAAGAAGAAGGAGGAAGCTATAATGTTTAAGAATCAAAGATTTTGAGGTAAGAAAAACTAAACCCTAACATTTTTTTTTTGTTGTGTTCGGGTTGGTAAAAACCCCACATTTGGATAAAAAGTGTTTTCATTGGTAATAAACGAGTTTTGGGGTTAGATTGGGTTAGACTTCGAAGTGTTTTGTTGGTTGGTATTGGTTTTGTTTAAGTTGGGGAGAAAAGGAGTTGGCTAGGTCAAGAAAAAACTAGGGTTTTTGATTTTTCTTCTTGAAAGGTAGAGTAATCCGGTTTAAACCCTCGGAAATCTAGTTTTATTTGGATAGAAATGAACCTAAATGAAATATAATGGTCATTAGATTTTCTTCTATTTGTGCTATGATTTGAGCAAATAATGGATTGGTTTGATCGGAAACTAATTGTAAAATGAACCTATGTTTTACATTACATGAACCCTGAGATGGACTAGTTGAGTGTTTGGTAACTATTTGTGTCTGGAATCTAACCATATTCCATTTAATGGCAATTGGTTCTCACATCTTTGCTAAAAATTTGATTGTAGCACTAAGTGTACTAACTAATTGGTTGTGTTGGTGTTTAAGTTGAGTTTTCGTTTCCCGAATCCCCTTAAGTGTAAGTGAACCACATGGGCATTCCATAACCCACAAATAGGATTAAAAATGAGGCATAACAAATACCTAAAACAAATGTTAAGGATTTTCCTAAAGAGAATGAAGAATGTATGGAAAAGGAAATTAGATGAAAGTAAACACGAATAGAACTCCTGAATACTAGACTAATAATATGATTGTTAATTGTAATGGAATGAGGATGATGAGGAGGAAAGCTCGAATTGATCGAGATTCAGAGGATTGGAATCAAAGTACAACGAGCTTTTTGGTTCTTTCTTCGACTCTCTCTTTTGTTTCCATTTTGGAGTTTGTTCTCTACTTCTCTCTCTATTTCTAAAATGTTTAAAGGGTTATGAAATAAGTAGATATATTGAAATGAATTTTGATAAATTGCATATTGATTTGTTTTAAATTGATTTGATATGACTGATTGTGAAATGAATTGCACATGAAAAATTGCATGAGTATTGAAAACTAAGTATTTGGATATAAACGTATGTACACTATTGTATTTTTGTTATGAATAGTTTGAATGCCCTTAATAGAATGTTAGCAGATTGAAATTTGAGTTAAGGATAGATTGAGTATACGATAAATTCGAGTGCGATCTGCACGAGCGTAATGATGTGTCACTTCGTCAAGTAGCCCGTGAGACCGGTGTCGGTAGTGTTCACAAAAATGATTTTTAATAACCGATCGACGGCTAGCGGGGCCCATCGCGTGTTATAAAACTTTTTATCACCGGTTTCTGACCCGGTGGGGCCAGGTGCTAATGATTTGTTATCACATTGCACGAAAGCATAGAGTTAAAATTTCTTAAAGGCAAAAATGAAAAGAAAATTGTGAAATTCATGATTTGTGTTAGAATGATTTATTGCATAGAAAGTGCATGTTGGATTGATAAATATTGTAAATGGTCTATATGAAATGACTATATGTTTTGTATTTCATTGATTATTCAAAAAGGTTAAAAGGGCATTGTTTTAGAAAAAAGCATGACTTGATTTAAACTGAAATGGAAGATAGTATTATATAGAACCTGTCACACCCCCACCCCTACTAGCCGGCGGGTGTCTTGTACTTCTGAGAAACCCCGGTAGATTACTTCCAACGACTAGAAGTCATAAAGCGAAGTCGCATTGCTTCTTTGAAAAGCAGTATAAATTTTTTTCATTTCTAAACTTTGTGATTTTATAAAATTTCAGCGACCTACTTGACTATGAGACATATCCCAAAACCTGTATATACATTTTACACTTTTCAAAATATGGCAACCAACACAATCTTTCAGAAAGCCTCAGGCTCATCACATTTCCTGAAAACAAAACTGTACATACCTTATGCTTTCGACTATACAAATTCAAAATATTTCCTTACACAAGTTATTTAATACCACACTTATACTAGAAGTGAGAGAATCTAATATGTCCCGACATTGACGTGCACATGCACAGAAATAGTTTTAAAATAGGAAAATAATAGCTAAGCGAGCTCGGTGAGTGTAATACTTTATAAAATGCTTGCTTTTTCGAAAATATCAAAACTATAAAACTATATTTCTGAAGACATTTCGAAGCCTTGATTGCTTTGCTATAAAAGTTTCTAAAACTTTTCAAACGCTTGCCTTTGCTTTAAAAGTTTCTAAAATTTTCAAACTACTTAACTCAACTTTAGCTGGATTTATAAAAAGCATGCGCATGAGGAGCACAGGCTTGACCGCTTACTTTAAAAGTTCTAAACTTTATAAAATGCTGCTTAACACCGGTGGTTGATTTTAAAAGCGTGTGTAAAATGCTTGTAAATCAGATCCAACCAGGTCACTCTTGTTCTTTAATATCCTAGTAAACATGGGAGCACAGGCTTCAACGGAGTGCCGAGTGGAAGGACTTGGGTCCACATCACCCCTGGAGTGGAAGGACCTTGGCCATCACCTTTTCGGTAAATATAGTGCGGAAGACTAGTTTCGTACCATAATCCTAGCTAAATGTATTAACCTATATACTCACAGTATGTGCCAGTCTCCTTTAAATGCCGTGATGCATGAGCCAGTTTTGAGCCGGGCAAATCTAAATCATGAAATGATGTCCTAACACCACCATGCACGTACGGAATACCTCTGACCGGTATACTTACTTAAAACTAGGGATTTTCGTTAGGCCTGTTTTATAAAATATACTTTGCTTGCTTGAAACATGGTTTAACAATTCAAAACCATTGTTTTCTTGAAATATGGTTTGATCAATTCAAAACCATTGCCCCCTTGAAATATGGTTTGATAATTCAAAACCATTGCCCCTTACTAAAACTCATTGCTTGCTTGTTTTTCAAATATGGTTTAAATCGAATCATTGCTTGTTTGCTTGCTTTCCTAAATCCATTGCTTGCTTGCTTTTCAAATATGGTTTAAAATAAAAACCATTACATACCGATTAATAAGAAAGCGATTTATAAATAGCCACTATTATTGAAATGAGTTTAGAAACGCTCACCTTCGCACTACGATAATTTAGGCACGACTCCACAATTTCTTAGCCTCCCCTTTTACCTACACATTTGATGTATTAGGCAGCGCGCGTCGGCGCCAACTTCGCGATTGCCGCTTGGTGCTGATTAAAATTTTCGAAAAAATGCTTAAGATTTGAAATGCCAAATTTCACGGGTATATGGCTAAATTCCTAGACTCAGGGACTTTCCATAGAGTCTAAAAACACCCAACATTTAAAGAATTATGGGATTAATAAGATAAAATCTTGAAATTTCAACTTGACGTCCAAAAACAATCCAGAAATTAGCTTGGACTATCTAAGAAAATGATCTAAAAATTCCTAAAAATTTCTAAACTCAATCCAAAAATTTTGGGATTGAAATTTACGTCATCATGGCCTCTAAGAAAATTTCAAGTCATTAGATAGCCTTTAGGCTCGAAATAACACAAGTAGGAAAATTTCCTACATAGCGAGAAGTTTATTGGCTTGCTAAGATATTGAATGCCTGCAACGTATTTCTGTCGCGTAGTCCCGACTTTAACATACCTTTCAGAAAAATCTACGGTCGATTTCCCATAAATCTGAGAAAATAAAGAAAGAAAAAAATAAAATAAAAATCTCTCTCCTCTTTCTCATTCTAGATCCATCTCCTCTTTCGTTTATGACTTTCTCCTTTTTTTTAATTACTATTATTATTATGATTTGGATACACTGCTTATATTGCCTCGTCGGGTCCGTTTCTATCACGAAATTTTTATTTCTTTCGGTTCAATTATTTAAATGAACTTTAATAACGATTTTAAGCCTTACGAGATTTTTAAGTAAAAATCTAGTCCCAACTGTGGCGATTTATCACCCTGAAATTCATAAATATTCGATGTCTCGAGAATTTGTGAAACTTTTAAGGTCACTAGATTTACTGAGACAAATTCTTAGTGTGGCCGTTTGTCATCCGAGATCTAGATAATTTTCTAGGCTTTCCTGAACCATTCTGACAATTTATTATTATTATTATCCTTTTGAAATTCCATAATTTGTACTTTCACACCTCCACTTTCCTTAATTTCAAAAGTGCCACAATGCTTTGAAAACTTTATAATTTCATCCTTAAAAACAACTTTCAAAAATACTACTATGACACTCAAATCATTAAGGAAGCCCTTGGTGCACATATGCGACCCTACGGTTACGCATACCGTACATCCTCTTGAGATGGGGCGTTATAGAACCACTAAGCATGAAAATGCTTAGCCCGTTGTTTTACCATCGCACAAGTATCAAGTAGAAAGTGGCAGGATAGAAGATTGTCGGGCGCGAGTCACTCAAGTAAAAAGGCGAGTATAAGAAGTGATGCTCAGTCTCATGCATATCATTTCATTCATGATATTTTGTAATTATTTTTGCATGGAGCCTTGAAGATGTAAAAGTCTTCATAAGAAGATCACAAGGACACTGTTATATCTTTTGAAAGTATGGAAGGAATTATTTTACATATTGTGAACAACCGGGGTGAACTGCAAATATTTTGTAATTGTATTTGAAAAGGCATGGAATGCGATTTGTATAAATACGTTATTGAACAGTTATGGGCTATGGCCCCAAATTAAGGAATGTATAATTTGTTTTATCAAAGCTATATTTAAATTGTTATAAAAGTGCGCGGTGCGTCACCTATAATGTGGTATCAGAGCCTAGGTTTAGGTGGTTCTACAAAATGATTTTGAACATTTTTTTGTAAATGATTTTGAAATTGATTATGACATGCATTGCATTTGCATATAAAGGATGACATGACTTTGATATGGATCTTGTCGGTCTTAATTGGTAAGCATGGAAAGTTCAGGCCTCAATAGTGTCGTTGTGAATAGAGTCTATAGAGATTGCCCCATCAGACTACGTGAGTATGAGTTTTCGGGAGATTTGACCGAGTTGTCAGTTGGAGAGTTTGATGTGATTTGGGGATGGATTGGTTATCCCAACACCGAGTAGTGATTTATTATAGAATGAAGAGAGTGGCCTTAAGGACATCTACTGGCGAGGAAGTGACTTTTATCGGTGAGAGGTCGAGCCACCTCTGAAATGTGATATCCGCCACTTTTGCTAAAACGATGGTTTGAAAGGGGTGTGAAGCCTACTTGGCGTATGTGATTGATACGAAAAAAGAAGAGCCTAGCTTATCGGACATCCCTACAGTTAGTGATTATCCGGACGTGTTTCCAGAGGAGTTGATAGGATTGCCACCACAGAGAGGGATTAAGTTCGCAATCGGCGTTGTTCAGGGTGCCACTTCGGCATCCATTACACCATGTCGAATGGCTCTGGTGGAGTTAAAAGAATTAAAGCTTCGATTCTGAGAATTTTGAAAGGATTTGATAGATCAGGAGTGTATCACTTAGTGGGGAGCTCTAGTGATATTTATTAAAAGGAAAGATGGTACGCTTAGGTTGTGTGTTGATTATAGGAAACTGAACAAAATGAAAGTGAAGAACAAATATCTTACCCAGGATTGATGACTTGTTCGACCAATTGAAAGGTGCAAGTGTCTTTTCGAAGATTGACTTGCGATCTAGGTATCATCAATTAAGGATTAAGGATGCGGATGTGCATAATACGACATTTAGAACATGGTATGGACATTATGAGTTCCTTGTAATGCTGTTTGGGTTGACAAATGCTCTAATGGCTTTCATGGACTTAATGAATCGTGTTTTAAACCAGTATATACCGTCAGTTTGTCGTAATTGTTTATAGATGACATCCTTGTGTATTCAAGGATCGAGAAAATCATGATACACCTTCGGAGTAGTGCTAGAACCTTGACAAAGGAACATTTATATGCCAAACTGAGTAAATGAAATTTTTGGTTGAAGTGTCCTTTCTTGGACACATTAATATCGGAAAAGAAGAAATTGAGTGGATCAAAGAAGATAGAGGTGATTATTGAATGGAACCCTTCAAAAAATGTCACGGAGTGTGTAGTTTCTGGGATTGGCGATTCTACGGAAGGTTCGTGAGGGTTTCCAATGACTGCGACCCAGTAATAGGGTGCTCAAGAATGTGAGATTTGAGTGGAGTGAAAAGGAATATCAAGGCCCAACCCGAAAATTTGAAAGCATTCCTAACCGAAGCATCGGTTCTTACTCAGCCGACCTATGGTAAAGAATACGTGATTTTTAGTGATGCTTTATTAAATGGACTTGGATGTGTCCTTATGCAAGAGGGTAAAGTGGTAGCTTAAGCTTCAAAGCGATTAGTTTGCGTAAGAATGAATTACCTACGCATGATTTGGGTGCCGCCATTGTGTTCGCATTGAAAATATGGAGACACAATCTTTATGGAGAAAGCATTAATTTCATCAACACGATCACAAAAGTCTTAAGTGTTTGCCCTCATGAGCAGCACAAGACAAGCGTAGATCGTCTGATTGATCAAGGATTATGATTGTGTGATCGATTATCATCCCAGGAAGGCCAATGTAGTAGCAAATGCTCTAAGTAGAAAGTTAGTACAAACGCTTCAAGCGTTGAATGCTCATTTGTCATTGTCAGACGACGATGAAATAGTAGCGGAATTGATAGCAAAACACGGAATTAGTGCTAGAGCCTGAAAGAATGATGAAAATTTTTCGAATTGTAAAAATTAAAGTGAGAGGGAAAGAAACCGAATTTATAGTGAATGAGGATGGATTTGTGTATTATAGAGATTGGGTTTGTGTACCCAATGATGATGAGTTGAAGAAATCCATTCTTGAACAGGCACATAGTGGATCTTTTGCTATGCATCCCAATAGCATAAAAATGTATCAAGATTTAAAGACTTCATGCTGGTGGTCCGGAATGAAAAGAGATGTTTGAGAATTTGCATTAAATGTGTTGTGTCAGAAAGTGAAAGCTAAACATCAAGTTCCTTCGAAATTGTAACAGCCTATCAGGATACCCGAATGGAAATAGGACCGAATCACAATGGATTTTGTGGTCAGTTTACCATTGACAGGAAGAAAGCATGATTCAGTTTGGGTCGTAGTAGACCGATTGACAAAGTCAACTCACTTCCTACCCGGTGAGAGCGGAGCTATTCATATGACAAATTTGGTAGAGGCATAAAATAGTTTGGTTACATGGGATTCCAATATCAATCATTTCATATAAAGATCCGAGGTATACCTCAAGATTTTAGGGAAAGTTGCAAGAGGCTTTGGGCATGCGACTTAATTTTTAGCTCGTTCCACCTGAACGGATGAATGATCGGAAAAAGTGATCCAGTGTTGGAAGATATGCTCGAAGGCTGTGTGATCCAATTCTGTGGTAGTTTGGGATAGACACGTCCTTCTAGTCGAATTTGTGTATAATAATAGCTTACAGTAAAGTAATGGAATGGCGCCTTACGAGGCTCTCTACCGAAAAAGATGCAGAACACTATTGTGTTGGATCGAGTTAAGCGAGAAGAAGATAATTATTTTGATTTGATTCAAGAGCGGGAAAAGAGTGAAAATTATTAGAGAAAGGTGAGAGAGGGTGGCCACGGATGAAGCCAGGAAATCCTACACTGACATGAGGGAGAAAAGGATGTCGATATGAAGTCGGCGAAAAGTGTTTTTGAAAGTATCGCCTTGGTAGAAAATATTGAGATTTGGAAAAAATGGCAAGTTGAGCCCTAGGTTCATTGGGCCATGTAGAGTGATTGAAGAGTGGAGTCCCGGTGGCATACGATTAGCCTTACCTCCAGAGTTGGAAAGATCAATGTTTTTCCGTATTGTCTATGCTAAGGAGAGTGGTCGGACCGTCACATGTAGTCTTTCAGCGACAAGCCAGGCTTAGATCGGATTTGGCGTGAAGAGCACGTAAGAGATATTGGCTCGAAGTCGAAAATTGCAAAACAAGCGAGATTCCATTGGTCGAGTGTTGGGAGGAAACCACAAAGCCCAGAAAAGCCACGTGGGAGAGCGAAGGATTATCTTTTGCAGCAATACTCTCTCCAGTTTGTTGATAGAGGTAATTTCGAGGTCAAGCAAGAAACTAGGGTTTCGTTTCTTCTTGCAGGTAAGGTAGATCACAGTAAAGCCCTCGAAAATCTAGTTGTATTTGGGTAGAAATGAACTCTGAACCGAAACCCTAGAATGGCCGATTGATTTTCTTTTGTTTGTGCTTTGTTGTGATGCCTCAAAACCAGGGAGTCACCGGTGTGCAGATTAACTGCCAGCCTGTGTGTCTGCATCATGAGACCCGTACGTAGTAAAATAATGCAAATAGGGCTGTCATCCATACTTTCGCCTATAGGGTTACAAAACCATACATTTCTATAGATAAAGGGTTACATTACATCCTCTTAATACAAAACATATATTAAAACTAGTTTGCTCTAATATATACACAAAACATGAATCAAGACTGATCAAGCCCGCTTGTAATCACGACCTTTAAGGGCCTTGGAATGCCTTTGTACATCACTGTACAAAAGGAGGTCATGACGGGGTGAGCTAATGCCCAGTAGAGATAAATCCCCTACAATTTGCCTCCGCTAGGTGCACATGTAATGATCATTTCACGGTCGAACCAACAACCAAGTCAGGTGCATATTACATGTTATCTATTATGGAAAAAAACTACATGCATGTAGCAGAGCGACCTACATGCCCCGTATCGGTCGATACTGACCCACCACCCAATCACGAGGATTTGGAAATGGAAATTAATGCAGAGTTAGTCAAGCTCCCATCTCTATTTTGTAGTCATATGATGTTGTTTAATCATTTCGTGTCTTTTTTTGGAGCATGAAGAACTTTTAGGAGTCTCAAGCGGGTCTGCCACCCCTCAGACATTGATAGGGCTTTCAGGTCTGATCGTTGATAACCAGACATTTACTCTTCAGAGATATCCACACTTATTAATTCGACACTATTCGTTTTACAATTTCATTTAACATTGTGGAACTCAATTGGACTTCGTCATTCCTAAGCCCACCAGCGATTCGATTACCAAACAGCGATGCAAATCAGTACCATGTACACACACCCATGTAACGCGGTGTTACCACACTAATCTGTGCAATTTGTGCACTCAAACCATGACAATGAAGACCTTTATATGGACATTCTACGCATTACACTATGTGTGTGCTATGAACACTCATATGCAATGCACCTGACATTTCATATATTTAGTTCCACGTCAACATACATGCGGTGATGTTAATATTCCACATTAAAATTAGTACATCACATAAGCATGCACTACATCTTTTCTATCATTTAGTTCATTCATGTCAACACATCATTCAAGCATGTATTAACATAATTCCAACCATTACTTAGGCAAGTAATACCATAATTCATATTCCAAGCTGAGACGCAAACATGTCAGTCATACAATGATACATATAATTATTTGTCTTTATCACTGTATATATCACATATTCAACATATTTATTCAATTTATGGCAATAACACATTAGCCATTCCGATATAAATCTGACCATGCTTAGCCTCGGAAATAATGGACTTAGTCGAAAAGTCGATTTGTAACTACCACCAGCATCCAACACACAATTCCTACTCGGGCCATACATAGCCTAAGCATTTCGGTTACAAGCCAGGTTAGAAAACGAAGTTGGCAGACGGACCATTCCTCAAATGTCCATTGCCTAGCCTAATGTTCAGCCTACATTTTGGCTGAGTAATTTATTTTATTAAATTCTATACTCGACAAGCTTTCTATAGAGTTCAAGAACACGTGAATCGGAGTTCGAGAGAGAAAGTTATGGTCGTCCAAAGTTGACGCGGCCGATTCACAAGGGTGTGCGGAAATTTGGGCACACCCCCGTTTGTCATTCTTCTCGGGATTTTGCCATCCCAGAGCACAGCGTTTGATGAGCTTAAAAGTCATCTATTTTCAGTCCATTTTTCTGATTTATTTTAGTCTAAAAAGGCTGATTTATGTGCAGGAATATGGAATGCTTCATAAGCTAGCGTGCGGCAAGGAATTCAAAGCGAAATTGCGATAAAGGAAGCGAGAATGTGGTGGCGATGCGATGCTTGGATTTGAAGAGCTACGATGAGAGGCGCAAAGTTAAAGTTTGATGTCGTGAAGCGCTCACGGCAATGAAATACATATTAAGGTTACCTTTACAGCTCGATCTCAAATGAAGCGTAGTGAAGACAAACATTTGGCGTAGAAAGAAACTCAAAGTCAAGCAACCGAGGTGATGGAAGAAGACATGATGTCGCGACATCATTCATAGATCATGGCCGAATTAAACCCGATGCAGTGGACAATGAAGTGGCGACACCAAAAATAGGTCACGCCGAGAAGATAAACAATTGACTTAACATTTATGTGACATGGGATGTAGTGACATCAACAACGAATCGGTAATTAGCGACATCGACACCGAAGTAAGGTTGCGACATCGCCATTAAAGAAGGTAGCGACATCATTCAAATGGTGACATCGATTCTACCTTGAAAAGAAGGTCGGCGACAAGATCAAGGCATCGCGACATCAACTCCCCAGAAGGAAATTAGCGACGTCGTTGTTAGTGGTAATAGCGGTTATGAAAAAGAAAATTAGCGACCTTACCTGGTTGTCGCGACGTAATACAAAGACGAGGTGTGACATCATTAAGCGTCGGCGACAAGCGGAAGCCAAAGAGCGAGAGAATTAGCGACATCGCAAAGAGGTCGCGACATCGGCTACAAAGTGGAAATTAGCGACAGCATTGACTGTCAAGGACATCAAATGCAAGAAGAGTAGGTCGCGGCGTGGTGAAATTTGTCGCAACATCAGTTCGAAAGAAGAATTAGCGACGAGATCAAATTTGTCGCCGCGTCGGTTCCATAAAAAGGCGTATGCAGCGACCAAACAAAGGCTTGCGACAAGGCGGGAACAGCGGTGGCGACAAAGAATCGATAATGGCGGCGGTATCGCTCAAAGCCATTCATTGGCGAAGTCGAAAGAGGTGCATGGTAGGGCTGACTTGACCACATAAATGTGGCGCGCTCGCGAGGCATCTCTTGGCGACTTGAAAGAGATCTGGGTTCTTTGAAAGGCTCCTATGTTAATTTTCTTTTCTTTCTTTGTTTTTTATTTTAGATTAGTTACGTATTTTGCTTTCAGAAATTTGGATCGAGCGTTAGGCGTAGAAGTTTTAGTGAATGCGATTTATATTTCTTCAAATTCTTGTGCAGTTTGTTTGAATTCGGACAAATTTTAGTTCCATTCACCGATTTCCTAATCTGATGGTTTCTTGATCAGCAAGCCAATGTATGGTGTAATCAGTGGTTTAGAAACCCAGCTTCCATTGAAATGACTCTATCGTCAGAAATTATCTTTCCTGCATAATTTTATTCATCGATGCTGAACTTCAGTTTGTAAATCTACTTGCTTTCGTTTGTTTGACACATAGATTGATCCCAATATCGGTGTCGCTGCCATGCGAGGTTGTCTCAAGCTGCCGATTTCGGGAGGCCCTACGGTGACACGGAAAGGCATTCACGAGGTGATGAGCAATTAAGTGGATGGTATGCGGAACTCTTGTGGTGATTTAATGTGCTTTGTGTGATTAAATTGATAAATCATCTTTTCACTTGGAGGCAGAATGAGTTGAACGATTTATCAATTTAAACATCTGAGAGGGGTTGCTTCGATTCGAATGGGTGCGAATTCAATCAGTGTTAGCGGGGATCTAATCAAGGAAAAGAATGAAAATTTATTCTAATTTTGAGGAAGAAACCGGTCAGTGTAATCATTACAAGCTATAGTTTGAAACTCGAGTTCTGAGTCAGTTATAGGTATGAAGTATTGAAAAAGAAAAATACGAGAACAAAGCATTTGATTAAAGGTAGTTACTCCCAGCCCCTTTGTCTTGAAAGAAACGGTCGAGGTTAGATGATGAACGGTGGTAATGGAAGATCGGTTGCACTTTCATACTCCTTGGACTAGTTTAAATCCTATGGTTCATGACGAAATTACGGTCTGTCTGAAGGGTGATGTTCCACTGATAGCTTTATTTTCCCGGTATGCGCTGCGGATAAACGTTGAATCCCAAATTTGTTATTTTATTATTTGATGTGATTCCATTTTGTTATTAATTGATTCTTTTTAGTTTTCATTATTTTAAGGCTTTCCAGGCGGTTAAATTGTCTATCATAGTCCAAATAGTATGGGAAGCTTGGTAATCGGGTAGTTGATTGAATATTCTTGGATCTCAGTGGGATCGATATCTGTGGACTAAATCCACTTTATTACTTGTTCGACTGTGCACTTGAGAATCGCGGATCAAAATAAAAAAAAGAAATGTATCCTATTCTTGAAACCATTTTTATATCGATTATACTTGCAAGAGCCTAAGTAATAAGTTTCAGCACTATTGTTGGGATTAAGAATGTGATCTTTGGTAATAGTGTCATAAATTTGTATATGTCTTTAGTCAGCGAACAAGTGTTCAGCCCTTGGACAATTCCAAAACCACAGTAAGAGTGGTCTTAGACCGTCACACAACAACAGCAAACCACACATAATAAATTCTCCCCAGGAAATGGTGAACCTTTAGGCCATTCACGTGGCCCTAAATAAATAACAGTAGGAGAGAAACCTACCTCTTGTAGCCTTGGTCCGGGTTCTTTGTGCGTCCAGGTTGCTTGCTGTAACCTCCTTCCTTTTCTCTTTCTTTTTCTCTCTCCTCCCCTTTCTTATTCTCTTTTCTTCTTTCCTTTTCTTCTTTTCCTCCCTTTCTCCTTTCCTTTCTCCCTTTCCCTTCTCTTTTCCTCCCTTCTCTTTTCCGCCCCTCCTCGTACTCCCTTGCTTTGCTCCCCCATGAAGGCGCATTTTGAGACCCCATGTGTGAAGGCCCTTATATATTGTTCAAAGGTGCCATACATGTTGACACATGGCATGCCATGTGTCACACACATGGCTTGCCATGTGTCACCCATATGGTTCTCCATGTGTCATCCACATGGATTGCCATGTGTCGCCCGACACCCGTTGTCTCAAAATATGTGAAATTCCGACTATCTCGGAATTCAACGAAATTCGACTAGGTAGCTAGATTTGGTGAGACGATTCCAACGGTGCAATCCGTTTCTTCATCCGAGATCTAGAAAAATCCCAACTTTTCTCCTAACTATTTCGGTAAATTACCGTTTTGCCCCACTTTTTTTTTTGAAAAATTTAAATTTAAAATTTTCTCTGGTTTGACACTGTTTTGAGCCAAAAATGGATTGGTTTAAATGATCGGCGATTGTAAATGAACTCTTTGCATGTGTGTTCTAATATGAGCTAAATGGTTATTTGAGTGTTTTAGTAGCTGTTTTCAAGTGGATTAAACATGAAAAGGAAGGAATGAGAAAACAGGAAGAATGCAGAAAGTTTATGAAACACAGGAAAATTTTAGCGGGAGTTAAATTTCGTAGAGCATACGAATTTTTAGCAAACTTCAATCCAGACATGGCTTTCGTTCGAACTCTGATTTACGTGTTCTTGGACTCTACGGAAATATCTTTATGTCTAGAATCTAACCATATTCCATTTAATGGCAATTGGTTCTCACATATTTTCCAAAAATTTGATTGTAGCACCAAGTGTACTAATTACTTAGTTGTGTTAGTGTTTAAGTTGAGTTTTCATTTCCCGAATCCCCTTAAGTGTAAGTGAATAGTGTGGGTGTTCATAACCCAAAATAGGATTAAAATGAGGCATAATGCATAAAACAAATGTTAAGGATTTTCTAAAGAAATGAAACGATATGGAAAGGGATGTCGGGTAAAGTAGCTGAATAGAACTCTAGAATATCTCTAATAATATGATTGTTAATTGTGTATTGGTAGGGGCTGATGAGGAGGAAAGCCAGAGTGATCGAGATTATGAGGATTGGAATCAAAGAATCTGAAACAAGCTTTTTGGTTTGTTCTTGAGATTCTCTCTTTTGTTTCCATTTTGGAGTTTGTTCTCTACTTCTCTCTCTATTTCTAAAATGTTTAAAGGATTATGAAATAAGTGGATTTATTGAAATGAATTGCGATAAATTGCATATTGATTCATTTTAAATTGATATGATATAACTAATTGTGAAATGAATTGCACATGAAAAATTGCATGAGTATTGAAAACCAATTATTTAGATATAAATGTATGTACACTATTGTATTTTGCTATGAATGATTTAAGATACCTTGATGAATTTTAACGTTAAATTCGAGGTTAAGGATAGATTAGTATACAATAAGTGTCAAATTAGCGAGTATCAGCGAGCGTAATGATGTGTCACTCCGTCAGAAGTAGCGAGCGGATAGTATCGGTAGTGTTCATGAAATGATTTTTAATAACTAGTCAGCAGCCCAGTAGGACCGTACTATGTTAGAAAACCTTTTTTATCTTGTCTGCAGCCCAGCAGGACGTGCCGATGATTCGTTATCCTATGCACGAAAGCGCCGTTAAATTAAACAGGGAAAATGAAAGGAAACTTGTGAAATGCATGGTTGTGTTTTTTGAATGATTGTATATGAAGTGCATCTTGGAATGATCAATAAACTATAAATGAATGTATAAATGCCATTGTATTGCATTGATCATTCAAAATGTTAAAGGGCATTGTTTTTAGAAAAATGCATGAAACTTGATTTAAACTGAAATGGAAGAGTATTATATATAGAACACAAGCATAAAAATGCTTAGTGTTTTATCCTTAGTAGGTATCGGAGTGAAAGTGGTAGGACCGAAGATCGTCGGGCATAAGTCCTTTGTAAAATAGGCGAGTATAAAATAAATGCTACTGTTTCATGCATATCATGTCATTCATGATATTTGTAATTATTTTGGTGACCAAGGTGTAAAAGTCTTCCTTAAGAAGATCACATGTTTTTTTTTTTATATCTTTTTGAAAGTATGGAAATGTATTTTACATATTGTGAACAACCAAGGTGCACTCCATAAATATTTTGTAATTGTATTTGAAAAGGCTTGGAATGCCAATTTGTATAAATGTGTTATTTAAGAACAGTTATGAGCCCTATTGAAATTGAGGAATTTATAATTTGTTTTATCAAAGCTACAGTTAAATTGTTATAAAAGGGCGCGGTGCGTCACATTGGAAACATTAATTTGAATGGTTAAAAAAGACACATGACCTAGACACCTATGATGTAACCAAATGACATCTTTATTTGATGAATAGAAAAAAGAAGCAAGCCAAGTAGACTTAACCAGTTCTTACATATGATAAGTGTCAAAAAACACTCATTACATACCTAAGATTTTGCGTGTTTATGTTCAATTTTGCATTTAAAGAACTGTTATTTTCTTGTTTTGCTAATCTTTAGTTTTATTTTGGATCTTGTTGGTAAATTGGTGCAATTGGAGGCTTATTGGAGACTTGAAGAAGGAGATTTCACAACCCTGCTCCAACGTCGTGACATTGAGGCCAATGACGTTGGACTAGTCTTCACTACCCAACGTCGCGACTTCTTCCAACATGTAGTCTATCACACACATACATGTGATCTCCAGGGTATACTTAGGCCACAAACCCCGTTTACTTGATCTCTACGAGCCTTGGGGGTTTCTAAACACCTAAGTGATAGGACACCTTTGAAAATGAGGATTGCCATCAAGCCCTAAATAAAAATGAGAAAAATACAAAAAAAACAAAAAACAAAAAACAAAAAACAAAAAACAAAAACAAAAGAAAACAAAAGAAAAGATAAAAAAAAAGATGTGGGATCATCCAACTTAATGGGCCTTTCAAAGTTTAATGCCCTAAGCCAACTAAGGTCGTGGGAGCCATTGACCTTCACTCGGTCGCTACATAAGACAAAGATGATCATCCACAATCTAGGGTTTTAGGTTTGGTTGAGTGTCTGGTGAAGTTCGAGGGGAACAAAATGCCCGATGCTCCTTAACCTCAACCGGGTGGGGAGTCGCTAATGAATCTCCACGTAGGACACTCTAACTAAAAACTTATAGGCACTAGTTTTATTTCATGTTACGTAGCTTAATGTGAATAAAAAAGGGTGTTCTTATCATTTCTTAGTTAGACTCATCCAAATAGGTGACTTAAAATTAAGTTGGGGGTGTTAGAACCGTGTTATATGTTTGAGATCATGAACAGAGTGGACATAGATTTCTTGGGAATGGTCATTGAAAACATGGGGGGTTAATTTCCTTGGTCAACCATTCCTTGCTTAGCTAAGTTCCTTATAAATTTTAACAACCTTAAGGATCTATACTGGGGTGAAAAGCCAACTCCTGGCAAGTTACTACCTGACATTTTAATCCTTCTACTCGGCCTCATGTGCATCATACTCATGTCGCCCTGTGTTTTTGCGTTATTTTAAAGTGTGTTGTGTTTGAGCTCGCCTCCCTTTCGCTTCGATAAGCAAGAAGCTGTTTAGGGTGAGGATCGTCCAAAACACTTACTGCATACCCGTGGATTTAGCATGTTTGTGTTTAGTTTTGCATTTAAAGAATTGCTATTTTTTTATTTTGCTAATATTTTGTTTTATTTCGAATCTTGTAGGTAAATTGGTGCAAATTGGAGGCTTATTGGAGACTTGAAGAATCAGATTTCACAACTCTGCTCCAATGTTGCAACGTTCCAATGTCTCAACGTTGAGGTAAACGATGCTGGACTGGTCTTCACTGCCCAACGTTGCGACGTCTCAACGTCGAGACATTCCAATGTTGTGATGTCGTAACACTTACATGCTAAAGCTATAAAAGGAAGAGGGGTAGAAATTGAAGGAGGGTCGCATAGGGATAGCTTCGAGGTTTTCGACTTGTCATCTTTTGCACATTTCGAAGGAGATTTGAAGGCTTTTGGGAAGGAGAAACTTGAAGATCCTTGAAGATTCATCATTTTCTCAATCATTAGAGTTTTCTTTCTCTTTACTTTCATGTTTACTCTTAACATTGTAATGGATAAGATGTACATTATAGTTCTAAATTTCCAGATCTAAGGTGTTGGTTGTACTGACATGAATACTATGTTTAGTTGCTAAATTTCATATTTCTATTATCTTTTTAATGATTGTTCTTCATTAATCATGTTATGAATTTGACATATTAATTTATGATCAATCTTAATATGGTGAGTGATTCTTTGTGAGATCTAAGATGTGAATGAAGAATTAGACATAGATAATGTAACGCCCTGAAAATACCCTAACAGTTTTATGACATGTTCAGAATGTAAAATAAATTAAATTACATTTTTCCAGAGTTTAAATGGCTAAAATGATAAAAATCCGAAAATTTTACAAGAGCCGAATAAATTGGGTAAAAATGTCAAATGAGCACCTGAGGGCCATAAATGAGGAGTGTAAATGTTAAAATGAAAATGAAATGAAATGAAGTGAAAATGAAAGTGAAATGAAGATTTAAAATGAGAAAAATGAGAAAAAAGGAATTAGTGGGCTAGCCAAACAAGGCCTTATGAAAGAATAAGGTATTAAGACCAAAATTTGGTCTTTGAGAGACATAACTCTCATTCATCAAAAAGGGAGAGAAAAAGAGAAAGGCTAGACATCTGGATGAGTGATGAAGGGAGTTGATGGGTGATTTTTGTGCAGGTGAATCAAGGAAACAATGACCAAGAAGAAGGAGGAAGCTATAATGTTTAAGAATCAAAGGTTTTGAAGTAAGAAAAACTAAACCCTAAACCCTTTTTGTTGTGTTCGGGTTGGTAAAAACCCCACATTTTAATAAAATGTGTTTTTATTGGTTATAAACAAGTTTTCTTTGGGGGTTTTACTGCTTAGATTTCGGCGTTTTGCCGGGTTGGTATTGGTCTGCTTTCCGATCGGGGAGAAAAATTTCGGCTAGGTCACAAAAACTAAGCTGCTTCTTCTTACAAGGTAAGAGTAGATCCTATCTAAATCCTCATAAGTCTAGTTGTAATTGGGTAGAAATGAACTCTAAACTGAAACCCTAGAATGGACGACTGATTTTCTTCTATTTGTGCTCTGTTTTGATCAAAAAATGGATTGGTTTAAATGATCGGAAACTAATTGTAAATGGACTACTGCATGTGTGTTCTATTATGAACCACAACTGGACTGATTTGAGTCTTTGGTTATTGTTTTCAAGTGGATTAAACATGAAAAGGAGGAAAAGAAAACAAAACTGGAGAATGAGGGAAAAAGCTACAAACCCGCGAAAATTTTCGCAGAGCTGCGAAATTCCCCCGCAGCCCCGCATCTGAAATTTCGCCAAACTTCAATCGGCCATAACTTTTTCGTCCAAACTCCGATTCACGCGTTCTTAGACTCTATGGAAATATATTTGAGTCTAGAATCTAAAAATATTCTATTTAATGGCATTTGGTTATCACATATTTGATAAAAAGTTGATTGTTTCACCAAGTGTACTAATTGCTTAGTTGTGTTAAGGTTTAAGTTGAGTTTTCCTTTTCCGAATCCCCCTTAGTGCAATTGAACCATGTGGGCATTCCATAACCCATAGATAGGATTAAAAAATGAGGCATAACAATGCCTAAAACAAATGTTAAGGATTTTCTAAACGAAGAATGTATGGAAACGGGGAGTCGGGTTGAAAGTAAACCTGAATAGAACTCCTACAATACCCAACTAATAATATGATTGTTAATTGTATTGGAATAAGGGCTGATGAGGAGGAAAGCCAGAATTGATCGAGATTTCGAGGATTGGAATCAAAGTTAAAAAGATTTTTGGTTTGTTCTTCGACTCTCTCTTTTGTTTCCATTTTGGAGTTTGTTCTCCACTTCTCTCTCTATTGAAATGAATTAAATAAGTGGATTTATTAAAATGAATTACGATAAATTACATATTGATTTATTTTAAATTGATTTGATATAACTAATTGTGAAATGAATTGCACATGAAAAATTGCATGAGTATTGAAAACCAAGTATTTGAATATAAACGATGTACACTATTGTATTTGCTATGAATGATCTAACGCCTTAATAGAATGTTAATCGCTAAAATTCGAAAGTTAAGGATGGGACGTAGATACCAATAAGGGTCAAATTAATGATCAAGACCAACGAATGTGTCACTGGCCCGCAGGCCGTGCCAATGCGATCGGCAGCGTTCACAAAATGAATTTTAATAACTACCGCCAGCCCCGGACCGTACTATGTTATAAACTTTTTTTATATACCGCCCGCAGCCCCAACTGGACCGTTGGTGATTCGCTATCCTGCGCCCGAAAAACATAGTTAAATTCGCCATGGGCAAATGAAAAGAAAATTGTGAAATGCATGATTTGTGTTTTGAATGATTTATTGCATATGAAAGTGCATACTTGGAATTATCAATAAACTATAAATGAATGTATATGAAATCAATATATGTATTTTATTGCATTGATCATTCAAAAAGGTTGAAAGGGCATTGTTTTAGAAAAATGCATGACTTGATTTAAACTGAAATGGAAGAGAGTATTATATAGAACCACTAAGCATGAAAATGCATAACACGTTGTTTTTATCATCGTTTAGGTATCGAGTAGAAAGCAGCAGGACCGAAGATCGTCGAGCCTAGAGTCACCGGCAAACAGAGCAGAGTATAAGTAATTGCTCCATCTCATGCACATCATGTCATTCATGATATTTTGTAATTATTTTTGCATTGAACTCAAAGATGTAGTAAAAGTCTTAATAAGAAGATAACATTTTTTTATATCTTTTGAAAGTATGGAAACGTATTTTGTTACATTAGAACAAACTGCAGTGAACCCATAAATATTTTGTAATCAGATTTGAAAAGGCATGGAATGCCAATTTGTATCAATGCGTTATTCAGGAACAGTTATGGGCCTTATTTAAATTAAGAAATGTATATTTTGTTTTACCAAAGCTACAATTAAATTGTTATAAAAGGGCATGGTGCGTCACATATAAAGTGGTTTCAGAGCCTAGGTTTAGGCGGTTCTACAAAATGATTTTGAAATTTTTTTTGTAAATGATTTTGAAATTGTTTATGACATGCATTGCATTGGCATATAAAGGATGACGTGACTCTGATGTAGATCTTGTTTGTCTTAATAAGTAAGCATGGAAAGTTTAGGCCCCAATAGTGTCATTGTGAATAGATTCGATAGATATTGTCCCATCAGAATACATGAGTATGAGTTTCCGGGAGATTTGATTGAGTTGTCATTTAGAGAGTTTGATGTGATAATGGGGATGGATTGGCTATCCTGACACCAAGTTGTGGTTGATTGTAGAATGAAGAGAGTGACCTTAAGGACACCGAGTGGCGAGGAAGTGACTTTTATCGGTGAGAGGTCGAGCCACCTTTCTAATGTGATATCCTACTATCAAGCAGAATGATGGCTTGAAAGGGGTGTGAAGCCTACTTGGCATATGTGATTGATACGAAAATGGTAGAGCCTAGCTTATCGGACATCCCTATAGTTAGTGATTATCCTGCATATGCTTCCGGCTGATAAGGATTGCCTAAGGCAGAGAGAGAGATCGAAATAATTGAAGTTGTTCTGAGTGGCACTCCGACATCTATTACACCGTATAGAATGGCTCAAGTGGAGTTAAAAGAATTGAATCTTAAGTTGCAAGAGTTGTTAGAGAAATGATTTATTCGGTCCGTATCACCACGGGAGGCTTCGTTTCTTTTTTAAGGAAGAAAGATGGTACGCTTCTTGCCTGTGTCGATTTATGTGAAATATAACAAAATGACAAAGGAAGAACAAATATCCGTTACCCAGGATTGATGACTTGTTCGACCAATTGAAAGGTGTAAGTATCTCTTTGAAGATTGACTAGCGATCTGGGTATCATCAATTAAGGACTAAGGATGCAGATAAAGTACAAGACTACTTCAGAACGCCGGTGCATGATATTATGAGTTCCTTGTGAATGCCGCTTATCGATTAAATGCACCAGCTTATTTCATGGACTTAATGAATCATGTTTTCCTACCATATGTAGATCAGTTTTTCATGGTGTTTATATATGACATCCTTGTGTATTCAAAGGATCGGGAAGATCAATATACACACCTTCAGGTAGTGCTAGAACTCACAGCAGTCGCTTATGCTAAATTGGAGTAAATGCGACTTTGGCTGAGAGAAGTGTCCTTTCGGACACATTGTATCGAAGAATGAATTGCAGATCCAAAGAAGGTAGAGGTTATTGAATGGAACCCATCAAAATACCGCTGTATGCAGAAGCTGATTGGCAGGTTAATGGCAGGCGTTCATAAGGGGGTTTTCGGCGATCATACTACGACAAGATTGCCTCCAAAGAATGTGAGATTTGAGTGGAATGAAAAGTGTCAGTTAGGTTTAGAAGTTGAAAGCATTCTTAGCCAAGCACCGGTTCTACTCAACTTCGAATCTACGATAAAGAATACATGATTTTAGATGCTTCATTAAATGGACTCGATGTGTCTTTATGCAAGATATTAGTAGAAGCTACGCTTCAAGGCGCTGATAGTCGCATGAAAAGAATTACCCTAAGCATGATATGGAATTGGCTTCCATTGTGTTCACATTGAAAATATTGAGACACAATCTTTATGGAGAAAAGTGTTTCATCTACATCGATCACAAAAGTCTTAAGTATTTGCCCTCGCAAAGAGAGCTTAACTTGAGACAACATAGATGGATGGAATTGATCAAGGACTATGATTGTGTGATCGATTATCATCTCAGGAAGGCTGATTAGTACCCAAATAGTGCTATTTTGTGCCCTATTTATAGCAGGTTTTAGGCACTTTTTGTGTACTAATCGACTTTGATAACTCAATTGATATATTGAGGTCCCGACTTTGCTACTGATCACGTTTTGTAACTCTATTATTGTAGATTTCTAGGGCAAATACCTCATTATCTCTTCAATCTAATCAACACGATGAACCCGAAATGACCAAGATGCATGGTCGAATCAGAGAAATTGGAGCAAAAATAAGAGAGGAGAGCTCACAAATTTCTTGCGGTGGTTGCGAAATTTCAGATGTAAATTTTTGCAACACTACTCACCCGTGGCTCGATCGCTTTTGATTCGCTTTATGGTTTTATACAAGTTTTACCTTTGATGTAATTTTGGTTCATTAGCACATTTTTGTAATTTCCTTTACCGAAAGCACCTATATGCGTCGCCTTGCTTGTAAATCAATCAACTTTCACGTAGATCAATCAATCAGAAAATTCTCCTGCACGAAGCCTTCCTCTCACTGGGTTTGTGATTTTCTCCCTTTCCTTCACTTTCTGTATTACCAGCCAAACACCCTTGATGATGACAAATCAAGGGATGTCGCTTAAAACCCTCATCCTTGAAGGGAAGCGCCACCGGGTGTTGGTTTCAGGCAGCCGCATGTTCTCGCTTTTCATGTCAGATTTAAGGGTATTTGTGGTTCCCGTTTCTCACCTTAGGTTAAATCTCTTATGCATGCTCTCCTATCGTGTATTTGGCAAGTTGTCTGATGCTTATCACTAGATCCACCGATGCCCGCTAGTTGTCTCCTATTAGCTATTGAAGGGTAGGTTTAGGAGGTGTGTTCTCACCATTCGGGAACATTTACGCTATTAAATTCCATCTTTCAAGAGGAAAAACTTTCGTGTTTCCAGGTTTTAAAGCTAAATGAAGATCCGCTCGAAATGACTATATGTCATGCTCCCCAACGCGAGGAAAAAGACCCGAGCACATGTCGGTTAACTTAGAACCCTAAGCCCAATGGCCCGAGACTTCAAGGAATTCTCTCTTAACTTTACTGCGCTATTTCCAAGCCAACGACCACACACACTGCCACAAATCCTAAACTAAAGAGGAAACACCACTAATGACCGCAACTCTTCTCCTCACGAAGAAAACCCATCCTGCAAACGAACTTTGATTTACTATAATGCAGTGAGCTTTGCCACGCCGTAGTGGTGAATCCTAGGATATAAATTTTGTTGATTCCAAACACCTACTTGGCATAAACGAATCAAAGGCCAATATAGTAGCAGATGCTCTAAGTAGAAAGTTAGTATAAACGCTTTAGCTGCTGAATGATCAATTACTGGTCGGGCCTGATCTATGAAATAGCAGCGAATTGATAGCAAACCGGTTTTAACCGAAAGGAGGCACTAAAGAATGATTAGAAAATTTACGCAATTGTAAATCAGAGTAGAGAGGAAAAATAAACCTAATTTATAGTGAACGAAGATGGATTTGTGTATTATGGAGATCAGGTTTGTGTACCCAATGATGATGAGTTGAAGAAATCCATTCTCAAACAGGCACATAGTGGATCTTTTGCTATGCATCCGGGTATCATAAAAATGTATCAGGATTTAAAGACTTCATACCAGTGGTCCAGAATGAAAAGATATGTTTCGGAATTTGTGACCAAGTTTATGGTGTGTCAAAAAATGAAAGTTGAACATCAAGTTCCTTCAGGACTGTTACAGCTTACCAGGATACCCAAATGGAAATGGGACCGAATCACAATGGATTTTGTGGTCAGGGTTAATATGATAGAAGATAAAGATGATCCAGCTTTAGTCTAGAGACCGATTGACAAAGCCGCCTCACTTTCTACCAAATGAGAATCGACTATTAATTCAACAAGTCAAGTGAGCTACATAAAGGAAATAGTTTGGTTACATTGGATTCCAATATCAATCATTTCATATAGAGATCCGAGGTATACCTCAAGCAAGATTTTGGGAAAGGCGAGAGGCTTGGGAAAGCCGACGAATTTCAGCACGTTCACCATGCACGACGGACACCTGGAAAGAGTGATCCAAGTGTTGAAAGATATGCTAAGAAGTTGTGTGATCAACTATGAGGGTAGTTGGGATAGATACGTCCCTTTAGTCGAATTTGTGTATAATAATGGCTTCCAGTCGAGTATTGGAATGGCACCTTACGAGGCTCTCTATGGAAGAAGATGCAGAACACTATTGTGTTGGAGCGAGTTAAGCGAGAAGAAGATAATTGGCCTCGATTTGATTCAAGAAACCGAGGAAAAAGTGAAATTGATTAGATAAAGATTGAAAGTGGCCACATATAGACAGAAATCCTACGCCGACATGAGGAGAAAGGATATTCGATATGAGATCAGGGAAAAAATGTTTTTGAAAGTATCGCCTTGGTAGAAAATAATGAGATTTGGGAAAAAGGGCAAGTTGAGCCCTATGTTCATTGGGCCATATGAAGTGATTGAAAAAGTGGGTCCAAGTGGGCATGTGCATTAGCCTTACTCCAGAGTTGGAAGATCCATAATGTTTTCCCATGTGTCAATGCTAAGGGAGGTATTGTAGTCGACTTATCACATGTAGTCTCTTCAACGACAATTGAGCTTAGACCGGATTTGACGTACGAAGAAGAGCCTATAGAGATCTTGGCTCGAGAAGTCAAAGAATTGAGAAACAAGCGAATTCCATTAGTCAAAGTGTTGCAGGAGAAACCACAAGACCGAGGAAGCCATGTGGGAAAGCGAAGAAGTTATGCGGCAACAATACCCTCAACTATTAAATGAAGGTAATTTCGAGGTCAAAATTCATTTAAGGAGGAGAGTTGTAACACCCTGAAAATACCCTAACAGTTTTATAACATGTTTAGGGTGTAAAATAAATTAAATTATATTTTTCCAAAGTTTAAATGTCTAAAATGATAAAAACCCGAAAATTTTACATGAGCCAAATAAATTTGGTAAAAATGTCAAATGAGGACCTAAGGGTCATAAATGAGGAGTGTAAATGTTAAAATGAAATGAAATGAAGTAAAAATGAAAGTGAAATGAAGAGTTAAAATGAGAAAAATAAGAAAAAAGGAATTAGTGGGCTAGCCAAACAAGGCCTTATGAAAAAATAGGGTATTAAGACCAAAATGTGGTCTTTGAGAGACATAACTCTTATTCGTCAAAAATGGAGAGAAAAAATGTAAAGGCTATTATCTAGTCAAGTGAAGCAAAGGAGTTGATGGGTGATTTTTGCTATAGGTGAATCAAGGAAACAATGATCAAGAAGAAGGAGGAAGCTATAATGTTTAAGAATCAAAGGTTTCGAGGTAAGAAAAACTAAACCGTAACCCTTTTTTATTGTGTTCGGGTTGGTAAAAATCCCACATTTGGATAAAAAGTGTTTTTATTGGTTATGTAACACCCCGAAATATACCCTAGTCGTTTTCGACATGTTTAGGGTATTTTGCAGGCATAATTTGAATGTTTCATGATTTAAATGCGAAACATGGAAATTGAGAAACCCGGAAATTGTACAAGACATAAGAACAAAATTGTAATTTATCAAAAAGAGGCATAAAAGTTATAAGTTGATAAGATGAAAAGGCTATGGGTTAAAATAGAATTATGCCTAACTTGATTTGAAAAAAGAGAGGAATTGAAGGACTGAAGTGAAATAATGACAACTTAACCCAAAATTGGGTTTTTGGGAGCCAAACATGGCCTAAAGGGAGAGCTTGGATTTAAGACCAAATTTGGTCTCATTTTGGGGGAGAAAAACCGTAGAAAAGAGAAGAGAAGGGTAGATGAAGAAGAAGAGGAAGAGGAAGAGGAGAAGAAGAAGAGAAGGGAAGAAGAAAGAAAGAGCAAAAAGGTATGGAACTATGACTATGAGTATGGATCTATGGAATTTTTGTAGGGAAATCTAACATTTAGTATGGCTTATTTGGATTTCTTGTATGGATTCATGTTTGTGGGTTGTGGGTTGTAAGAAACCTAACCCTAGAATGAATTCTTGTATGGAATCAAGAGTATGGAATCCTCCCTTTGGGTTGGATTCATGGTTTAATTGCAAGTAATTGAGTTAGGGTTTAGAACAAACCCTAGCTAATCTTATGTTTGGACCATGTATGAGTTATGACCCATATTAGAGTAGTTTTAAGGAGTAATTCAGTGGGTTTGGTTGAAGAAAGACAAGTATTGAAAGATGAATTAAGTATAATAGAGATTACAAGATGAATATGGAGTGGTTTTGAGGTGTATATGGATTATTGAGTTGATTTGGGTAGCAAAATATGGAAAAATGGGAGAAAAACCACATTTCTGGACAATTTTCAAAGGGTGGTACCGGTACGAAGCGAGTGGTGGTGCACCGCATATGTCCTCCTTTGATGGTACATTGCTCTATTTTAACCAGTGTTCGTATTTTGGCCATAACTTGGTCATTTCTTATCCGATTTGAGTGATTCAAGTTGATGGTTAAACTAGACTTCAAGGAGAATAAAACATCCTGAAATAGCTACCTTTGAATTCTGAATCTATGTGGCCCAAAAATTCACTCAAAGAGGGGCTATGTTCAAGCAAAATTTTGCTTCAGTTTTGATCATAGAGTTGTTCGGGTTGTTTAGGACATAACTTCTCCGAGTTCCAGGTGCTTTCCCGATTTGGGGTGATTCCAGTTGGAGAAGAACCCTTAGCACCTTAGCTTCAAATGAACACAAAGAACCAGTGTCAGGTATGGAATTAAGACCCCGGAAAAATGAGTATTACAAACTGTCCCAAGGGTAATATCGATAAATTGACTAGTTTGGCATGAAAATGCCATAACTTTAGTTTGGATGATCCAATTGGAATGATTCCAATTTCTAAGTAAAATAGATTCATAGAGGGACAAGAATACATGAATGATCATAGAGGGACAAGAATACATGAATGATGTGTGAAGACATAGGCATCATACTATACAAGTATATGAAATGCCATATGTAATAGTAACAGGAAAAATATAGGAAATGCAATATGCATAGTTGTGTTCATGAAACATGAATATGATATGAAATATGAAAACGAACTAAAACATGAACATGAACATGAAAATCAATATGCCATGAACATAGAATGTGATAAAGATAGGTTGTGAGTTCTGAAAGACATATAATAGTATGACTACCAGAATGAAGATGGTGAGTGGGCGTTGATGAATTAGCCGGCGCCTTGCTGGTGCTACGACACTTGTTGCATGGGTGAGCAAGTTCGATTGAACAGCCCCGGCACTCCTGGCACGGTGCTATGACACTTCTATTGCGTGGGCGGGCGCGTTCACGATCGGTGCCCCGACTCCTGGCAGTGCTACGACACTTACATTGATGGCGGGCGCAGTATCGATTCGATCTTGGTGTACGCAACCGGTACTTATTGTCTTTCGCATCCTACTCATTTTACTTATGATTGTGCAGGTAGTCAAGCAGTTATACCTGTTGAACTGAATAAAGAATAAGAGTAAAAGAAATGAATATGGTAAAGATCTAAATGTACCTACGGGTACCTACGTATACGATGTAGTACCTAAATTTTTTATTTAAGTAAATCTCTATAGTACCTACGGGTAATTCCGTATCGGTAATACAAGTATAAGATTTGTAATACAAGTATATGCTATGTAATATAAGTATAAGATCTGAAATACAAGAATATACTCTATAACACAAGTCTAAGTTTCGTAAGACAAATATAAGTTCCGTAATACACATATAAGATCCGAAATACAAGAATAAGCTCTGTAATACAAGTATAAGATCCGTAAGACAAGTATATGCTCTGTAATACAAGAATAAGTATAAGTTCTGTAGTACCTACGGGTACCTCTGTATCTAATTAATTTCTGTAGTACCTACGGGTACCTCCGTATAAGCTCCGGATAAGGATAAACTCAGTAGTACCTACGGGTACCCCTGTATGAGTATAAGTTAGTAGTACCTACGGGTACTTTTAATTAAATATAAGTTTGATATAAGCACAAGTATGTGTCTTTTGGGACATTTGAATAAGTAGTACTTACGAGTACTTCCGTATAAGAATAAGTTCAACAATACCATTATACGTTCTATAATATCTCTATAGTACCCTACAGATTTCAGAACAAGTGTAACTCCGTAGTATAGAGTATAATACATGGTATAAGTATAAACCTTCATAAGTACCCTAAGATTTTGTATGAAGCATAAGCTCTATAGCCTATGGAGATACGAACAAGTATAAGAGAGATAAAATATGAGTATGTGGATAGAGAACACCTCCGTCTATAAGTTTATGTATAGGATTCGATCTTGTTCTGAGGAATGCGAATAAGTATGTGTCCTATGGGAGATAAGTATAAGTATATGTATACACTCAGTACTGCATACGAGGAAATCTATATAAGTATGTGTCCTACGGGAGATCAGAATAAGAATAAGTAGGCCTTAAGTGTAAGTTCTGAGTAAGTATAAGATTGCTATAAGTATAAGTTCAGTACCGTGGTGAGTCAGACATAGATATTCTGAAAGGATAAGTATGTATGTAAATTTGTTATATGAATTCATGAAGATTCTGATATCTGTTACTGTTATATGTTTATTATGATTCAGTATAAGTGCATGTGTTTTTGTATAAGTCATATGTTTCCCACTAAGCGTAAAGCTTAGGACGGGTTTTAATCCGTGTAGGTACAAAGGAGGACATCTGCGATCTTCTGCATACAGTTGGGCCCGACACCACTAGTGGGGTTATCCCACCTGAGTTTGTCTCGCGCTCCCCGATTTGTAAATGTAAGTACAGGTTTTGTATAAATGGGACTCAGTATGTGTATAGCTTTTGATGGACACCACTCGGATGGTAGTTCTTTTGTGTATGTAAATGATTTTTGTTATTACAGAAATTGTTTGTGTACCCACAGTTACAAGTTCAGCTTTGAGAAAAAAAAAAAAAAAGGTAAAGAGTCCCAGTATATGTCTCGCGCCCCTAGACTCGGTTCGAATCCGCCATTCGGTTCGGATAGAATCAGAAGTGACAGGGTCTCAACTCAACACAGGTTCATTGGGTTAGATTTCGTAGTGTTTTGTTGGTTGGTATTGGTTTGTTTCTTGATTGGGAGAAAGGTTTCGGCTAGGTTAAGCAAAAAACTAGGGTTTTCGTTTCTTCTTCCAAGGTAAGAGCAGATCCTGTCTAAACCCTCGGAAATCTAGTTGGATTTTGGTATAAATGAACCCTAAACCGAAATCCTAGAATGGCCGACTGATTTTCTTCTATTTGTGCTACGTTTTGGCAAAATGGATTAGTTTTAAAGGATCGAGCCCGATTGTAAATGAACTACTGCATGTGTGTTCTATTATGAACCGCAAATGGACTTATTTGAGTGTTTGGTAACTGTTTTCAAGTGGATTAAACATGAAAAAAGGAAAAGAAAACGAAAACGGAGAATGCAGGAAAGTTTCGCAAACCTGCGAAAATATTCGCAGGAGTTGCGAAATTTTGCTACCCTTGCGAAAAAATTTCGAAGAGCCCCTGCATGTATCCAAAATTTCGTAAAACTTCATTCGGCCATAACCTTTTCGTCCGAACTCCGATTTGCACATTCTTAGACTCTATGGAAAGCTTTTTCAGTCTAGAATCTAACTATTTTCCATGTAATGGAATTTGGTTCTCACATATTTGCTAAAAATTTGATTGTTTCACCAATGTACTAATTGCTTGGTTGTGTTAAGCTTTAAGTTGAGTTTTCCTTTCCCAAATCCCCCTAAGTGTAAGTGAACCATGTGGGAATTCTATAACCCACAAATAGGATTAAAATGAGCATACTTGATTACCTAAAACAAATGTCGAGATTTTCTAAAGAATGTATGGAAGCAGGTCGAATTGAAAGTAAACTTTGACTAGAATTCCTAGAGTACCCGACTAATAATATGATTGTTAATTGTATTGGAATAGGGGCTGATGAGGAGGAAAGCCCGAATTGATCGAGATTTCGAGGATTGGAATCAAAATACAACAAGATTTTTGGTTTTTCTTCGACTCTCTCTTTTGTTTCCATTTTGGAGTTTGTTCTCCACTTATCTCTCTATTTCTAAAATATTTAATGGATTATGAAATAAGTGGATTTATTGAAAAGAATTGTGATAAATTGCATATTGATTTGTTTTAAATTGATTTAATATAATGATTTGGCAGAATAGATTGCACATGAAAAATTACATGAGTATTGAAAATCAAATTTGGATATAAGCGTATGTACACTATTGTATTTTTTCTATGAATGATTTGGAATATATAATAGATGTGCCAGTTGGTCGAGGTTAAGGATAGAATGGTATACCAATAAGGGTCAAATTAAACGTCTTTGTGTCGAGCGTGTGATGTGTCCTCGATTCGTTGCCTTGTGGGATCTTATCGTGAGTAACACAAATGATTTTAATAACCAGTCAGTAGCCTAGCGGGATCGTACTATGTTATAAAAATTTTTTTATATATCGGCTTGTAGCCCAATGGGAGCATGCCGGTGATTAGATCTATCTGTGCAAGAAAGCATAGGTTAATTAAACCCAAAAGGCAAAATGAAAAGAAAATTGTAAATGTCCATGATTTGTGTTTTAGATAGATTTATTACACTATAGAAAGTGCACATATTTAGAAGATCAATATTTGTAAATGAATGAATATGAAATGAATATATGTATTGTATTGCATGATTATTCAAAAGGTTAAAAGGGCATTGTTTTAGAAAATGCATGACTTGATTTAAGCTGAAATGGAAGAGAGTATTATAGAACCACTATTGTAGAAATGTAGCACATTACTTTATCATGCACATGTATCAGTGAAGCGACATGACCGAAGATCGTCGGGCGCAGAGCCATCGTCAAACAGAGTGAAGTATAAGTAATTTCTCCGCCTCAAGCATATTATTTCATTCATGATATTTTGTAATTATTTTTGCATTGAACTCAAAGATGTAAAAGTCTTCATAAGAAGACAACAATTTTTTTTTTATAGCTTTTTGAAAGTATGGAAATGTATTTTACATATTGTGAACAACCAGGGTGAACTCTATAAATATTTTGTAATTGTATTTGAAAAGGCATGGAATGCCAATTTGTATAAATGTTCTTAAAACGATTATGGGCCCTATTTAAATTAAGGAATGTATATTCTGTTTTACCAAAGCTATAGTTAAATTGTTATAAAAGGGCGCAGTGCGTCACAGATGAGTTAACCTAATTAATTGAAAATATAGAAATTATCACTAATTAGGAGGCTTAGAGGTTCTTTGATTCTAATGCATCTCTAACACTTGGGGTTGAGCCAAGGAGCAATAAATCTAGTGTTAAAGGTAGGTTATTTGACCTTGAGAAAGGCTTTAATTACATTAGATGAGAACTGTCTTGAAAGGTAATTACATAAGAGAATAGAATGAATTTTAGCTTTGTGTACAGTGTCCAATAAGACCAACACCTAAGCTTTTACACCAGTTGATAACTCCAGGTTCTACGACTTAAAGGTTACGAAGAAAGTTGCTTTAATTTAGTTTTAATTCCGATGAAACATCTTGAACATTAGTTTGAATATTGAAAAAATAATCTAATTTTGGTACTTAGCATCCCCATCTTCCTTGTGGATCGATATCCGTACATTAAATTTTGTATATTATGACTAAGCGTATACTAGCGCGGTTAGGCACACTACTTTTACTAATGCAATCATGCAAAGTACTATCAAGTTTTTGGCAGATTCTTAGGGTTATGTGGTGTTTTATGCTAATATCAATACCACGTGTTTCTTTGGTACTTCAGACATTTTCATTTTATTGAGTTTTTGATATTCTTTATTTTCTTTTTGTAGAACACTTTCAGGTATAGTAGGTTGTATGTGAAGATTGGGTGTTGAAGATCTTATACCTTCGGATCGGGAGATAGAGAAGACTTTGAAAAGAATTCGAAAGGGTAAAAGAGAAGCCACTAAATTGGAACAGCAACATCTAGAACATAGAGAAGGATTTGGGGAAGAAGAAGTTGGATCTAGGAGAGGAGATAGTGTGCACCCTAATGTAGGAACTATAGACACACATTTGAGACCTATCAAAGATTATGCTATTCCACCATCGGCTATTCCACCTGTGATCAGGAAAGCGGCAATACAAGCAAACAACTTCAAGCTCAAGTCCATTACTCTCCGATTATTACAAGGAATTCAATTCCATGGTCTTGCACATGAGGATCTGAATGCTCATATACTGAACTTCTTAGAGGTGTGTGATACAGCAAAATATAATGGTGCAAGGGATGAAGTCATTCGCCTTTGGTTGTTACCATTTTCATTGAAAGAGAAGGCTAAGCATCGACATATTTCAGAACCTCCGGATTCCATAACATCTTGGTAAGCATTGGTGAACAAGTTTCTAGCTTGATTCTTTCCACCAACAAAAGCAGCAAAGTTGAGAATTGACATCAGTAATTTTTTTCAATATGAAGGAGAGAATTTTTATGAAGCATAGGAAATATTTAAGGACTTGTTGAGAAAATGTCCTGTCGCCAGTTTCACTATTGGATGCAAATCCATCCATTTTTCTATATAATGGTTTGAGTGCACCTACGAGGACTCTTATTGATGCTTCAGCTGGAGGAGCAATTATGGGTAAGAATGAAGTGGAAGCATATCAGATTCTTGAGAACATAGCTTTGAACAATTGTCAGTGGCCAGTTGAAAGAGTAGCGCCGAAGAACGAAGCTAGGGCGTATGATTTATGTGTTTACAAACTTGGCCGCTCAAGTTTCTACACTCTTTAAGCAGTTGCAAGCTGTACAGCAAAAAGGCCCTCAAGTATCCGCACATATAGTTGAAGAAAGTCCACATGCATGTGATCATTGTCATGGAGCTCATCCTACTTCTCAATGTTCAATGATGAATTCCATGAGAGAATTGACAATTGAGCAAGCTCAGTATTTTTCTATGTTTCCTCCTAATCAGAACTTCAACCCGTATGCTCAAAGTTACAACCCAGGATGGAAGAACTATCCTAACTTTTCATGGAAAAATCATAATGCGGTCAATCCTGTGGAGCAAGTGAAACCTTCTCCACCACCTCAAGAGAAGAAGCCTAGTTTAGATTTGAAACTGGAACAGCTAGCCGATATGCAAATCCATATGCTATAATCTAAAAATAAGTTTGAAAGTGAGACCAGAATTTCTTTGAACAATTTGAGAAGTGCAGATAAGTCAAATGACTTCATTATTCAATGAGAGGCAACAAGGAAATTTGCCTAGCACTTCGGAGGTCAACCCAAGAAGAGAGGGGAAAAAGAATTACAAAACTATAACTCTTAGAAATGGAAAGACCTTAGAAAAGTCTGCTGAGAACCATGAACATGTTGAAAATTCTAAGGGATGTGAGAAAAACAGTGCAAAAAATGTGGAAAAATCCGAAAAGTTGTTGAAGAATTAAGCTCTAAACACACTAAAGAAAGTGGAAGTGAAGGAATCTTCAGTTGAGGAGAAACCTATTGTACCGTATCCGCAAAGATTGAGGAAGAATAGGTTGGATAACCAATTCGACAAGTTTATGGAAATCTTTAAAAAGCTCCACATAAACATACTATTTGTCGAAGCACTTGAACAAATGCCGGGGTATGTGAATTCATGAAGGACATCCTTTCCAAGAAAAGGAAGTTAGGAGACTATGAAACAATGGCTATTTCTAAAGAATGCAGTGCCATATTGCAGAAGAAGTTGCCTCCTAAACTAAAAGATCCAGGTAGCTTTACTATTCCTTGTGCCATTGGAAATTCCATGTTTGAAAAAGCTCTATGTGATCTTGGTGCTAGAATTAATCTCATGTCGTGGTCAATCTTCAAAAAGCTAAAATTGGGAGAAGCACTGCCTACTACAGTTACCTTGCAATTGGCGAATCAATCCCTCACTTTAAAACCACAGCGGGTATCCTTATAGGATGATGTCCCTAGTGAAGAGTGAGACAAATTTATCTTCTATCGACTTGATCATTCCTAGATATGGACCAAGAGGAGGTCCAGAGTATCCTTGGAATACCAATTTTAATATGGGAAGGGCGTTGATCGATGTTCAAAGGTGAACTCGGACTGGAGGTTCAGAAGAGGAATTGACATTCGATTGTTTTCAATACCATTATGATGCGAAACATTTATTTAGGCGAATCTAATAGAGGCTATAGTGGCTAACCAATTGGGTCCTTTAGAATCATTAGAGACTAGCCTAACTCACGAAGACCCTTCCTCTTGTGAAGATGATTTGGTTTGGGAGTATGTGCAATTGATGGATTCTTTTGGTCCGAATAGAAGAAAGTATTTTGAATCTCTAGGAGCTAGTCCAAGTTGGTTGATTCCTTATGTTGAGAAACCACCTATTCTTGAAGAGAAACAACTCCCTACTCATTTGAAATATGCTTATCTAGGGGAGGCATCCACACTACCCGTCATCATATCATCTTCTCTTTCTAACATGGAGGAAGAGAAATTGTTGAAGGTCCTTAAGAGGCATAAGGAAGCGCTTGGTCCCTAGCTGACATCAAGGGAATAAGACCTTCTATTTGTATGCACCAGATACTATTAGAGGAAGATAGCAAGCCTACAGTAGATGCTCAAAGATGAATCAATCCTTTAATGCAACAGGTAGTACGGAAAGAGGTCTTGAAATGGTTAGATGCAGGAGTTATATACCCCATCTCTGATAACTCATGGGTAAGTCCTGTTCAGGTGGTACCTAAGAAAGGAGGGACAACAATGATTAAAAATGAAAACAATGAACTGATTCCCACAAGATCAATTATAGGGTGGAAGATTTGTATCAAATACCGGAGACTGAACAAAGTGACTAGAAAATATCATTTTCCACTCTCGTTTATTGATCAAATGTTAGACAGACTTGCTGGGAATGAATACTTTTGCTTTTTAGACTGATACTTAGGGTACAATTAGATTGCCATTGCTCCAGAAGATCAAGAGAAAACCACTTTCACTTGCCCCTACCGTAACCTTTGCTTTTAGGAGAATGTCATTCAACCTTTGTAATGTACCGGGAGCCTTTCAAAGATGCATAATGACTATATTCTCAAACATGGTCGAGAAATCTATTGAAATCTTTATGGATGATTTCTCCATGATTGGTTCTACATTTGATGAATGTCTTAGGAATTTGACAATGGTACTAAAGAGGTTCATGGAAACCAATTTAGTTCTAAATTGGGAAAAATGACACTTTATGGTGAGAGAAGGCATAGTGTTGGAGCATCGCATTTCAGGAAAAGGGATTGAGGCCGCTCAGGCTAAGGTTGAGGGTCATAGAAAAACTACTACCTCTTACTCTTGTGAAGGGAGTGCGTAGTTTCCTTGGCCATGCTGGTTTTTATCGAAGGTTTATCAAGGACTTCTCAAAGATCTCCAGGTACCTTAACTTTCTCATATAGTTTTCCCCTTTGATTTTAATGATTCATGCATGAAGGCTTTTGAGACACTGAAAGAGAAGTTTATTTTAGCCCTTGTAATTGTTGCACCGGATTGGGGTCTTCCATTTGAGCTTGTGTGATACAAGCGATTACGCGATTGGCATTGTTTTGGGTCAGAAAATATAAGATCTTCTATGCCATCTACTATGCTAGCCGGACACTGAATAAAGCACAACTCAATTACGCCACAACAGAGAAAGAATTGTTGGCAATTGTGTTTGCTTTTGATAAATTCAGGCCTTATCTTATTAGAAACAAGGTCATTGCCTTCACTGATAATTTCGTAATCAAGTATTTGATGATAAAAAAGGATGCTAAACCTAGACTCATTAGGTGGGTGCTCTTACTATAAAAATTTGATATGGAGATCCAAGATAAGAAGGGCTCTGAAAACATGGTGGTTGATCATCCATCAAGGTTGGAAATTCCAGAAAATGTGTAGAAAAGTCAAGTTCAGATTGATGATACATTCTTGGATGAGCGAATCCTAGCCTTGTCACATGCTGACATTTCTCCATGGTTTGCCGACATAGGTAATTATCTTGTTGCTGGTATCATCCTATCCAAGCTCACTTTTCAACAAAAGAAGAGATTCTTTGCAAAGGTGAAACAATACTTTTTGGATGATTCAATTCTCTTCAAATAATGTGCTAACCAGACTATTCGAAGATGCGTGCCAGAAAGTGAAATGGGTGAGATTCTGAAGCATTGCCACCCTTTAGAGTGTGGAGGCCATTTCAATGGGAAACAACAACTTCTAAAGTGCTACAATCGGGCTTCTATTGGCCCTTTCTCTTCAAGGATGCTCACTCTTTTGCGAAATCATGTGATCGATGTCAAAGGACAAATAACATCGAAAGACGAAATAAGATGCCTTTGACCAATGTCATAGAGGTGGAGCTCTTTGATTTATGGGGGATCGATTTTATGGGTCATTTTCTATCCTCTTATGGGTACAAATACATACTATTGACTATTGATTATTATTCAAAGTGGGTGGAGGTTATTCCAACTACTACTTGTGATGCCAAGGTAGTATTGAGCTTCATCCGACACAACATCTTGTCACGATTTAGGACTCCAAGAGTTGTAATTAGTGATGAAGGATCACATTTTTGCAACAAGTTGTTCGCATCTCTTCTAGCTAAATTTGGGGTGAAACACCGTGTATCACTTGCATATCACCCTCAATGCAATGGGCAAGTCAAAGTGTCCAACCAAAAAATCAAGAAGATATTATTGGAGAAGAAGGTAAGTGTAATAAGGAAAGACTGGGCAAACAAAATAGATGACAGCTTATGGGTAAACCGAACCGCATTCAAGACTCCTTTGGGGATGTCCCCTTACAAAATTGTCTATGGGAAGGCGTGTCACCTACTTGTAGAATTAGAGCACAAAGCTTATTGGGCAACTAGGATGCTGAATATGAATGCGGAATATTTGGGAAGAAAAAAGATGCTTCCGGTTGGAACCAGGTTGGAAGAATTTTGTCATAATGCTTATGTGAGCTCCATGATCTACAAGGAGACGACTAAGGTTTGGCATGACAAGCATTTAGTGAAGACTAAGTTTAAACCGGGACAACAAGTGTTACTTTTCAATTCTAGATTGAAGTTCTTTGAAACTCCAATCGAAGATGGAGTGCAGGCACTTTTGTGATCGCTCAGAGTCTTCCAGCATGGCGTTATCAGTTGACTCACCTTGAAAAGGGTACTTTTAAAGTGAATGGGCAACGAGTGAAGCCCTATTTTGAAGGCTAACTCGAAAAGTACAAGTCTACCTATAAAGACCAAATGACGTGTATATGAAAATACGGCCAAGGGAGTGAATGTGGTAAATACTAAAAAAAAAAAAAACCTGATTTAAAACAAAAGTAAGTGTACTCAAAAACTGAAATGAAAAGTATTACCAACACTCATCCTCTTTTCCGCAAGTGTACGGGGTCATGCAGTAATAAGTGGACTCTAGGGAATCGGGATGCTCGCACCACGAGGATTGGAGGTTATCTTTAATTGGAATTTGAGCACCCCGAGTACAAGGGTTCTTCACTATTTAGATGACCAAATAGAATGTGGAATAAAATCAATTTAACTAAAGTAAAAACTAATTTATAACTAATCAACTAATTCTAAAATCTATAAAGCGAACAACTACTAAAGTCTAAAATGTATGAAGAGAGGCATTAGGGATGGTGATAATCATTTAACAATCAATTTTCATTTCTTTAAAAGTGTAACATTTGTGAGTTGAATGCTGGATTTGTCCAAGAGCAATGTAGTATAGCTTGGAGGATTTCTCCATACACCATACATTTCACTAATTAGAGAATCACGTTCCTTCCGGATACATAAGTCTAATCAATTACTTGTAGAATATAATCCTCTTTCTAAGATCTGGTATTTTTCCTTTTCAATACTTCACACCCAACTCTTAGGACTGAAGAATTCTTGCCTTTATAGACGGGGATTATACGAGCCTTCTCGATCGACGTATGTAGTCCTTCCGTCTAATAAAAATTTATCTCCTTGATTAGATCTTTGCTAACACGTGATCAAGATCCTTTCATCAGACTAAGGAGAAACCTCTTATCAACTAAATTGGTACATCATCCAATTAATACTCACACCATGATTATATTAGTGATCTATCAAAGTAATTTTTCAGAGTTCGTTAGTTCCAAAATATTAATCTAACATACCCCCAAGTAACTGCTCCATACTCTCAAGAATCTCCAACTCTGTGTCACTTAGATGGCCTCTTGGAAATCAGAGCAAGAGATAAACTTTTTTTTTGGGTACAAGCTACTAATGTTAAGAATAGTTCATTATATTGACAATACCAATTATAGAAAACCAGTCTTCAAACCCACAAAATAAATGAGAATCTGCAAATCTGAATGTTCAACAATTAATCCCCACCCCTAGAGGGTGTTTACTATTCCATTACTGGATTCCAATCATCACTAATCAAACAAGTAAGAAAATAAAGAAAGAAATCAAGAGACAATGGGTAAGAAAAAAAAATCCAGCTTTTAGCTTCAATCTTCATCTCAATGGTAATTAAATCTGAATCGCTGAGTACAACACTGAAATCTCTTCAATACAAATAAAAATATACTCTAAAACTACTCTAAGATCTACTAAAAATCAAAGCCCTAAGCTAAGCAAAAAAAAAAGGGTAGGTTTTTAGAGAGAGAAACCCTCATGAGAGATTTTCTCTCTCCTTCTCGTTTTTCGTTCCCCTAAAAATCTCAAAAATTAGTATTTATAGTCCTCCGGTGAAAATGAGCTTGAAAACAAGCCAAAATATCAATTTTTCGGACTTTCCTAGTTTTTTCAGCATTTGAGTCATGACATCAGCATTTTGAGTTGCGACATCAACATTTTGGAGTTGCAACATCAGCATTTTTGAGTCGCGACATCATCATTTTAGCTTTGTTGCTGGCTCTATTGTGACATACATTTTTATCTATGTTGCGAAAAAAAATTTTATGTCGCAACAAATTTTTTTTTGCTTTGTCACGACATTTTTTCTGCTCAACAGCCAAATTTTCTTCTCCAACTTGTCAGGGTCATAACTTCTTCGTTTTATCTCAGATTTGAGCGTGTGAGGTGTTATTCGAAAGATCTTTGAGAATACAACCATAGGTGGAGTTGAACCATTTGATGCTCCAGATGATACAGAAAAATTTATCTTCCCAATGATGTGCTATGAGACATTCGATTAACTCTCTTTTTGGAAATATTTTGCATCTTTTCTTATTAAATCAATTGATTTCCATCAAGAATCCTACAAAACCAAGTTTAGAGGAAATTTTATGAGTTTTACATGAATTTGGATATAAAAAAACTCAAAAATAGCATGTGAAATGGACTCAAAACATAAATGAGTTTTACAGTCATCAAACACCCCCAAACTTAAAGTTTTGCTTGAAGCAAAGAAAAGAAAGAAGTTGCTTGTCCCCAAGCAATGGAAGAGAAGAGTTCATTTCACCAATTTTATTTAACCAAAAACTGATTAATCAAGTTTGCCAAGGGGTATGTGATATGTGTCTCAAGAATTACCCTTAACAAGAATATAGAGAATAAGATCAAGATAATTTATTTATTTTAATAATGAATTAATCTCATAATAGACAAATTTAGATCATGATTCTCACTAGTGTGTGTGTGTGTGTGTGTGGTCTTCCCCTATCCAAACAATTTCAAGCTAGATGAGTTTATGAAAATTGAGATAAGTACGCGGATCTCCTAAGATAATACATTTAGGTTCCATAGGCTTGTTGTTCTTATCACTCTTCACTAATGTAGGCACACACAACTCTCAAGATCAAGTAGGTATTTATAGGCTTGTAATGTAAGTCTTGGGTAAGGGGTAGTTGAGTAGTCATTTTAGGCTAAAACTTACTCAAACATACATATTTTTCTGCATTGACAGCTCCTACTCCATCCCGATTCTCACCATCAGCACAATGACACTCTCAAACACCCTAGAAATTGTTTATGTGCATCTCATTCCATACTCCTCATAGTACCCTTTTTTTTTTTGCACAAATTCTGCATTCTTCAACAAACACCAAGAAGCCTTTATTATAAGACAAGGTTATAAGAGTGGTGCAAAGTCAAAACCCCCTTAAGTGTTCTACCAACCCTTAGTAAGCTTTAAATCAGTAGCTCCCAGACCAGTTGGCCTTAGGGTACTAGGTGTTGAGACACCCCTTAGGATTTACTTACTCTAGGGAAGGAAAATTTCTGAGCTGAGCCACTCCTCCTTGACTTTTAAATTCTGTATTACAACTTCTTTTTACACTTGATATTTTTCTGGTTTCTTTTCTTTTCTCCTTCCTTTTACCCAACCTCTTTTGATTTTCAACTTAACTCATTTCAACCAATTTGGAGTTGTTGTCTATGGAAAAATAACTCCCTCGAGCCACTCTCTCCTCACCACAATTCTCAATTATGTTCAAATCCTCATGTTGGTTCTTTAGGATAATGTATACAAAGATTATTGGCTTCAAACTTGGATTTCTTATAAATAAATTTTTGGCTCTTTAGGCTCAGCATTATGGTACTAGAGGAATATGCATATGCATATTAATAGGGTTAGCTTGAAAGGCTCAATCTTTCCAAGGATGGCCTATATCATTTCTCAATTGTTGTGTTGCCTAGGATTTCACCTCAAGCGATAATAGCACAAGTTCCAGAACCTATGGAGCTCAAAGATAGATGGATTCTCATAAGCCTTCTCTAACCTAAGCAAAAATTGCTTTTCAAGGGTACTTAGTGACCAAGTGCATAGATTTGAGAAACCAATGACTAAATAGCCTATTGGAGAGATAACCCATTAGCTTTAAGTCCTATTATCTCTAATGTTTTCCATATCTCAGGGTTCCAATTATGGTCTCATAGACATCACCATTGCCCTAAGCAAAACGAATTAACTCAAAATTATTTGTTAGTTATTTTCATTCCATTTTATTTTATTTTAGGTTTCAAAACTTTAAAAAAATTTATGGGTTTTTCACAATATAAACTCTTATTTACACTCTTCAATCAAAATTGTGTGCATGGGTAGGATAATGTGATCATACAACATGAGTGCTCAATAAATCAATCAACAAGTTTACTCAACAAGCAATGATCTCAATATGTCCCAAGCTTGTCAAAATTGTATGTGCAATTTATTTGAGTGTATGTGTAGACAAAAACTCAAACTAACAAAATAAACCAAAACTAAGATGTAAGTTGGAAAGCATCAACCAAAGTCATCATCCATAAAACCACCAGAAAATTTGATCCTCAAAGTTATCATGTGCAATATGCGGGGTGTGATATGATGAACCAACCAAAATAAACACCCCCAAACTTTGGGATGAACATTGTCCTAAATGTCTAGCAATGAGCAAAAAGAAGCAATAAAGTAAAAGGGCAATAGAGAGAGTTGGGAAAAGTGAACTCCCCTTTCTAGTCTCAGCCACTTTGAGTAGGAACCTTGAAGATTTTTAGACCTTGACATTTGTGTACTACCCCTTTGTACACTCTTTTGCTTCTTTTCAGCCATGAAAGTGGTTGTGGCATTTTCTCAAACACTCAGTGTGCACCAACTTCCTTCACCTCAATTGAGTGAGTTTTGATTCTTCAAAACCTCCTTCAATACATGAAAATCACTCCACAATCAACAATGATCCACAAAGAACCCAAAAACAAACAACAAAGCACAAATTTTTTTTCCATTGTAACTCTTCTTTGATGCTTTGAATGATGGATGGAAAGTTGGGGTTCAATAATGGTAAGTTTGTGGGTTTGTGATGGGTTTTGAAGCATGGAGATGATGGAGATGGATTGTGGAGGAATGTAATTGAGGATTTGAGTGGATAGTAGATGAATTTGAAAGTGGTTAGAAGTTGCAAAGGTTGAAGGGAAAGAGTATGGCCCGATAGAGTGCAAAGTAGGAATAAGAAAAATGAGTTTTAAGGAGTTTGGGAGCCTTTGTTTTCGTGACAATGGTGCTGGTCACGTCAAGCAATTCTGCTCAGCATCCCTGTTCTTCCTCCAACTTGTTATACTCATATCTCTTTCATTTTAGGCAAATTGGGTGATGTAGGACTACGTTAAACATCTTTCAATGTATAATGTGCTCATGGGGTGGTGAACCATTTAGAGCCTCAATCAATGCAAAAAATCAGAATGTCCAATGTTGTCCAGTGTGATGATTTCTTGACTCCTTAGGTTCTCCTTGCTTTATCCCTTGCCCATCATGCTCCAAGGCAAGTTCTCTTGTCTTAAATTCTCCTCAAGCATGATCATGAACCTTCCAAATTTATATTTCAATTCAATTTGGTTCAGTTCATCTCAAAAACCTCAAATTTGATTAACATCTCAACTCCATCATTTTCACACTTCAAGCACTATAAGTACATCAACCACTTTCCAACTCCTTGCCTTTGCTCTTGCAAACTAGTCATGGCAACATGTTGAGCTTCAAACCTACTTTATTCTAAAAACATTAACAAACAAAGTTAAAACAATGCTGGAATTTTCATCCCAGCAGTAAAATAATACAAAAAATAAAAAATTATAAAAATAATGTAACTAAAAATAGAAAATTAAAAAGAATGGATAAAATCCTTATTAGTTAGCTTGGGTTGCCTCCCAAGAAGCTACTTCATTTGAAGTCAGTGGGCTACATTGGAAAAGTACTAGTGCTTCCATTTGACCAAACATCCATCTTGGACAACACTTTCTTTTCATAACCATTCAGCTCAAGTGTGATTTCTTCCATAGTTTGAAAGGGGGAAAGAAGCTCATAATCTACTTTAATTGTGGCTGGTGGTTCACCCACAATTTCTTCAAAACAGTCCCTTTTATGTGATGCAGATGCAAACACATTTATGCTTAAGGGGGACTGTTCAAACATGTCCCTTTTGATGGAAGCAAGCTACAGAATTTTCTGCACATGGTTCTTTCTTGCTCCGTCAAAGGTAATGGTTGGTGAAGATTGAACTTTGCTTTCTCCTCACCCACAAGCAAGGTGAGCTCCCCCTTGTTGATGTCAATCCATGCTTGGCTTGAGGAAGGAAATGGTCTTCTTAATATCTAAGAATTTTGTAAATCCCCTTCAATGCCTCAAGTCACCAAATCCATGGGGATTGTAAATGTGTACATCTTCACCAAAACGTTTTCAATGGTCATTACTTGACTTTCTTCTTCAACTTTCAGTTCATCCATTTTTGGATCTTCATCCTCTAAGTTGTTTAGGAGTGCCTTGTTCTCAATTTCCAACTCATTTTCAATTTCTTCCACATATTTCAGGATAGGAAGTTCTTGCACATTGCTCAAAGGAGTATCCATGCATTCATTGGGATTTGTTGAAGTATTAATAGGAGAGATCCTAGAAAATTTTCCTTGAATGCTTGGACTAAGTGGCCCACTTGAGCTTCTATATTTTTCAATCTAGCACTAGTGTTGTCCTGGAAGGCATCTAAATCTAGAAATTTCTGCTCATGAAGACTAATCATCTTCTTGTTCTCATCCATGTAGGTAAAAATCTGCTCCTTAACAGGAGACAACTCTTCTTCATCCTGAAATTTGGGGTTTGAAATCCCTTTATAAGGCATATGTTAAGGGATAATTGCCATACAACTCGGGTTCTCATAGACAAGATCGTCTTGATACCAAAAACCATATTCAACAAATACTCCTTGTTCCATGTTTGAGTCATTGTTACTTCTTTGGTCCAAATGATGAACAAGTAAGTCAAGCTTGGCTTCTATGGAGGCAAGTCTATCTTCTCTTATATAATCCTCCATGAGTACCTATAAATAAGAAGGAAAATAAAAGAAAATAAAGTACAAAATACAAAAACAAAAAACAAAAAAAAAACAAAAAACAAAAAAAAAGCTAAGAGACAAATCACAACCAAAAATACAAATAAAAATTGCCTAAATTAGCAAGTCACCCGTTCTTCAAAATGTCAACTTCCAATAAGAGAAAGTGAATCGTGCAAATCCCCGGCAACGGTGCCAAAAACTTGCAAAGACCAAATGATGTATATAAGAAGATATGGCTAAGGGAGTGGATGTGGTAAATACTAAAAAAAAAAAAAAAAAACTGATTTAAAACAAAAGTAAGTGTACTCAAAAACTGAAATGAAAAGTATTACCAACTCTCATCCCATTTCTGCAAGTGCACGGGTCATACAAGTAATAAAGTGGACTCTAGAAGTCCGGATATCATACCCACGAGGATTAGAGGTTCTCTCTAATTGGAATTTTAGAACCCCGAGTACAAGGGTTCTTCACTATTTAGGTGACCAAGTAGGATGTGGAATAAAATCAATTTAACTAAATTAAAAACTGATTTAAAACTAATCAACTAATTCTAAAATCTATCAAACGAACAACTACTAAAGTCTAAAATATATGAAAAGAGGCACTAGGGATTGTGATAATCATTTAACAATCAATTTGCATTTCCTTGAACGTGTAACATTTGTGAGTTGAATGTTGGATTTGTCAAAGAGCAATGTAGTATAGCTTGGATTTCTCCATACACCATACATTTCACTAATTAGATAATCACGTTCCTTCCGGATACATAAGTCTAATCAGTTACTTGTAGAATATAATCCTCTTTCTAAGATCTGGGTATTTTTCCTTTTCAGCACTTCACACCCAAATCTTAGGACTAAAGAATTCTTGCCCCTATAAACAAGATTATGCAAGCCTTCTCCAATCTAATTGGTATCTTGTCCTTCAAATCTAATAAAATTTTCTATCTCCTTGATTAGATCTTTGCTAACACTTGATCAAGATCCTTTCATCAGACTAAGGAGAAACCTCTTATCAACTAAATTGATACATCATCCAATTAATACTCACACCATGAGTATATTAGTGATATATCAGAGTAATTTTCAAGGATTCATTAGTTCAAAATGTGTCCCTAACATACCCACTAGTAGCACTCCATGCTCTTAGGGAATCTCGACTCATGTCCACTCAAATGGCCTCTTGAAATCAGAGCAAGATATAAACTTTTTTTTTGGGTACAAACTACTAATATTAAGAACAGTTCATTAAATGAACAGTACCAATTATATAAAACCAGTTTTCAAACCCACAAAATAGCGAGAATGCACACCAAATGCGAATGTTGACAATTAATCCCCACCCCCCCGGAAGGGGTGTTTTATTATTCCATTGTGCAGATTCTAATCATCACCAATCAAACAACAAGTAAGAAAATGAAGAAAGAAACCAAGAAACAAGGAGTAAGAAAAAAAAATCCAGATTTTAGCTTCAATCTTCGTCTCAACAGTAATGAAATTTGAATCTTTGAGTACAACACTGAAATATCTTCAATACAAACAAAAATCTGCTATAAAGCTACTCTAAGATCTACTAAAAATCAAAGCCCTAAGCTAAACAAAAAAAATGGGTAGGTTTTTAGAGAGAGAAACCCCCATGAGAGATTTTCCCTCTCCTCATTTTTCGTTCCCCTAAAAATCTAAAAAATTAGTATCTATAGTCCTCCTGTGAAAATTGGCTTGAAAACAGGCCAAAATATCAAATTTTCATACTTTTCTAGTTTTTCCAGCATTTGAGTCGCGACATCAGCATTTTGAGTAGCGACATCAGCATTTTCGAGTCGTGACATCAGCATTTTGGCTTTGTTGCTAGCTCTGTTGCAACATTTTTTGCTTTGTCGCAACATACATTTTTTTCTATGTCACGACAGTTTTTTTGAAAGTTCTTTGAATGTAGAATGCAACCATAGGTGGAGTTGAACAATTTGATGCTCCAGATGATACAAAAATTTTTATCTTCCCAATTACGTGTTGTGAGACATCCGGTTAACTCTCTTTTTGGAAATATTTTGCATCTTTTCTTACTAAATCACTTGCTTTCCATCAAAAATCCTACAAAACCAAGTTTAGAGAAAATTTTATGAGTTTTACATGAATTTGTATATAAAATACTCAAAAATAGCATGGGACCCAAAACATAGATGAGTTTAACACTCATCACTACCACAACTTTGGAACCGACATAAGCATAGAGCATTTTGCTAGTCAACTCCCGTGTGTGCACACCCATCATCGAGACACAGCTTGGTCGAGCTAAAGACATTAAACAAAGCGCTACTTAGGAGGCAACCCAAGCATTTTGAAGTTTTTCTTTCCTTATCGCAGTCTTAAGTCTTAAGTGTTTTCATTAGTGTTTTTTTTTTTTTTTTTTTTTAGAAATTTCAATTTGTTTGAGTTCATAAACTATAACCTAATTGCGTTGTTTGTTTTGTTGTGTTTTTAGGTTCCAAGGTTGAAGCAACGACAGAGAGGTAGCTTTAGAAGCCTATTATAGACTTGGAAAAGTGTGGAACTTCAATGAGGGAGTTTTCTATACTTAGAATAAGTTTTTCCAAAACGTAGTTTGAGACTCTCGAGAACATCATGACGTTAGAACCCAACATTGCGGCATTGGAAAATCAACTCTAGGGAATGTCACGACATTGGCTAAACTGATTTTGAACACTCTCAGGAACTTTTCCTGTTTTAAGAACATGACAGTTCATATTTTTGGGTACCAAAAATCACAAACCCTAACCCTCTCTTAGTGTTTTTGCGGATTCATCCGTCAAACCTCTTCCAAAATTTTCCTAAGTTGATTTTGAGTACCAAGGAGATCTACGAACAACCTTTGATATGAAAAATCTAGGATTCGTCCATCCTCCATCAAAAATATGGGTAAACGGCCATTTTTTTTCTAACTATTTGTGATTCAAGGTAAATAATTAGTTCTTTTTGCTTCTTTTGAATTTCTTTAAGTTAAGAAGACGGTAGGTGGTTGTTTGGAGGTTGTAGAGGCCTAGATTTTTTGCCAAGAGTAGTGTTTCACGTAGTGCACACCAAGTGTTTAATATTTTGCCTAAGTGCAATTTCTGTGGTTCTTTGGCTATTCAAATAGAGTTCATTCACACTAGGTGTTTGGGTGTCAATTTCATGTTGAATTGAAAGCTTAGGATCATATCCAAACTCTACGCCACTAGGTTGCACCATGTCATCCAAAAAGCAAAAGCTTAGCTCAAAGAAGAGCCGAAAAATAGAAGAGTCGTCTCATGATTACGATAATGAGAAGTTCGTCAATGAGAGTGCATCTGAGAAGTTCGACCTCATCTCTAAAAATAGGTCCTTCATTAAGGAAAAGGGATTCCACCATCCGAAGGATTTTTTTTTCGCAAAACCATAGCCAATAAGAAATAGAGTGCCTTGTGCCAACCTCCGAGGCCTGCTAAAACGATGGTAGTGCACAAATTTTATGCAAAACTAGAAGCTAATGTATTGAAAAAGGTCCGAGTGTGTGGGGTTATGGTACACTTCAGTGCGAAGTCTACCAATGAGTATTATAACCTTGGGGCGGTTAATAATGAAGCATATGATAGGCTTTAAGAAACCCCAGACTATCTCAAGGTTCTTAGGATGCTAACAAATAGTCGAGGTGAATGGAAACTTAACAATGAAGGGTACGCAATGCACTTTAAGGCTAAACACTTAGCCTACATCCCTAAGGTGTGGAACCACTTTATCACATCTCGTCTAATCCCAACGACATATGTGTGTGAGGTGACAGCAAAGAGGGCCTTGTTGAAGTATGCCATAATTCAGGATATCCCTTTCGATGTCGAACAGGTTATCAAGGATGCTATCCTCTAAAACAAAGATGCCAAAATGAACCTCGGGCACCCCTTTCTCATTTATGGATTATGCAAGAAAGACGAGGTACCTTTAGAGGCCAATGAGGCTTGGATACACCTAATCAAGGCGATAGTGGTTAATAAAAACAAACCGGGTGTACCAAGGCCTGACAAGGTTTATGATTCAGGGCATGAACCCTTCGATGAGGAAGAGCTTTGAGCCTACCAAACCTTGTTTGGCATGAGAGAGGATGAGACGAGAGAGATATGTCAATCGTCCACCCAACTTCTACCCCCACCACCACCATCACTTGCAGAGGCCACTTCCAGTCCTTCCCACCCTTGAGAATTAAGTGCAAGACCTCATAATGCGGTTTGATGCCTACTAGGATGAACCTAGGAACATCATGTATCCATTAGCTAAGACATGGACGTGCTAAAGGCCGAGATGAACACTGTCTTATGTAACCAAGCGGTCATCCTGAGCAACCAAGAGTTAATCAAGCATCAGCTTGCCCAACTTCTCGCATTTCATATGTTGCCACCACCACCACAGTGATCCTTCTGCTAAATAAGGGAGTTTTCTTCATCCTTTTTTTTATATTTCATGACATTGAGGACACTGTCCATTTTTAGTTGGGGGGTGTGGGTGTTTGGTGTCCTATGTAATGTCTTGTACTTGCTAGATCATGTTTTTAATGCTAGAATCATGCCTAATGGTTTAGATTTATGGATGGTTCGTGTAGGGAGGTTTGCACTTCAGTTTGCTCATTTTGGCCTAATATGAGGCTTTTGAGCTTGTTTGGGTAATTTAGCTAGTTTTTATGTGTTTAGTTTAGTATGCATGTTTATCTTTATTACATATTTATGTTTTTTTTTTATGTTGTTTCTTTAGGTGTGTTTTAGGTATTTTGTGTGAGTTGATTTCATGATTGCTAATTGGAAGTCATTTTGATCGCAATTTTTTTCAAATAGACCGAGTAATTAATGGAAAGGGATCCTTCAGTTGTTAGATGATCTGGAATTGTTTGATTTGAAAGGAAGGGGTGACTTAGTTTAGTCACCCTCTTTGTGTTTCAAGAAACCATTTCTCAAGTAGTCTATTGCACACACACATGTGATCTCCAAGATATACCTAGGTCCCGAACCTCGTTTATTTGATCTCTATGAGCCTTGGGGGTTTCTAAACACCTAAGTGATGGGAAACCTTTGAAAAAGAGGATTGCCATCGAGCCCCAAATAAAAATGACAAAAATAAAAATAAATAAATAAATAAAAAGTAAAAGAAAAAAAAATAAAAAAAAAATAAAAAAAGATGTGTGAATGGAATAAGTGGGATCATCCAATCAGGATCTCGAGCACAATCCGAGAGGCTTTTCAAAGCTTAATGTTCTGAGCCAACTGGCCGAGAGCCATTGACTTCACTACCCGCTACATGGGACAGAAAATGGATCCATCCCATAGTCTAGGGCCTTTAGGTTTGGTTGAGTGTTTGGGGTGAAGTTCGAGAAGAACTAAATGTCCGGTGCACTTAACCAACTGGTGGGGAGTCGCCAATGAATCCCCACTACAGGGATACTCAACTAAAACTTATAGGCACTAGTTCTCTTTCATGTTATATAGCTTAATGTGAGTAAAAAAGAGTGCGTTCTTATCCTTTCTTAGTTAGACTCGTCCAAATAGGTGACTTGAAATTAAGTTGGGGGTGTTTGAACGTGTTATATGTTGGAGATCATGAATAGATTGCACATAGATTTCTTGGGAATGGTCATTGAAAACGGGGGTGGGGGTTGATTTGCTTGGTCGACCATTCCTTGCTTAGCTAGGTTCCTTAGAAAGTTTAACAACCTTAAGGATCTTACAATTTCGGGTGAAAAATATAGCTCGACAAGTTGCATTCATTTTAATCCTTCTACTTGGCCTCATGTGCATCATACTCATGTTGTCTATGTTTTTGCGTATTATTTTGAAGTGTGTTTTGTTTTTAGCCAGTCTCTTACTTGGGACAAGTAAGAAGCTAAGTTTGGAGGTGTGATGAGTGTCGAAAAACACTCATTACATGCCCGGGATTTAGCGTGTTTGTGTTCAGTTTTGTATTTAAAGAACCGCTATTTGTTATTTCGCTAATATTTAGTTTTATTTCTAATCTTGTAGGTAAATTGGTGCAATTGGAGGCTTATTGGAGACTTGAAGAAGGAGATTTCACAACCCTACTCCAAAGTCGCGACGTTGAGGTCAATGACACTGGATTGGTCTTCATTGCCCAACATCGTGATGTTACAACGTCGTGACTTTGCGATGTCGTGACACTTATATGTTAAAGCTATAAAAGGAAGAGGGGTAGGAATTGAAGGGGGGGTCACGCAGGGACAACTTTGAGGGTTTCAATTGGTCATCTTTTGCACATTTCAAAGGAGATTTGAAGGCTTTTGGGAAAGAGAAACTTGAAGATCCTTGAAGATTCATCATTCGCTCGATCATTAGAGTTTTCCTTCTCTTTACTTTCATGTTTACTCTTAACATTGTAATGGATCAGACTTAAATTATGTTCTAATTTCGTGATCTAGGGTGTTGGCTGTACCTTGGACATAAATATTATGTTCAGTTGCTAAATTTCATATTTCTATTATCTTTTAATGATTTTTCTTCCATTAACTCATGTATGTGTGAATTTGACATATTAATTTATGATCGATCTTAGTATGGTGAGTGATTCTTTATGAGATCTGAGAAGTGAATGAAGAATTAGACATAGATGAGTTAACCTAATTAATTGAATGATATAGAAATTATCAATAATTAGGAGGCTTAGAGGTTATTTGATTCTAATGCATCTCTAACACTTGGGGTTGAGCCAAGGAACAAGAAACCTTGTGTTAAAGGTAGGTTATTTGACCTTGAGAAATTCTTTAATTACCTTAGATAAGAACCGTCTTGAAAGACAATTGCATAAGATAATAGAATGGAATTTTAGCCTTTTTATAGTAGGATTGTCGATAAGACCTGTTGTGCTCCCGATTGCAAAACTTAAAGGTTACGAAGAGAGTTGCTTTAATTTAGTTTTAATTTCGATGAAACATCCTGAACATTAGTTTGAATATTGACAAAATAATCTAATTTTGGTACTTAGCATTTCCCGTCTTCCCTATGGATCGATATCCGTACATTACGTACACTATATTACTTGACTAGCATATACTTGCACAGTTAGGCACTCTTTGCACACTTTAACACACAATTTAAACACAATCACACAAAACGCCTATCAACATAATAGATGTGCTCAAGAAGTAGAGTCCATTATGCTCTTTGGCAAGTCCAATTTTCCTTCTCAAACCCTGGTCCTGAAATTCACAAAAAGAGGTATTAACACGAAAACTTAGATCTTAGGTAGGGTTTTGTATTGAAACAAGATTAGTGGATAGTTGAGGGCAATGAAGAACATTTTTAAGAACAAGATTTGAGGTAACCTGGCCATCTCCTATTCAAGCCATTATGGTGGTAGTTCCATTAGCAACAACAATTTTCCGATTGCTTGGACAATGTGAATAGGTTTTCAATTGATTTGGATTATGTGTCATGTGGTCAGTAGCACTAGAATCAAGGATTCAGTCATTCCTAAACTCATTACTTGAAGCATTTAATCCAAGAGAAATTAGATTCTCACCTGAAAGAGTCAGTGAACACATACCAAGAGTTGATGCTTGAGGGGTGGAGGTGGTTGAACATTACGAAGTAAAGTTGGAGCATATGTGACACATTCTCCTTAATGATTGAAGAGATGGAGTCCAACATGATTGATGTCGATGAAACAACAATAGACAATAAAGGGGATTAAGAAATAAAGGTAGTGGAGACCATAGGAAAAATCAGCAATAAAGGTTGAGGATTACACCAACAATGAAGGTTGGAATCAAATGTTGCTTTGGCAATGAAGGTTTAAAAAATGAAGCAAATAAGCTGATGCAACCTAAAAAATGGTAAAACATACGGTACAACGAGTGAAAATTTGCTGAAAATTCCCTTAAAAAACCAATGCAGCAAGGGAGGTTGCAAAGGAATCCCCAAAAACCCTAAGGCTCTCTAATACCAGCAAGAACCAACACTTGTGGTAAATTTCATTAATTTTTAATGAATGCATCGGCTATATAGTAATAACACACACACACACGAACACTATATATATATATATATATATATATATATATATATATATATATATATATATATATATATATATATATATATATATATATATATATACACACACACAAACACACATATTTTGTACGAAAAGTCATAGTAATTCCTAAATTTTGGAATTTGATTATTCACTTCTCGTAGCTAATTCTAGAATCGGATTATTGACCGTGAATCTTTCCCAAAAAACCTCACTACAATAATTTTAAAAACTACACAATGAATAAAAAGTAACATAATATATATACATATGTGGCTGAGTGAGACACAATCATTTGATTTTTTTTTTTTTTTTTAAAAAGGGAGTTTATTTTAAATTATAATGGTGAAATTAAGGAAAAAAAAGATGGATTAATGAATTAGATGACAAAATATTGTAAATACATTCCAACATGGAAACTCATGGAAATAAAACTAATATAGAATTTTTTTTTTTTTTTTTTATGGAACCATTATATATTCCGTGTTATTGTTTACCTTAAATATATATTGGCACAAATTAATATTTGAAACAATAAGAGAGCTAAGCAGAAAATACTCGGAATTAAAAAAAAAATCGATTTGCTACAAACTTTATATAAATTAATTTTATGTCTTTGTGTTGAATAATAATCTTAAATTTTTGAAGGAGAATAAGATGGATAATTGAAAACATATAAATAAATTTGTACTTTTTTAATATGCAAAAATACAACCATATACTATTTAGGCAGGCATTAAAGGGGACAACAAAACTTAAGATGTGTTTTTCTGGTAGTACATTTATCAGGGGGAAAATATCCCTCATGCACAAACACAATAATATGAGAAGATAAATTTAATTTTACTTAATTTGTTAAAGTAATTATTATGGGTTACAAGAGAATTATTTTACAAAATTAATTAAATTAAAATATTATAAAAATAAAACTTTAAATAAATTTATTAATTATGGACTAAGCATAATCATGTTATAATTTAATTGTATAATTGTGCATGTTAATTATGGGTTATTTATGGGATGGTTTAATATTAACTAGCTATGGACTCATGGTTCTATCTTCTCCTTTGATTTAGGTAAGCCATTGGACCAAAGCCCAATTGTTCCCTTATGCTATATATATATATATAAAAGTAAATAGAAAATAACATAATTTTCAAAGGTTTTGTAGAACACATGTTTGGGGGGAGAAGGAAGAGCTATCTTTAACCATGGCACTAACTGTCTGTCCTTGCAGTTTGGAGACAAATGATAACCAATAATTCCGAACCCATGCCAGGTATGTTTTCAACCCAGTACAAATTGATATGCTTATTTGTTTAATAAAGTTATTATTTTGTAATGCATTTGTTGGGTCTTTTAAGTACTAATCAATTGTTTTTTTGGGCTCAATAAATACTCTTGATTTTACAAAATAATCTAGTAATTGGTATCAAAGCTCCTTTAATTGGCATTGAAGCTATCAAATTAGTTTTTTTTTTTTTTTTGTATTTTTGGGTTATGTTCGGATTGTTCCCTCAATCAACACTTCCTGAATTTATGGTTTTATTTTTTTGTATTCATTCACGTCTTCAACCATTCTGGGTTTTTATTTTTTATTTTTTATATTAACTCTTGTTTGGTTAAAGAGAAAGTTGATGAGAGAAAATTGTGTGCACTGATTTAGAATCGGGACATGTTTTTTTTCAAATCCTATTAAAGAAAGTTTTCTTTTATTTAGTTAACCATACCTTCACGTCACTACAACTATCAAAAGTTTATTTTTTTTAATCCGTGAAATCCTGTCGCGACACTACAAATTTCTATCGTGACATGAAATCTCTTTGCCTTAGCCAAGCTCCATCGTAACCTTAACCCCTTGTCGTGACCGTCTCGGTCTCAACAAGGGAACCTATGTCGCAACGCAACATGGTGCCATACTATTGTGCACGCCCAGCTCTGTCGTGTGTGACAGAGCTTTCTATCGTGGCCAGCTCTATCAAGACATAAAAACATTCTACAACGACAGGAAAACTTTTGGCCTAGCCAAACTCTATCACGACACAAATTTCTTTGTTGCAACACAAGGTCCCTTGGTCTTGGCCACATCCTATCGCGACACAAAATACTTTGTCATGACATGAAACCCTTTGTCTTAGCCAAAGTGTGTCACGACCTAAAAATATACTATCGTGACAAGAAACCTTCTGGCCTTGGCTAGAACTCTATCGCGACATAAAAATATTCTTTCGCAACATAGCGACATGAAAATACCCTGTCGTGACAAGAACAACCCTTGGTCTTGACCAAACTCAATCGCGACATAAAATACTCTGTCGCGACATGAAATTCCTTGCTCAAGGCCAAACTCTGTCGCGATACCTAACCTCTTGTCTTGGTCATCTCGGTCGTGACAAGAAAACCTCTATTAAGACATCGTCTGAAATTAGAACCCTATGTAACAAAGAAAGCCATGTTCACGACAGGTTCTGTCACCAAAATATGATATATGTTCAGACCTAGGAATTTCTTGTCGCGACGAGAACGAGCAAGAACTCTATCATGACCGAATTCCTGTCCCTTTGACCCAAACATCAGGTAGCCTCTTTTTAAGCCTTTCTAGCATCTCTAACCCTTTTTTTTTCTTTCTAAACACCTAGGCTTCGATATACAATAACCTTTTTTATTACAAAGACAACATGAAACTTGGAAAACCGCGACTATATTAATCATACAAAATGAGTTTAATTACAACTCTTTTCTTTTTACATAAATAGAAACTGGATAGACTATTCAGAATTTTACGAATTACATAACAAAGCCAAAATTTGGCCTTCTTCCCAACTAAGAACTCAAATGTGTCCACCTCCTGGTGTACCTCCAGCACCTGAAAATGTTTTCCCACAATAGGGTGAAGCGATGCCCTAGTAGGGATTCTCCTCTGAGAGTACTCCCACGCTATGTGGCAGCCCCCAAACCCGGGTGTGCGGGTTGACTACAGATCAACTGCGGAAAATAGACATGTATCGTGTTACGTGTCACACACATGAGTAAAATGGCCACATGGGGCCCATACATCCATACTCATAAAAATATAATCAACTATCTTCTTATAGTTTCCATGCCTGTTTTACAAAAAGATTTATACATATGTACAAAAATATTTACTCAAAGCCACATTTCGGATTTCTTCTCAAAAGCTACCTCTACTGTGTACCGTCTCCCTGGATAGTCCACAGCCACGAAAGGGTCCACGACAGGGTGAGCAGAAGCCCGGAATTAAGTTTCCTACAAGAGGTTACTCCCGCTAAAATGCATATGCAATGGCATATATAAGCAATCCAATCACATTCCATACAATTATTCCCTATTATGTAAATGTCTATATCATGCATGAGATGCGACCCCTCATGCTCACCACTGAGTCCCACCCGACTCCTTCACACTTGGAATGCCAAAGCGTGAGCTAAGAACACAATCACATACCATGACTAAACATTGGACACCCTCCAATTTTATTTATCGAAACCTGATTTTGATTCTTTTCCTTTATTTTGTGGAGCCCGCAGTTTTGGGTTTTCATCGTGGGACGCCGCACGCCTATTCAACATTTTCACGAACTTACATCGCCGGGATTCATGTGTCTAACCGTAGGAACCTTTGTGGGACTTCACCACTGGGGGGATCTACCCCAACTTGCTCTGCCCAAAACATGTAATTTATCATTTTGATCATTTACACACTCTCGTGAATCTCTATCTTGGACTTTGTCCCATTTTTCCCGAGTTCAAGACCCATTCACCAACACTGATGAATAAACCTTACCCTGCACCCACACCGACGGCCTTGATGTGACCGTGCATATAAATGCACATGATGCCAATGCATTTTCCTCATATTACATGCATGAATGAGCACTACATGAAACATTTACACTCCATGGAAAATTATAATTTATACATATAATCTACCTCCATGCAAAACATATTAGCCACATCAAAAGCAGCCATCAATATTACAATTCCACACTTAGCATGTTATTCAAGCAAGCCATAACACACAATTAGGTCACAAACTTGGGACCATTCAGCAGGGTACCTCACGGCCTTGAGCATGAACCAGTTTGGTTCGAACTTCCACACACATCAACAAACCATAATACCTAAAGGCACCCCGGTTTCTAGTTTCAAACCCTAACTCCCTTAGTCCGAGCGGTCCTTGAAATCCATACCCACATTAGTCCCAAGGCTCGAACTAATTTCCATGGCCCCTCATGGCCTCCCACAAGCAACCCCTATCATTATAAAGCGTTTAGGCTAAAAGTAAATCAAGTAGGAAAATATCCTACCTCTTGGAGTTGGATGAAACTCCACCTTTTTGGTGTTCACACGTAGATCCCACTGCGTGCACCAACTTTAGTACTCGAAGACTTCGGCGGTCGGCCGCCTTGAAACCGGGAAAATCTTCCTTCCCTTTCCTCCTTCTCCTTTTCCTCCTTTTCTCTCTAAGAACCGTTTCCCTCTTTTCCCTCTTTTCTTTCTTTTCCTTCCTTTTTGCCTTTCCATTCCTTTTTCTCTTTTCTCTTCTCATTTTCCTTTCATTTTCTCCTCAATTTCTCTTCTCCCTTGGTCCTTTTTTTTCCCCTTTTTGGAGAATCAATCATTCGGTCAATAGGAGGAAATTGCCTCCCCATTTCCTCAAATTAAAGGTGTGGCTCTCCCTTTTCCATCATTTTCTTTTATTTCATAAATCCCCTTCATTATGACATCATCACCACATGGCTCAATGTGAGCCATGGGATCCCTTTTCCCACACATGGCTCATTGTGAGCCACTCTTTTCAATGCCAAGTGTCACCCTTTTTGAGGTGCCATGTGGCATCTCCTTACCTTGCCATGTGTCATCCGACACCCCACGCCTCGAAAAACGTGAATCCAGGCCACCTCGGGAGATCTACTTGAGAAATTGACCACGGTAGTAATTTGAGGCGATTTCACGGAGTCCGTTTAGATCATCCCGAAGATCTAGAAAAATTCCGGATTTTCAACCGAAATTTCTATTTTACCCTTTATCCAAAATCTTGGATTTTCTAGGGTTTCACACTATGTGCACATGCAATGGCAAACACACACATTCAAGTAAAAATATGCACATTCCTACTCGAATGTCTACATGCCATGGATGAGAATATGACTCAACCTATCCCATGTCCCGAGTCCTCACCGACTCCCTCACATATGCAAATGCCAAGTATGAAAAATTGTTTTCAAAACAAAAGATTTTTGTTTTTGAAAAATCATTGGACAATCTCCGATATCAAAATCAATTGGACAACCCTCCGATAATAAACCGTTAGACAAGCCTTCTATAAGATTTGTTGGACAACCCTCCGATATAATTTATTGGACATCCTTTGATAAGATTTGTTGGACAACCCTCCGATAAAACCTCTTTGTTCAAAAGCCATGTTATGCACTCACTCGTTTCACGATGTTCCCGTGCATATGAAATGCAAAATTCCATTTCATGCCAATTAGTATTTTGTATGCATGATGAGAGCCATGCAACATTAATAGATCATGGATAATTATATTTTCTACATATAATTTACATCCATCATGTAATCCATGTTAATACATCAAATAAACATATATCAACATGAATTTTCACACAAACGACATGTCATTCACATAAGAAATAACATACAAAAGATCCTTTATTTAGGACCTGAATTCAACAAGGCATTATACAACCTCAACACCTCCTGAACCAGTCCCAGTTCAGTCCACTTTACCATTTCTAGCTTGGGCTAAAAATAGCCCCATACACCAAAACACACAACGAAACCTGAAGACATCAGTCCCATGACCAAAACCAATCCTCAACACAATCCTAGACTGCTTGAAAATAGTCCTAAACATTCCAACATTCAGTCCCAAAATTTTTGGACTGATCCACATGGCCCCTCACGGCCCTAAAGAAACCCATGCCATTAAATGGCCTTTAGGCTAGAAATAACCCGAGTAGGAAGAAACTCCTACCTCTTAAGGTGTAGAAGAAGCTCTTGGAAGTCTCGTGGACACTTCCTAAACCCGAAACTTTCGACTTCCCGAAAATCCGAAATCTAGAATTGCGTTGAAACTCCTTGATTTTAGTGCCCACGTGTAGCCCTCGCCAAGTAGATGAGCTTTAACTCTTGGCACGGCAAGATCCGACCACCCCATCTATAGATTGTAGAGAGAAGCGGAACTCCTTTTCTTCTCTCTCTCTCTCTCTCTCTCTCTCTCTCTCTCTCTCTCTCTCTCGTTTCTCTTTCTCGACTAAAGAACCAGGAAATGCCCTTCTTTTCCTCCCCCCTAAAATCCTCTTTTGACTTTTCCTTCCTTTTTCTTTTTCTCTTTTCTTCCTTTTCTATTTTCTTTCTTTTTGGTTTTTATCCCACTGAATTGTTGTTTGCTCCCTCTCATTTTTTTTTGTCTTATCCCAAGTGAGAGGAAGCTTCCTCTCACCTTCCTTCCTTCTCCTCACAACTTGACACATGGCTACATGAGCCATTCAACCAAGTGTCATGTGTCCTTGCTTTCGCCACATGTAAGCTGTCATACCATGTGCCCATCTCCTAAGGTGTCATGTAGAATCCACATGGGCATACCATGTGGCACCACTCCATGTGTCACGGAAACCTGGCTTTACTCGAAAAACATGAAATTAGACTATCTCGAGGTCAGCAAGAATGACCAGAGATAACTAGATTTCGCGAGATGAATTCAATGGTGAAGTCCGTTTTGTCATCCGAGATCAAGAAAAATTCCAGGTTTTCAACTTGTATTATTGCTACAATTACCGTTTTGCCATTTTTTAGAAAAATTGAATTTTTCTCGGGTTTCACAATTGTTGTTTAAACTATGTTATTAGACATATTTTCTAGTTATGATGTTGTTCATGATTTAGCTTTATTTTTTATGCTTATGAAAGTGAATAATGTTATTTTCAATTTTGAAAATTGCACAGGATGTTTACTACTAGTTCTAACGATGCTACATCTAGGTAAAATAGTGAAGATTCAATTGACAGTAACTACACATGTCAAATGGGAAAAAAATGTTTATTGCTTATGTTAATGCATGCTGCAAACTATTCCTTAAATCATGTGATAAAGACTCCATGTATGACTTCTGCATTGACAGGTCATGAATGGCTACAAGAAATTATCAATAGACAAGATGTTCATTGTTTTAAAATGTTTAGAATAAGAAAGGACGTGTTTTTATAGTTGTGTAATGTTTTGCAATGCAAGTATGGTCTAAGGCCAACAAGAGGCATGGGAATTCATGAACAATATGGCCTTTTGTTATATGTCTTAGAATGACCGGAGTTCAATTAGTAATACGAGGAAGAGATTTCCAGCATTTTGGAGAAACTATTTCTCAACAATTTCACAATGTCCCAAAGGCAATTTGTGACCTTTCTAGAGATATTATTAAGCCTATTGATCCTAATTTTAAAGATACTCCTTATCATATTAGAAATTATGAACGATACTATCATTATTTTAAGGATTGTGTTGGTGCTATAGATGGAACACATGTGAAAATTATAGTCCACCTATGATATCAAATTCATACACCTATAGAAGAATTTACTGTAACGGATGTAATGGCTACTTGTGATTTCAATTTGTGGTTCACATTTGTACTAGCCGTATGGGAGGGTTCTACACATGATAATAGGATTTTTTTGGATACTTGACGCAAACCTAGCTTACATTTTTCTCATCCTCCTACAGGTTAGTAACGTATTTCAAATTCTTATTTATAATATATGTATGTTTCAGGTTAGTAACATATTGCAAATTCTTGTATACCTTTTTTGTAGGTAAATATTAACTTGTTGATGTTGGATATCCTAACTTTACAAGCTACTTAGGCCCATACAAAGCTACTCGGTATCATCTCCTCATTTTAGATTACGACCTAGAGCTAGGGGAAGAAATGAAGTGTTCAATCACTTAAACTCTAGTCTTCAAAACTCTACTGAACGGTCATTTGGGTGTTGCAAAGCTAGATGGAAGATATTAGGCATTATGCCTCCTTTCCCATTGAAAACTACGACTCATATTATTGTAGCTTGTATGACTTTGCACAATTTCATAAGAAGAATAATCTGAGGTGATGAAGAATTTATGTTATTTATTGAGAATGTTAGATTAGATACAATGCAGGTAGATGAAAATGTTCTGAATGTCATATAGGAGGGAACCAAATCAAGAAAGTATTAGCCAAATGGAGCAAGTAAGAGACAACATTAGAAACCAGATGTCAACAATTGTCTAACTTTAATTTCATGCTTATATAGTAATTTAAAAAGTATGCATCCATTAGCTAGTTTTATTGTATACATGGTGAATCTTTACTTTATTTTTAAATTTTAATCATGGTTTCATGATATATATATATATATATATATATATATATATATATATATATATATATATATATATATATATATATATATATATATATATATATAATCATTAATTTTTAGTTATTTAGTTTTTTTATTCTTAAGTTTTTGTAGCTAAAGATCTGTACACAGATATTTCCTTGTATCATATTTCAATAACCATGTTCATGACTATGGTTTTGTATGAATACTTTGAGTAAAATGTTAAATGAAATATTGTATAATTTCTAGAAAAAAACATAATTATATTTTTAGTTAAAAAAATGTAAAGTAATTTGAGAATAGTGAACTTTTAGCATGTTGACAAAAATAATCTCTAAATTCTAGCATGCCATTTAGAAAACAAGAAACAATACAAGAATCCAATCTTGAATCTCATGCGTCTTCTACCTTGTCAAAAAATGAAAGACAATAAACCACTTTTGAATGTCCTAAATAACATTTTTGTAAAGTTTATGGTACATCATGTTCCAATTTATAAAAAAGCATCTCAAAGATTTAAATGAAGAAAAAAAATCTAAAATATTTTAGTTTTTATAATATCTTTTATGCATATGAAACAAAGTGAAGAAGAGGAGGCATAGTTCATTAACTATTTTTATACTAAAAATTACATGTGAATGATAAATGTTTCATTATATAGTGAATATTTCCTTTATTTTAAATTTTTATCATGGTTTCATTATATATATAACTATATATATATATATATATATATATATATATATATATATATATATATTATAAACTTTTAGTTTTAGTTTTAAATTTCTTTAAAATATTATGGTGAGTGCTTATTTATCCAAACACTTCAATTTTATAAGTACTTATGATGGTTTTTCAGTAATTTCAATTGTTATAAGTGATTGTGTAGTAATACATTTAAACACCTTAAAATAATGCATAATCGCTTTTTAAAATATGCATCTAAACATAAATAACTTATCGAATAAAGTATTTATGACATAAGTTTTCATCTAATAAATTCTTATAAAATAAGTGTTTAATCAAGTTTTTTACCCAAACGAAGCCTAAAGGGTGGGTAAACAACTTAATTAATTACTTATTTTATTAGAGCTTATGTCATAAGTATTTTATTCAATAAGTTATTTGTGTTTGGGTGCATATTTTAAAAAGCGCTTATAAATTATTTTAAGATGTTTAGATGCGTGCTACGCAGCACTATAGCTGACCAGAAAATGTTGAAAGCCATCATAGAGCTTATAAGGTAAGTGTTTGAATAAATAAACATTTGTCATGATTTTAAAATTCAAAAAACAAAAGAACTAAGTAATATTATCTATTATGAAACCATGATAAGAGTAAAAAATAAAGTAAGGTACTATATGTCGAAAAACATTTATCATTCAAATGTAATCTCTAATATAAAATAACAATGAATCATTCTCTCCTCTTTACTTTTGTTTCCTTATGCATCCCAAACGCAAAAACTAAAATGTCTCAAACTTTTCTTAGATTCCATTCTTTACGACGCTCTCTATAAATTGGAACGGGATGTACCATGATCTCATAGTTATTTAAGGTGCAAAAGCCTTTTAGGGTCTTGAGGCGCAAGTCTGCACTTGTGCAAGCCACACTTGAGGCGCGGGATTTTTAAGTAATGTTACGCCCTACCTAATATAAATAAAAATTATATATCTCACTAAATATTGTCTATATTTTTTTATCTAATAATAAAATACAATAAAGTAAAGATCATCAAACATAAAAATCAAACATCACTAGTGCTTCCCATCATTACAAACATTTTCAAAACAAAATAACAAACATTATTAATACTTCCCATCATCACAAAAATTCTAAGTTCCAAAACAAAATAAACACTCATAGATCCCCATCAAATTATAAATCAAGAAAATCATCATCAATATCATGCTTCCATCCTATTTTTTAGATAATTTCTGAATCTAGTTTTCTATTTTCAAAAAAATTCTGGCTTTATATAATTAAAAAAAATGTACCTATTTTTTACATAATTTTTTGAAATTTTTCTATTTTTTCAATTTTTTCATTTTTTTTTTACATAATTTGTTAGAAAGACAGTTTTATCATTAAGATGATCGATTTTTAGGCTTCCGCATAAGTTTTTTTAAGTTTTTTTTTATAAGCTTCTCCATGAAGCTAAAATTGCCTTATAAGGTAGTCATAAGCTATTTGTATAAGCTCTTCTAAACACTCATAATTTTTATCAAACGTAATTATGTGAGAAGATAAGTTTAAATAAGCTGTAGATAAGCTCTCTCAAATGCACCCTAAATCTTTTACTAAAAGGAAATATTATTAATAATAATTTATAAATTATATTATTATCCAACACTCATCCCAACCTTATATCCAAACAATTATCACACTTGACAAAAAGTATTATTAACATATCTTGTATCCTATAATTGCTCAATATTACCCTAATCACATTCCTTATTTACATAAATTCTCAAATTTTAATAAAATATCTACTTGCCAAAATATATTTATATGCCCTCAAATATTTATCAAATACATATATTTATAAAACTTTATCTTTTTCAAAGTATCATATTTGTTTATTATTCTTTCAAAAATCATCCTTAAAATATTTGTTTTCTTAAACAAATCTTATATATATATATATATTCAAGCAGCCATCATGACTAGAAGTTTTAGGCATCTTATAGACCTACTTTATGAAGATTTTTAGTCATAATAATTTTTTTATTTAATGATATTAATCAAAACAATGTCTATTTTGGCTTTTTACTACATACCCCTTTTTATTTTTTCAATTGAACCAATCAAAATCATGCTAAGATTCTCCTTTTACTTTACGACCCTATTTGCCACACACATACGATTTATCATCCTACAATTATTCAATTTTTTTCAAAACGCAACAGCCTACACTTTTTAACTGTTCAAGCTACACCTAAAACAAACACAAGACATCGCTATCTTGACAATTCCCTTTTTTTCTTTTTTCATTTTTCTTTTTTCATTTTTTTTTTTTATCCAAGACTTTACCTTTAAAGACTTATTTTTATATATTTTCATTTTTTAATTTAGATTTCATATTTCCATTAAAGAACAAACTTTATAGTCATGACTCTAAATCTTTGTTCTAAAACCTAAATAAATAAAATCATGATTTATTTTGAAATTTCGAAAAATAAAAACGAACCATCTAAACTCTTCGGAATCATCTAATTGAACTAAAAAATATATATAAAACCTATTCAAATTCAAACTAAATCATGTTTCTTGAAGGTTTTATTCAAAATCAACGAAAAATAAATAAATTATTGAATTTAGAAACTAAAAACATAAATTAACTAAATAAAAGTCTTAGCTTTCGAACTCTCTTCTTCAACCCTAGATTCGACCTCTTAGGTTTGCTAAGATTCTCTTGAAATCGCTGCTTCAAACCCTAGGTCTTATGATTTAGGTTTTCTATGCTTCTACCATCAGGAGAAAAAGGCTATATAGCAGAAAAGACTTTATTAATAATATATTATTTTTTCTATTTATACTTAGGGTTCCTTAAGATAATAACCCTTATACCCTTATTTTAACTCTTGAAAATTAAAATTTTTTTACTCCTTAAAACAACAGATCAAGAAATCTTGGTATAAGCCTTTGTTGAAACAAATTTGATTTATTATTTCCTGTCCATACAGTGCAAGAAGAATTCTTCATATTCTTGTAAAAAAAATGAAAGTAGAGAATCTACCCTAAAAAACATACCGCTTTTTGCATGTTTCGTTGATCCCTCAGAATGGATTGTTGATGACAAGAAATCAGCAAATATTCAAGTAATTAGGTGTTTATTTGATCCCTCATAATGGATTGTAGATGATAAGAAGTCAGCAAGGATTCAAGTAATGAGGTGGTTGCAGAATACTAGTTAGTTGGGTCTTTCCATTCTTCACAATTAGAACAGTCTCCATGCCCCAAGTAGCATGCCGTTCCAAGTGACAATGCAGGAACCATACTCCTAACACAATGTCATAACAAAGGTTAGTATATATATTAGTACTTGACTCGATGTTGTATGTCATAATTAAACATATATAGAAACAAAACAATCAGCAAATACCTGGATTATTGGGTCTAAATCTGATGGCAGCCCATCCATATTTTGGGACTCCGACGGTATTGAGCTCCGGCGGATGGACCAAATTATAATTTTTTGGATCAGTCTCATTGTTGAAATTCCCAAAACCAGTTCCAACCACTTAGAAGCTGTACCATGCAAATGCACCGGATGATTCTCAGCTCCATTCACCACATTAGTCCCTTGGAACACTATCTCTACCGTTGAATTATACTCCAAAACTCTCACTGCCCCCTGTCCCAAGACGCCGCATATCCAGCAGTCTTGCCCGCGTAAACTGAAAGGCAAGGTGGCTTACAGACGAGTGAGATGATAGCAAATGAGGAGGGAGAGGAGTCGATGCAGGAGCGAGAATGAGATAGCCGAGGTAGAGCAGTTTGAGCGAGTCGTGATGATTTGCACGAACACGGTGCCATTCAGAAACGTTATAGCTGAGTATCTATAGATCTTGGAACATCTATTGGATGGTCCTTGCTTGCTAGGGCTCTAAACCGCTGTGTGAAATTGGTTACGGAATCAATGTCTGTAAAATTGGGAAGATTAGGAAGTAAAAGTTTTGATGGGGCTGTGTAGTTTCCACCATACTGCAGAATTGCAGTTGTGGTAGTGTTTCCAAACACTACACCGGCATATGCCCTAGCTGCCATGTAGTACTGATCAGGTGGCTGGTCTGCTTTGATAAGAACATCCATCGTTTGTCCTGGAGTTATCATGATATATCTGGTCTTTATCGGCTTAACGTAAGCTCCGTCGACGATGGTCAAGTTATGATTAGCAACCATGAAGAACATTTCATCGTTCATAATAGAATTGATGATGCGAAGGAGATAAGTCCGGCCATGATCCACGGCCATCCTGAATGTCCCTGCAAGCAAGCAGACTCATGAATCATGTTAGTCCCTTCAATATTCATGCGGACTATGCTGGGCTTTTTAAAAAGTTACGGTTATGATAATTTTTTTAGGAAAAATTAGTATTGCAACCTGATCCATATTTTTCATTTAAATCCTGAACAAATATTTTTTTTTTAACAGTGGTCAATTTTCATGAATTTTATTTAAATCACCAACAAGATCATAACCTCACCCCATTCAACATGACACGACGAAACCACGCTGCTTTTCTACGCAAAACCACAATTAAAATTAAAGTTGATATAAAACAAATTCATGAAAGTTATATTTAAAAACAAATGTTTGTTGAGAATTTAAATAAAAGCCAAAGTTCAAGATTATAATTAATTTTTCATTTTTAAAATATGTTCAAAATAATATTTTTAAAATATTGCCATTTCCAAATTTAATACAATTAGTGCCATGTGAATAAGGTTTTAAGATGCAATTTCAATGTAAAATAGTGAATTGTGTCTTGGAAGACATGAGTTCAATGTAAAATAAAACAATATAAAGTAATGAAATTGTACGCTCAAAACACGATAATATAAAAATTATGAAGTCATATGTTCAAAATGATTTAGTACAAATGATGAAGTGATGTTCTTAAGACAATTATTTCAATGCAAAATAATGAAAATCTTTATTTCAGTTCATTTACTAGTATAAATATTTTTTGACAATCAGAACTGCATTGGAATTAGTTTTAGAACTATGGTACTTTGAAAATTATTTGAAATAGAAACGATATATTTATCTGGAATAAGTTTTACAACAATGGTACTTTGAAAATTATTTTTTTTATAGAAGCTATAGATTTATAAAATAAAATGGGACTATACTGAGGCTTCATAGATAGAGATGGATGATAGAGTGAATACTGAGAGAGAATGAGAGCCTTGAGCATGAGGATGAGAGCTTGATTCGATGATGAGGTCCTGAGATTATCTTATTATTTTCTAGAGGTTTATGATAGCAGATATCCCATGCACATGAACGGAAGACAAACTAATAGTCTGACTATTCATCTCACACACGGTGCACACTGCACTCAACCATCTTGGCACTGACTGCATCTGGCCTAGTGAACCCTCCCATGATTCACACTAACAGCACTGACAGCACACTGTCTCTAGTGATGCAGCACTCAAATATCTCCCATATATGACATTTGTGTCTACAGGTGGGAGAGGCAGCCTGGATTCTCAGTGGCATAATGAATGATCACTAAGATCGGCACCTCACACACCGCCCACCCCTCAAAACCATCAACCACAAACCAAACCCAAAAAACAATTTCTCCAATATGATGATACTTTTCAAAAATGATACTATACCCGTACCAGCATCATTTATCTATTCCAATAAATTTTTTAATTTATATGATTTCACTTTCAGAAATGACACCATAACCCAAAACTGCTATTTCTACAAAACCTACTTTCATGTCCCTGCACTTTATCTTTCCACATTCACCTTGATGGATGAGGATATTAGATTTTAGATACGGAGTGAGAGTAGATATTTGGTGAGCAGATAGTCTGCTGATGTTAGGGACAGACATAGATAGGAGATGAATAGATTATGTGGTTGTAAGAGAGTGAATGCGATATATAGGATGATGAATATTGAAAACATTATGAGTGAATAGAGGTTTTTCTATATAGCAAAGCAGAGAGAGACAGGTTTAGAGTCCCGAGGTAATTAGGCTAGACAGACCAGGTGAAGGCAGAAGAGAGCACTAGAACAGATCTATTTGATAACAGAAGCAAAGAGACACAAAGATCAATCGAAAAACCCCGGTCTACCATTTCACTGTCACATGACAAAATCCATACGAAACAAAATCACATGACAACGCCCAAAACAAAGACGACCCACCTGGGTAAGACAAAAGCATATGACCCCAAAACGGGCCTTACCATTTTTAATAAAATATTTTTTATATGATGTATCATGTTTATAAACTTTAAGGTATACAGCATCATTATTTTTAAAAATGACATTAAAATTAATGACAACATAAATTGTTTTTGTAATAGTGATGATTAAAAGATCGTACCAAGAACAATAGGAACTTCTGCGAGAGGCTTAGGGAATGGATAATTGGTTCTCCCTTGAGGATAAATAATGATGGACTGATGAACAGTGGCACAGACTAATCACTATACATGCCACCATAAGGTTCCTTCCTCAGAGACAATACGATTTCATAACTGAAATTCGCCCCTGGTTTGATAGGGCACTGTGTTATGTATGCCGGCTCATCTGACCATGGATTCCTCGGTTGCTTCACTCCATGCCTGTCATTTTTCATTAAAAAATTTAAGGGAACAATATGCATCGGACTACTGAAATAAGGCAAAGAAAGACATATCAAGAACGATTAAAATAATCGTTTTATAAGAGAGGAAAGTACCACATTAATTAATTATATGATATTCAAACACTGGTTACAGAAGATATTTGATCTAAAACTAATTATTTTCTCTCAAGATATTCTCGAACTATATCTTTGACTTTATTACATTTTATTTTATTTATTAGTAGTTGATACATACTTCCCGTGACTTAATATTATGTTGGTTCTTAAATATTAAAAAATAAAATATATAGAAAAATGAATTTTTTTTTTTTTTTTAATGATTGGCTGTGCGACATGAAAAATCTCATGAAGAATAATCTGCGTGATACTGGTTCCAGCGGTCCGAAAGCGATATTATTACTAATCAAGAAAATAATCAGAAACGAATGACGGTATGGTAGCCGCGACGTTTGTCTTTACTAATGCCGAATGTTAACTCACTTCAATAGCACAATGATTACATTAGGCGTTTTTTTCTGCACTAATTAAAATTTAAATTTATCTAATCGAGATAATAATTGTAAATAAAAATAAAAATACATATGATTTTATTTAATTAAAGGAAAGGATACAAGAGTTTTAATCGACTATAAAATATACGATGCTCTCATATTTCAATATTTAGTTTTTCTAATAAAAACATTGAAAATACTTCAAGAAAAACCAAAAAATTTGTTTTTCTATTCAAGAAAAAGTTTTAAAATTCAATGTCATCAAAAAATTTAAAACAGATACTAAATATCGAATATTTATTTAAAAGTCAAAACAACTCCACCAAGTCATACCAGCGAACGGAGATATTATACTTCTTGATTCTGAACATTCACTTTGAGTGTATCTCCTTTGTGCATATACAAAGCCGGGCCCCGGAAATAGTCCATTCACAGTCAAGATCTTCTGCCCGCAGCATCAACTGAGCATACCAGGTTTCCCAACCCAGCAAACACAAACAGATCTCGCAAGTGATGATAGAGAGATGAGGAAGACAGAGGAAAGAGGCTCGATTTGATATATATTGGTTTTGAGAGCAGTGGAGCACGCAGCAGTTCCGGCGGTACGGAAGAGTATATGAGAGTTAATATCTAGAATTATAGAGAGATATTTGAATTAATTTGAGACATGAGAACACCACACAACAACAGAACTTTTTGATTCAACATGAACATAATGCAATACAGATCATAAAATCAATCATACAGTAATACCAAAACAAAGAAACACCAAGATTTTCGTGAAAATCCTGCAAGAAAAACCACGGACAAGAAAAGTTTCACCATGACCATAATTACAAAGCATCAATGTTAAACCCTGTATTTACCGGGACATCACTAAAAACGCCCGAATGTAAAGGTTTATACCCTATTTTTTTCTCAACAAAAAAGCTTCTCTATTACCATAATATATTCATATTTTTTCTCAACTCTTAGAGATAGATATTAGAAAGAGTCAACATAACCTCTAAAATCACCCGATCACAAATCAACAAATATCATGCCCTCTTAAAAAGAATCTGATTTCGTGTATACTTACAACCCAATTAACTGAAGGGACATGATCCGTTGCCCTGCAAAGAATCAACATATTCAAGAGAAGAAACCCGGGAAGCTCTAACAGCACCTTGAGCTTTAACAATTCCATTTTCTCACCGTAAAGAATGAGACTATATATCCTTTGCCGTCTCCCTTTATAGTTTCTGCCGATGCAACAATGCTTATTTGTAATATTCCTACGATCTATTTTGGTGAATAATCTACAAGAGAATTGACTAAGCTTGCGGTTATCCTATACCATCTTGTTTGTACGTTCGATGTAAATTTAAGTTGATGATTTTGGCTCTGCCCTCTATTAGACTTCGTCTGTGTGTCATATTCTTTATTGAAAACAAGAAAAAGTATATAATCACACAGTATTGGGTATTAAGGAGGAAAATAAAATCTAAGGGCTTATTTGATTCCACTTCTTTGAAAATTGTTTTTGAGAATAACATTATTTTGATGTTTTTGAAAATTGTTCTTGCTTTATATATTTGTGTTTTTGAGTTTTTCAAAACAAAAAATTGGAAATCAAAATGTCGATAGAGAGGTGGAGTGGAGAGAGAAGATGAAGAGGGACTGAGATATGCAGGGCATGGGACGAGGACTTGACAGGCACACAGACTCGACAGCTGAGGCAGCAACTGATCCGAGCATCCAACCAACCCTCCCTCCATTCCCATTCCATTCCATCTTCACGACAGACACCTTGCACATCATTCACTCACATTCAGCACACCACTGAACAATCGTCGACCTGAACAGTGACTCTTCACTCAGTGTCATCCTGACAGCGTCAACACACATCAATACATATTTAGTCAGAAAAACACACGGTGCATTGCAATTGATTTATCTATTCCAATTATAATGAACAAAGAGTTATATTGAAGGATGCACTTTATTTTGACAGATAATCTAAGGTGGGGAGAGGAACAGGAACGGCTGATCTATAGTGACATTGATTTAAATTATCTGAGAATATTCATTTAATATGTACATTTGAGGCTAGTAATAGAATATGATGTCACGAAAGTGGGATCTATATTATTAACATCGAAAGTGTTTATTGATGATGAGAGATTTAGGACCCACAAAAGCTTCACAAATATACTTACATAGCCATAACCAATCACACACCAAAATACCTGAGAGTGATACATAAAATTGCATAATCAAGCGCTACTAATCAAAATCATAAATCAAATACTTCACAAGAGACTCATATAGCCATAAATCCAACTACATACAACCAATACATCAAGAGGATACATAAATCATACATAATCATGCACTAATCACGTTACACAATGGCAAGAATATTGATTCAATAGAAAGAAAAACATACCCCATTATCGACCATCAAATGACACACAAAATCATAAGATACGACAACGCCGCAACGTGCACATAATGAAAAACGTGAGCTTTCCTTACAAAATACATGAAAAGGAAGAAAACTCCTGATTAAACAAGATTCTAGACCTACCAACCGGCGCAGGAGTCGTGGCTTTAAAATACACAACAAAGTAGCTCGTTAGTGGTCCACAAATACGCTACTACAGAAAGCAATCGAAATGAGGACTTTACAACTTGCTCTTTAATAAAATAGAACTTCACATCAATGTACTTGGAACGAGAAGTGCTCCTAGTGTTCCAAGAGAAAGATATAGCTGCGGAATTATCACAAAACAATTTTAGCGATCTAGAAATGGAGTGAACTAATCTAAAAGTCAAATGAAGTTTCTAACCATATTGCAAGACAAGTAGCTCAATAGGCCACATATTTTGCCAGCTCATGGGAGTAAGAAGCCGTAAGTGTCTGCTTGACAATTTTCCACAAAACAGCTCCTTCAACCATCACAAAGATATAACAAGAAGTGGACTTTTATCATCCACATACCAAGATAATTGGAACGCAAAACCAATCACCTCAAGAATGTCAGTATGCCGATATGTCAACAGGAAATCCTTGGTACCCTGAAGATATTTCAAAACTTTCTTAGCTACTTTCCAATCGCTTTGAATAGGATCACTCAAATACCTACCCAACATGATGACAACAAAAGCAATATCAAGGTGTGTGCATACTTGAGCATACATCAGGCTACCCACAAATGAAGAATAAGGGACTAATTTCATCTGATCTCTCTTAATATCATTCTAAGGACATTGCCTTAGAAAATCATTACCCTTTGCCAATCGTGCCTTACCTAAAGAACATGATTGCATATTTAACCTTTTAAAAATGCATTCAATATATGTCTATTGAGACACTATCATAATGCCACTAGTCTATCGCGGCTCGAGCATGCCCAAGACATAAGATTCTTCCCAAGATCCTTCATATCAAATGGCTAAGAATAACCGCTGTTCTCAACCAACATATTAGCATCATCGCTACGCAATATATCATCAACATATAAAACAAGAATATGTATTTGTTCTCACTGATTCATATATATGATTGATCGACAATGTTCTTAAAACCATTAGCGCTTACAACTTCATCAAACTTGAGATACCATTGCCCCGGCTTCACATTGTGACCATAAATGGATTGCCAACACACCATATTCCTTATCAACTCGAAACCGCAGGTCGGCATACGAAACATCCCTCTACTCCAAGCTCTATTCAAGAAAGTTGTCCTCACATCCATCCGATGCAACTCTAAATAAAATAGGTCACTATAGCCATAATAATGCGTAGATAGTCTTTAGTGACACAGAGAGAAGGTTTCAAAATCAATACTTCGCTAACTCCGTGAACCCAGCCACTAATCTTCATTTATACTTCTACTGTCCTCGCATTGCCCCTGGTCTCGAACACCATTTGCACCCCAGTGGCCCACAAACCACCGAAACTACCAAGCCCACACTTTATTCCGTGACATGAAAGTTATCTCATCTTTCACGCTGCATTAATCCGTAAGCCGATTGAGGACTAGCAATTAATTTCTATAGTCGATCTAATACATCACCCACATCATACTCATGCTTCTAAAAGTAGACAATGTAGTCATATGAAATTGCGAGCCTACGAGCCTTCTCTAACCTCCTCAAGGACATTTCCATGACTACATCCGAATTCTCGGGTCTACTCCCACCGATTCATTATCAAGAGAATACTGGATGATTGTCAATAGGGCTGTAGATCGGCTATACAAAGGTGCACATGAATAAAAAACTAGGTATACTTAAACACAAATTTTCGCCCTGACTTGGCAATCATCATCCTCAAAATAGATATTCCTAATTCGACTCAATCACTCCAGATGCGCGACACAAAATCGAGAACCTCGTCCCATCGCATCAACCAATAAAGTACCTACTGATGAACTTTGGATCAAGTTTCTAGATTGTGGATCAGATACCTCACTTTCACTTTTGTAAAGCCCCCAAACATAAAGAGATGAAGACTAGGCTTCAGACCATAGCTCATGGAGTCTTAGAACATACTCTTACTAGGCACCTGGTTCAAAAATATGTCGGATGCCAAAGTTTCACCCCATAAGAACTAGGTAGTTATGAATTAATAAGACATCGCACTACATCAAGAAGTATGCAATTCCTCCTCTCCACAATCCCATTTTATTAAAGAGCACTATGCACAGAACAGCCAATGCCACATTCTTGAAGGCACTTTTCAAATGGTCCAGGGATGAAGCCCGTCTCATCATATCTACCATAATACTTACCATCTCTTTCATAATGAACCACTTTAATCTTTTCCCTTATTGGAGCTCAACTTTTGATTTGAAAGCTTTGAAAGCCTCCAAAGAGTTAAACTTCTCATGGATGAGCTTGATAAAACCATAACCGGAATAATCATCAATGAATGTGATGAAATATTTGTGGCCACCCATATCAGGAGGAGTGAATGGCACACAAATATTTATATGAATAACCCTAAGCAACTCGATGCATCTCACAACCTTGAATTTTGACCAAGAAATCACACCTCGATGCAATTCACACATGTATCAAAATATGAGAAATCATGATCTAGAGGAATCTCATTCTTAATTAATCTCTCCATTCTCTGTTTGGAAATATGACCCAAACGTTCATGCCAAAGAATAGAAAACTTTTCATTCAATCTCAAACATTTAGTGATACTAACGGTATTAACAATAGGAGAAATATAAAGCAAATTATACAACTCTAACCTGTTAAGATTCCGACAAAGTGTTCAATTGAAAATCAATAAAGAGTCTTGGTATAAATTAACTTTTCTAGTTCCAAAAAGAAAACTATGTCCAAGTCTATCTAAAATAGGTACATATATCAAATTCTCCTAAAGATAAACAAAAAGAGTCTGCGAAGGAATCCACTGATAAGTTTGAAAGTTAATCAAAGAGACCACAATATGCAAGAAGATGCACCAAAACTAAAAGTTCAGGGGAAAGATAAAGTTTACATCAGAGGGAGAGAAAAAAGGATGACAGAGAAAGGCAATTATGCGTATGAAAGAGTGGAATTGGTAATTTACTACTAAAATTCACTATCTACCCAATTACCTGCTCCAACACATGCTTCAGAAGACTCCTAATGATTCAAGGTTGAAATTACCTACATTAGTGGAGATAAATATGAAAAACAAGCATATGGGACCTTGACTAATTTACCAAGGAGAATCTCAGAAGATTAACTAATTCACCAAGGAGAAAAGGAAAGAAGACCAACACACACTCATAGAGTAGGATCGATTGACTGAACTGTTTACAATATAGAATTCATCAATTTATTTGTAATAAAGATTAAGAAAAACTTTTCCTTCTTCTGAGTTGAAAACTGAAATTTGAAATCATACTCCAACTGACTTCAGTTCATTGCGGAAATTTGTAAATACCAGAGTATAGAATAGAAAAATGTCTTTAAAATGAGTTCAATTGTTCGAGACAACAAATCTTTTCTTTTCTTTGCTCGAGGACGCTAAAATTTTAAGTTTGGGGAATTTTGATGAGTCGAAACTCATCTATTTTTAATCCATTTTTCCGACTGTTGTTATAATGTACTGCTGGCTTATGCATAAATATGGAAACCTTACCAAATTTATGTTTTGCGTTTTACAAAGACCAGTAATGACAAGAAAGACCCGTAAAATATGACTACAAGTACAGGTCATGGCAGACTGAGGTCACGATAAAGGATTAAGAAAACTAAAGAGATTAAGTCACGACCGAAAGCAATGATGTTGCTACAAGGTCTACAAGATAAAGCCTAGCACGCCGCAACACGTTGTAATATGTCGCGGAGAGAAACAATGAAGATTGCACAAAACTGCTAAGACAGAGAATCAAGGTCGCAACAAGAAGTGATACCGTTTCGCGGAAGAATGTCATGAAGAGACGTGATGTCGAGACAGCGAAAGCTTCAAAGAAGGATTCAAGTAAGATATCATTCCGTATGTCACATGACTAAAAGAAAATGAACTCCGTTCGACAGAAAAACAACGCGAACAAGGAATGATTGCATAATAAACCTAATTGTTTCGACAAAGGAATTCGATGTCATGGCTACGATGACAAGATGAAGAAATCATTCGGGAGGTCACATTAAAGCCAAGGTCACGACATGAATAAGAACACGAACTGATGTTGGCGATCGCGAGTTTTATAATTGGCGACATGGCGAGAGTAAGAAACATAATCGAGACGCCGATGATATTTCCAGGGTCGCGAACCGTAAATAGAAATCAATACACAACAACCGGCAGGACCGGAGAAAATGAGGTCGCGACAAAGCGAAGTAAGAACATATACCGGGTCGCGACTATCTTTGCGTCGCGATGTAAATTACGAAGAAAAAGAAAATGGCCTGGTCGCGACTTAATTTGCATGTCACACAAGGAATCAACGCATCAACAACTCGAGTCGCAGAACTAATGAATACGTGAAGTAACTGCCGATGTTGGCAACATAAAGGAAGTCGCGAACTAGAACCAATCACGACAACAAAATAGTGGTCGGATACAAAACTGAGGTCACGACATATGAACTCATTAGCGGATGACAACCAATCACGGCGATCGGAAATTGGACGCGAACATAACACGAGACAAGAAAACATGGTTGCAACAAGAGTCACACACGGAACTGTAATCGTCGCGAAGAACAATTCGTCGCGACTAAAAAGGATGGTTCAAAAAAGCAAGTAAAAAGAAGACAACAAGGGATTTGGTTATATACAAACCGCAAACAAAAGAGGTGAAGCTGCCAGTCACGACAAAGATTCCGCAGAAAGAAGAACTTAGGTAAACTCGTCGCGAATCGAAACTTAGCTGCAACAAGAACTGGCGATGGAACAATCGTCACGACAAAGAACTAGGTCACGCCACCAACGAAGAATGATAAAGAATAGCAGACAGAAGGCACAAGGTCAGACCCATATTATTAAAACAAAACAAAGGTTGGTAATATTAATCAAGTCACGACGACGGCGGCCCGCACCAACTCACGCGATAAGTTTTTAGTCGCGATCACGCTGAGCCGCCACCGACCAAATCTTACCGAAGCTTCGTACGCGCCTACCACGAAGTGTATAACAAACGCTTCTTATCGTGAGAAAGCAATTTTTCAAACCCAAACTCGGGGATTGAGAAGACCGACGGTATATTTTGATAATATAATTAGTTAGAATTGTTTTTATTTTTATTTTATCTCAGAACTAAGAATCGCTTTGAATTGCAGTCGATCAAATAGTTTATTCTTCCACCATCACCGAATTAATGAACAGACAAATTCGAATTCATTTCATACGACATACACAAGGGATGCTTTGATCAATATTCCATCAAGCCGACAGGATTCCAAGATTCGAGAAGCTGTGAGATTCCACCGGAATGGATCTGTCGCATACCATTCTTACAAGCAACCAGAGGAATTTCATTTTGGACTTTATTTCTGGCTGATGTTGTTCTCGGAATTGAACCCGTCCCCACCCATAGCATCACAACCGTCACCTGATTCTGTTTGATTTAGGAGGTCTTCTGAGGATATCTTCAGACGATATTCCCAGCTGAGGCGACTCCACCTGGTGGTGTGACTGTTCACTGCTGAGGCACTCACACACTCCACCCGCCTGGCGGCTGGATATTCGACCCCCACAGGACCCTGACTTGACAGGCACCCATACCATTGGCTGATCTAATTCACAGAGGCATGGTGATTCTACTGCATTTTATGTTGAGCTACTTTAACCATTTTGCAGAGGTTTTATATTGTTCAATAGATAGCTTAAGAAATTAGCTTGGAATAGAGAATGAGGATAGGAGATATAGTCTTGATTCAGAAAGAGTGTTCTAATATTACACTGACAGATCCCCGATTTTGAAAGAAGCAGGACATCTAATTGGTGAAGAAGGAGAAATCCAAAGTACAATTATGAGTCTTTTGACAAAATTCAACCAGACCGAGAGAGTCACAATATATTATGATGTCGAAATTGGAAATTTTACACAGTTCCTGCAATGTTAATTAACAGAGAACTGATTCTCATTCACTTTATTTAGTTGCTTTATCAATTCCATCTTCACACGTAAATATATTATAGATACCTGAATTCCAATTCAGTTTTTAAACTCATATATGAATGCCAGTGTGATATGAGAGTTAGTGGTAATTGATTTTAAAGTTCTATAAATTCGAGGAATGATATATGACTTACATCTTTTACTACTGTATGACTCAGGCACTTGCAGTGTTTTAGACTAAACTCATTTTATAATTTCAAGAACATCGGACCATTTGCTAATTTTTAAACAACTTAACTCCAATTTTGGTACCACTACAAGGGAATTGTAAGGTTCCAAGAGAGGTATGTACCAAAGCATTTAGTCTATATTATAGACAATCAGCTATTTCCTTGAATGATCCATATTTGATAAGCTTTTAGGTTTACGGATGCTTATTGCCAGATCCATTGACACTGCTAGTTATCATCTACGGCTATTGAAGGCGCATTCACGATGCTTTATTTTCAAATTCTAGGTTCGACCTTGATTCACCTTGAATGCTTAAGATTCGCAAAGTCTCATGGTCTATTTGATACTTATCATAGATCCAAAGATTTTGTCAGTTATCATTTATGGACCATTGGAAGGTGAGTCAAGGTGATGTTATTCACTATCCGAGACCATTAATGGGAATCAAATAACATTTTTCAAGGATATTTATTTAGGGTCAGTTATTATAGCTAAACCAATAATCGATTCGGGAGATAACTATATGTTATCTTCACGCGAGGAAAAACCCGAAACTCTCTTTTCAAGGCGCGAACCTCAAACTCCAGCGCGGACTGACAATCAAGGACGGTTTCATGCTCTTAGCAAGTTTCTACTTAGTTTCAATCACCAAAACTTCATTTTTAATACAAACCCGAAATATCCAAAAAACGAAATCCACCAAGATAAACCTTGATATATTGAGAAGAAATTGATTCGTGGATTTATTCGAACGATCGCATATGAGGTAGATTTGAGGCATATTGGGTGATATAGATGCAGATGCGGTTTTAGCATATTTTGCATTTGTTACGACTACGACGGTGCGGCGGAGGAGCTGGCCGGCGGCGCGATGTTGTGGATGATGCGATGAGCGGAGCAGATAGAGAGATTTGAATGCGAGATTTGACGGCGACAATTAAAGAGCAGGTTCACGACTGGGACATTTGATGCGATGATAAGAGGCACAAAACTCACCACTTACTTATCATCTGAATATCAATAAAATCCAAAGAATGGAATAATGGAAGAATCGTTGCTGACTTTTTTTTTTGGCAATATTTTAATGTTGCTTTAAAATATAACCGGATTGACGAACCAGTATTACTCCTACATCAACCTGTCCGACAACCGCATTCGGGTACCCAAAAACAGATGCATCATCGCTTTGATTTCAAAGAACTCCTCCGGCAACACAGCAGATGGACCGCCCGAGAGCAAGAGCAAACACTTAGGTAAATTACACCGGAGCATATTTGAACTAATACACAGGTCACTATGCTATATCACTGGTGTAGTTCTAACCTCGGACTTCAAGGTTCCCTCCTTGGTGACAACAGGAGTGCGTTCCCAAGGAATAAGATTCGTCTACTGATCTAGCATTTTAATTTTGAGAGGTTTCACCTCAATTGAGAAGAATAACCTAACTCGTGAGCAAATACTGAGATTCTAATCAAGGAGAGAGGAATTCTTATCTAATTGACGGTCGAGGTACCATTTATATTGCAGAGGGTCTAAAATATCCCCGTCTACGGGAGTACTCAAATCCTAAGAGATACAGAAGCACGAGAAGGAAAACATTTAAATCTTAAAGAGTATCAAGTCCCACAAGAATGCATCTACTGCCTAGAGATCCCACGCAGCTTTTCGCACTCCATTTTCTAGAGATTGAATGTGGTAAGTTGTAAATTGAAATGTGTGGTGTAAGGAGAAATCCAATGCTACAATTACTCGCTTCTCGACAAATTCCAATGTTCATGTCCCATGAGGAGAGCAGAGAAAGATAACTTAAAATTTATGACGACATGGATGGATTTCAAAGATGAGAACAAGATGGAGTTTAGTAATTTTTAACAGGAGCAGTACAGATGCATGAGATATGCAGAATAGAGTCGAAATGTGCGATGACCGAGCAGCGAGTGTAGTTAATCTTTAGATTTTCAAAATCAATCCTCGTGGGAACGATATTCAGAGTTATTTTGTCAACTTTATCACTTGTATGACCTGTGCACTTGTAGTGATTTAGACCAAAATCAAATTTTAATTGCAAATTATTACTTACACAACAGAAAACATATTTTATATATTTAGTCAACAAGTTTTTGGCATAACTGCTAAGAATTGAATAATTTAGTGGCAAATGTCAAGAACTGTCGTTGGTCTTTGTTGAAAAATAAAAGTTCTAACATGTTTTTAGCGCTATTGCCGGGGAATGAAAAGTCTTTTGTAGTAATGCTAAGAATGAGTTTATCACACCATTTGGTCTTAACAATGGACATCATACATCTTTGAAAAGTTTCAAGAGCATTACACAATCCAAATGACATTTGTTTAAAAGCAAAGGTTCCATATAAGGAAGTAGTCTTTCGTCCTAGAGCTATTGCTATTTGATTGTATCCTGAATAGCCATCCAAGAAATAGTAGTGAGAGTGCCCTGCCAATCCATCTAGCATTTGATCAATGAATTGCAAAGGATAGTGATCATTTTTGGTAGCAATATTCAACTTTCTGTAATCTATGCAAACTCTCCATCCACCACATTCCAGAGAAATCAACTCATTCCTTTCATTTTTGATAACTGTGAATCCTCCCTTCTTAAGAACCACATGCACTGAGCTCACCTAAGGGTTGTTTGATATTGCATATATAAAGCCTGCATTCAGCCATTTAAGGACCTCTTTCTTCACTACTTCATTCATAACTTAATTCAGCCTCCTTTGATGTTCTATAGAAGACTTTGCATTTCTCCTACGAGGATTTTGCGTACTACATACGATGGTCGGATCCTTTTAGATCTTCTACCCACCAAGCAACAGCCTCCAGCTAGACCCCACCACCTTGCTATTTTTCTCGTAGTCAAACCGCTGCCAATATCACAAATTGACCTTCTTCTCCCAATACGATATCAAAAGTTTTGGTAACTTTAAGATCAGAACTTAAAGCTTTTCTTCCTCCCGACTTTTTCTTCATCATGATTATCTCGTATTAAGCCATTTAAGCCCGAAATAGTTTTTGTCATCAGCTCTTCCTTCTCAAGATCATCATTATAGAATGAAGAAGAGACATAGTCATCAAATGAGTTCTTATTCATAATTTCATCATTCTTCACTTTACATACAGGAATTACATTGTCAATTTTCATTCATTTAGCTTGTTCAACATCATGTTGCTTAAGACTTTTGTTAAGGTTGAAGTGGAGTTCTTCTATGCCAACTCTAAGGGTAAGGTCTCACATCTATTATACGATTAGTAGCCAGAATGGTCTATCATAACAAAGGAATCTTCGTTTTCTCAAGCAATGTTAATTGTCAAGACATTGGAAATCTGATATCGTGACATTGGCCCTTTCTTCGCACAATGCTAATTTATGCTCATTTTTATGCTAAATTCTTCTTCTTTTGCTTAATTTCCTGCAAAAGATAAATTTGGGTGAAAGCTCCATAATTTTGCATTAAAATGAACTTTTAAGCCTAAAATATACTTGAAAATGGGCTTAAAAATAGATGAATTTTGTGACTCACCACACCACACAAAAGTCCACCGGGAAAATGAACCCTTCCCACCTCGAACAATATCTTCCAAGATTCCCTGGCCGAGAAAGATGATACTTGAGCGAGGCGGAGAGAGCAGGAGTGATTTTCTGAATGACTGGACTGACTTGAGCTGGATTGGCTTGAGGCGGATGAGACATAAAAGTTAAATCTTTAGGAGCCTGGTTTGCAGGTGGAATTGTGATGATTTGCATGAGTGGAGATGCTGTTTCGCGATATTAAGACATTTATACATATTCAGCCTGATTGCGGTTTTTTTAGACGATGAGGCGATAGCTACTGCTGCGCTCTGCACTGGCCCGGCAACATGCATCACCTTGCAGCGGCTCGGGACCCATTCCACTTCATTCCACTTCATCTGCCGCACACACTCGATGCATTCGGCTTCATTACATTCATTCTCTCGGCCGAGCATGTTGACCTTACCATTTCACAGAAGGCTTATGGGTCATTTTTCACGTGCAGGTTACGCAGAGATATTCTGACTGACGCTATGTGGTGGATGATGTGTGGAGTAGATGCGAGAGATGAGATGAGGTGAAGAGAGAACGCAGAAGCGAGAACATCATGCGTTCAATATCCTTGTTCTGTGGACATGTAAGTGTTCGAATGATTTTTAAACAAGACCAAATCTGATAAAGTAATTAACAATTCCATCCAAAGACTTTTTAGTCCCCAGTTGGAATGCCAAAAACTCGAATTGACTAAAATTTGATAAAAATATGTGTTTAGCTCTTTTTGAAAAAGGGATCCATTAAAATTGATTTTGGTCTAAATCACTGCAAGTGCACAGGTCATACAAGTTTTATGTTTTCAACTCTACCACTTAGAGTCAACACCATTACACCCCAGGATCTTTTATATCACTCAGAAGGCCTCTTGACTAGTTCTCATATCGCTAGTGGCTAGTCATTCTTTACATGTGTCTCTAGATTTTTTAGAGATGCATTTGTATCGACTTGAAACACTACAGCATCCTCGAAATGTTGCTAGTCAACAAACTTCTTTGTTCATGAATTCAGCGCCTTGTTCTTCTCCCATGAAGCTCAAGATCAACCTCAAAAGATCGGGACCTCTCGCCCCTCGATTCAGCTCTTGACTACTTGCTGTTGCTGTCCCCTGAACCCATGTGAGCATACCGTTGACAGTTCCGCACGTGCCTTGGCCTTGCTGTGCCTCACCCACGAGAAATTCTCATGGTTCTCAATGTGGTGTGCAGTGGCTGGAAGGTCGTGCTGGGCCTGAAATTGTAACTTCTATTTCCACCCACAAACTGAGCTTCCTCTACCTGATGAGACCCTCATGAGCAAGTCCCTCATCAGTGATACTCTTCTGCTCACTTCCTTCGACTATTCCCACTTCATGTGTTGAATGCTTCTATTATGGTTTCAACTTGCTCATCACGCACGCTTTGCCTCAAGGAAGTCATCCCATGGGAGAGGCAGGCACATGCAGAATGAGGCAGCGAGCGCATGGTGTGTGTAGAATACTTGAGCTGATAGTAGATTTGCTATCTGAGAATAGATTAAGATGTGATGGTGTTTGTGGAGAATAGATGATGGTTTTTGAGGGATGAGAGAGCAAAGACGTCCACATGCAATGACCAATGCCACGCATTGCATCTTTCAACCTCTCGTATCTTCCTGCCACTGCAAAGGCTTTCATCTTCCTGCTCAACAATAACAATCTCTCATCTCCTCTAAAGTAAGGTGAGGAAAAATCTACTCATGTATGCCTCCACTAGCTCCTCCCAATTGTTCATTTATCGAATAGGAAGTGACTCAAACCAAGTTGCTACAACATCTCTCTGTGAAAATGGAAAAGAGTCAGAGCTTTATCACTCACGCTGTCTCACCCCATTCATCGATTACGTCGCAATTTCATAACCCACCCATATTCATCGTCTTCATCACGTGACCAAGATATTGATGTTGTTGCACCATTGTGATAAGAGCTGGCTTCAACTCAAAGTTATTGGTCTCGATGGCAGTTACCTACAGCAATATTCATATCTAACGATCGGTCTCCGTGAATTTCATCATTCGCTTCTGCTGTCTAATAACTACAAAGCTGGGATGTTCTCGATGTGTTTCTTGCTGCTCGCTACGATCACCGATCACAAATCTTACTTCTTCAAATTTCGTCCTCTAATTCAATGTCCACAGCAAGAGTTCACTTTGGCCGTGTTACGTGATAAATTCATGAAATGGAAATACACTAAGATCAAGTGAGATCAATAAATAGCATAAATACGTTATGATATACTTTCATAAAAGATCAGTAGCTATGTCAACTACTGTAGTTAAAACTATTTTTGAAAATTTTTAATCAAAGTTAAAAGAAAAATGTCCAAACTAGCAATTTTCGTAAGAATATCGATCTTAAAATTTACTCATTTCTAATCCAACAACAAATAATATATATATAAGCTTGATTGACCCGATTTATAACATAGACAAAAAACACATGATTCTTAGCACTGCCACCAGAGATTATTCAATCCCCGACAGTTATGCCAAGAACTTGTTTGACTGAATGTATAAAATTTATTTTTTCTTATAAGTAATGAGTCATAATTAAAATTTGTTTCGTCTAATTTACATGCTAATATATTATCCAAGCACAAAGGGACAAATAAGTTCGGATATCATTCCCACGAGGATTTATTTTTTAAAATATAAAGATCAACAACCCTCACTACTTAAGATCATCACTATTTGAACCGCTAAATTCTATAAAAATTATGTCTAAAAGAAATTGAATAAAAAGATAAAGAAATTCTAATAATACATAAATGAGATCAGACTGATTGAAATAACAACGGAATGAATCGCCAGGCCATCACCTGCAAGTTTCCAACAAAATATATATGGTCATGAACTTTAAAGTTGTCTCAAGATAAAGGCAGTGCAGCAAATGGATTTCTTCACCACACTTTCACTGCACACATTTCTATCTCTAGACAACGGGTCCGAAAGGGTACTCAGAGACTCCGATCCTTTAAGATATGATTGTTTTTCTTCGCATTTCACAGCCATCTCTCAGGATTCAGAAATTTGTTTGCCCCTTACAGACAGGATTATACGTTTCCTTTTCCAATATAATTGGTACTCTAACCATCAATTAGGACAAGAATCCTCTCTCTGATTAGAATCTCAACTAACACAACATTGAGTTTATTTTTCTCAATTGAGGTGAAACCTCTCATAATTAAACTATTAGATCAATAGGTGGATCATATGCATTGGGAACACACTCCTATTGTCACCTAGGAGGGAACCTTGAAGTCAGAGGTTAGATCTTCACCAATCATATACTAAAGTGATCCAAAGATTCCACATGAACAATAATAAAGCAATTTACTCCCCGCGATCGTTTCATTCGTAGTCCATCTCAGGTTACTCGAGATTCCCGAATCAGAATGATACTACTCGGGTACCAAACACCGATATTCAAGGCACACTGAATACGAGTAATATCAACAAATCACCTAACTTACCAAAACAACATTATAACACTACAAATTTTCCGCAGGAGCTTAGCCTCAAATTCATCACAAACACAATGACTAGTCGATCAAACAAACTACTGAAATTGCAATCATAATCAAGAAAAATGAATTACGTAAAATCCCATATTCCATTGAACAGACATAAATCCCAAGCCGACATTCATCCAGCCCAACTCCAATCAGATCACTACCTAATCTAAAATAAGAAACTAATTTGGAAAAACAAAATAAGAAGAAAAATAAGAAAATAAAGAAAATTATATACAATGAGACTTCACTTCCTCCCAAAAGCACAAAAAACTTAATGAAAGGCGCTAGATGTCACAGACTACTCCCAAGTGACTTATTTATAGCTCAAGTCTTCGGGAAATAAAAACGGTGCCACAAAATCACGCGACTCAAAGCCCGTAAATCTTCTTTCCTCACCAAGGTTGTCGTCGATATCGCGGATACTCGCCGATACTTGAGTTGTCAATGTCATGGATCGTATTTGATGTCGCGACATTGAAAATCTACTAGGCAATTCTCAATTTCTAGTGATAAGTCAATGTTTTGATGATGCCATGACATCGAAATGCAGTATTGTAAATGAACTTTGATGTCGCGACTTTGCTTCGTGGGTGCTGCGGGTATCGGTTGATGCTGCGATAATGAGCGGATGCTGCAAACATTCCTCTTGCATGTTGAGGTTACTTTCTACTATCGCGACATTGCATTTCAGCTCTTCTCAATCGCAGCTGATGCTGCAAACACCATCCAAACGCCCACTTATCATGATCCCAACTGGGATGCTGGTGGTTTGATACTGCATGCTCTGATCATGTCGGCTCAGACAATCAGACATTTAATCCTCCGATGTCACCCACACTCCAACCGGGCTGCAGGTCCATGCCGGTCCACACAGCTCCTCTCCGGCTCCACTGCTCCACACTCTGGCCGTCCCGCACCCTGTCCTCACAGGCTCCAGCCTACACTCTGCCATCATGTCACACTTGCAGGTTCACTCTGCAGATTTGTCCGTGGTTCTTCTACACTTGTGATCATTTGATGGCTGTCGCTGACACAGCCCCCCCGCTTCATGGCATCACACTGGTCACTGGGTCATCTGAACCGATGTCCCATCTCCACATCTCAGCCCCACGTCACTCATCACTCTGTCACCGGCACTCAGACACTCCCTCCGCACTCGATCACCCACACACCGCATCGTCCACGCCTAATCACCTGACTGCATTTGGCCTTCCACACTTCGACGTCAGACCTGACTGTTCAGTCTCACCTCACCAAGCACACTCATCGCTCGACATTATCCTGATGTCAGCATTTCACTCCGACTCAGTCCCCACTGCAGCAGTGGATGCTAATCCGCTGCAACACCCCACTCCACGGATGTCAGGCATCGGGATGGGCAGACTTACTGTCCCACAAACAGCCACATGTCACACACTGCATGTCCTGAGGGTCACAACTTGTCTATAACTGATTGGCTGCCTCCAATCCTCACCGCACCATCCTGCATCGCACCAACGCCCACCCACTGTCCACACTGACATGGCACCTCCACACATCACTGCACGCACATTTGCGGCTTTATCTCTCACGCAACCACGTCGGTTTCATGCTCGTGGAGATACACTGACCGCATGGGATAGTAAGATCATGATTGTTGATGTCAGCGGTGTGGATATTCGCATACCATTCCCACTCTGCACTGATTCCCAGACACACGATAGTCACTCACCACACAAGATCCACCACACCATCACACCAGGCATCATGACCCACGACACATCCTCCTCCCACCGGAATGGGCCACACGTCATCGATCCACGATTCACAGTCCGCAACTACAGCCCATCTTTGGCACTCACCGAACTTTATGTCGAACACATCCTGAAAATTGGCCTTGAACATACTTTAGACCTACCACGCTTGCGGCACTTGCAATCCGCAAACACTGATCTCATGATGATGTGGTGCACATGATTCACAGCATCTGCACACTTATCCTTTTCTCCCAACATCAGGCTGGGAGGCTCAACATCCACTACAGAATTGGTCTCATGCACCATGTCCGGCTTCAACTCAATGACAACATGCACGTGCATTTTTTGTCTGGGTGTAATGCATTCCAAAGAACTAGTCCACTCAACCCAGATGTCATGCAACTCTAGGTCTTGTGTCTTGACACTGGATCTTAGAAGATTTGTTTTTAACCCACTGGGATTCTGTTTACATTTTTGTAACTCACACCTGAGCATGAACCCTGTATAGGTCTCACTCATTCACACTTATATGAAGAGGAATGGAGGGTGGTGATAGCACATTTGTACTGCGATTGCTGAGAGGATGACCTAGTGGTAATGAGTTTATTTGCATCCACATTTATAAGATTTTAAGATAAATATGATAAGATAAGACTTGGTGACTGACAGTGCACACAGTCGCCTGAGCCCAATGTGAGAAACACGAAGAGTCCATCCAGACCATGTCGAGAGCAAATTCAGTGAACATCCCCCACTCCTCCGATCACCACATGCACTGCTAAAAAAATCCAATGAAGAGCAGCCAAAGGCCCCGCCCTCTTCCTCTCACTCTTGTCGAGCCCCCAAGCCTAGCAGAGATGAGGAGGCAGAGAGAATAACACCACCGATTAGGTACTTGTGTGGGAGCTAACCCTATAGTCAGAAATAAGAAGAAGAAAATAGTGAAGAAGGCATCAGGCCTACTCAGAGCAACTACCCTCATCACAGACAAGAACCACCAACTAGGGCTGAGAAGGAAACAAAGGCAACTGAAGCTAACTGGTTATTCTGGAACTCCATAACCCGCTAAAGGAGATGAAGGACTAAATGAGAAACAGATGAGCAGTAAGGAGAGCCTGGCGGAGAGACAACCACCTTAAAGACCAAATAAAGAATAGAGAGAACAGTCTAGCAGTAGGCCCCTAGCAAAGAGATGAAGAATGGAGAGAGGAGATGGTTGAGAGAGACAGAACACTAAGGGGTGAATTCAGGGAGAGGGAGAGAGACTTTGTGAGTGAACTGCTAAAGAGGGCGATGAGTCCTAAACTCATATATTTTTAATTCATTTTTAAGATATTTAGGAAGTTTATAATTTTTTTTTTATGCGACTATGGAATATTCACAAACTTTGTGTTTGCAGGTTTTAAAGAAAAAGAAACAATTCCAAAGAAGAAAAGAAAAATTAAGGCGTAATTTCTATCAGGATATAATTTCAATGTTACGACAGATCCACAGAACCGTGAAGCAGCAACAAGGATCAAGCCAACTTTGGTCATAAATGAAGACTGTCAGCGAATGACAGTTTTAGATAGACCCACTGATTTCATCGACAAAGAAGAGAAGTCGATGAAGAAGAATGTCATGATATTACGATTTTGTCACGACATTGATCCAAAGAATGAGTAAAGGAATTTTTTTCGTGACAACAGATAACTCTATCGCGAAATAAAATGGAAAAACAATGAGACAAGTCAAGACACGTCATGACAGCTTTATGTTGCAATGCATATTTAGCTATGACAAGACCAAGGCAGATTATACGTCACGACATAATATTTAGAGTCAACTATGAAAGATAAGAAGACTTTGTCTCGATAGAAAAGTTTTATGTCGCGACAAACACAATCCCGAAAGGAGGAACTCAAGGCAACAAAGACGCTGTCAATGGCTACATGTTGCGAAGAATTACAAGAAGAATGTTGTACATAGAAACTTATGTCATACATACAAAGAACCAAGATAGACATTCTCGCCGTGACAAACCAAGATTATGTCACGATAATAAAGTCGCTGAGTAAGAGATTATCGCACAAAAAAGTTTTTTACGTCAGAGAAGATATTGATAATGATGAGAGATAGTGAGCTGGGGAGAGATACAGCGTATTATGAGAAGGATAGCGAGGTGATGCAGGAAGAGGCGCTGGTGAGCTGTGAGAATGAAACAGGAGATAGAAAGTGATTTACGGTAGACAACTGATTGCATTAAAGATACAGGAGGTCGCACACAGATTCATGGGACTGCATAGAACTCCTACACACAGATATTTCATGTGTGTACAGCAGGACAAAACAAATTCATCACCACATGACCTGGGCAGAAAGGCTTAACTGTTTCACAGAACCTTGCAGGCTAATATTCTGGTGTTCAAACACAAGAATCTCATGAACGTTCAAGACACAAGAGTAATCTTACTGCACAAGAATCAGGTTGTTTTACATTTCCTGAAATCTATATTACAAAGTCCCTATGGATGGGACTCATATAAATTTTAAAATTATGTTGGCTTATAGGTGAGCAATCATAGTGCCACTTGACATCGGGACAGAAATTGATGTCCTGATAGCTGCACATCCTGATGGTCGGACAGCTACTTGACCACCATCTTGCATCCACACTGGTGCCCAGGTGACACCACTCACTCTGAGGATCCACACAGGCTGCCTAGCATTCATGCATCACAACCAGGTCCTTCGGTCGGAACCCTATACTCATTCTTCCTTCCTTGTTCACATTTGTGCAGTCTAGCATTATCATTCTGGCGGTTCCTTTTACAACCCAAAATTAGTCTGCAGTGGTGGTCTGAGCTGCCTCACTTTATGTAATTCCTGCTTACATTTCTCACTCACAGAATCTGGGGGCCTTTAAGCAATGATATTTGGCAGCATTGATGCGCGATTAGCGACACAGAGTGACGGCGAAGAAGAGAGCAACGATCGACTGACGTCCATTGCTCACCAACTTCTAAAAGAACGGAATAGTCTCAATCTTGAATTTATTTAATTGGTAATGACCGAAGTTAATTACTCGTATCATATTAGTAGCGTGTACCCGTAAAAGGATCCGTGATCTTGCCCGATTTCAAGAACCCCATGACATAAAGACGAGATCTCTATATGGAGCAGTTACTCAGGCATGTTAGACTAAATATTACGGAACTAATGAACTCATAAAGATTACTTAAAGATCACTAATTTACTCATGGTGAGTGATAGCTACGACGATCAATTTAATTGATGAGAGGCTCTCCTCAACTGCTGGAAGGATCTTCATCACGTGTTAGCAAGATCTAATCATGAGATAGATAATCATCGATTCGACAGAGGAGTTACCAATTAGATTGAGGAGGCTTGTAATATTCATTCATAAAGTAAGAATCACCCAAGATTTGGGTGTGAAGTATCAAAAGGAAAATACCCAGATTTCTTAGAAAAGGTTTAGATTCTACAAGTAATCGACAGACTCATGTATCCGAAGGAATATGGATCTCAATTGTGCGTAAAATGTATGGTTAATGGAGAAACTAATTACACCATTCTCGCATCTTGACATGTCTCGCATTTCAAACTACGGTCGAGCTATGCCATAAAAATGATACATAATTGATAATTGTACACTGATCTAATTCCCAGTGTTAACTTACCTAGTGAACTTTATAATTCAATTATTTTAAATTTTTTATACATAGTTGGGGAACTTTTTTTAGTTTTTACTTTTTTGTTAGTTAGAACCAAACCATTTTTAACTTTAGAGTTCAAATAGCTAGGATCTTGAGTAAATGCGGTAATTGATGTTTAGATTTCTCATCAATCTTCTTGGGAATGATAACTGGACTTAAATCCACTTTTATTACTTGAATGACTTGCGGCACTTGCAAAGGATCTAGACCTAAACACATTTTTCAATGGAAGCCTTCTATCCAAGCAAACAACGATTTTATAATTTTGGTCGTGAGTTAACAAGTTTCTTGGCACGCTGACAAGAACCGCTTAGTTCGCAGGTACCAAGCCCGCACCTATTGACTTCATAATACGAAGTTAATTTGGTCCTCAACTAGTCTATTCAAAAGATAAAATTAGTCAACAACTACATTATTATTTGGATTGAAAAATATGAATCTAAAAATCAATATTATAACCAAATAGAGAATTGGTAATTTGAACATTTTTTTTATTTTATCATAAATTTTAGAAAAAATATATAGTTTTTAACTTTAGTAGATGAGTAAGCTATCGAAATTTTTTATGAGATTAATTGGATATAACTGTTTTCCATAGGTTTAATGTGATCTCAATGTGTTTCTATTTCAGGAAGATTTACACACAGAAAACCAGTGCAGCAATGCTTCCTTTGGAAAGAACATCGAGAAACTGGAAAGGTTAAATCGATGAATCAACAAATATTGCAGATCGTGAGAGAAAGAATTAACCTATTCTAAGGAGTGACGAACCGAGATACCACAGCAAATGACTATGGAGGACTTTTGGAGGCCAGTTATTCAAGATGAATACTCTACTGTGAGATAGCTTGCTATAAAAGCCAATAATTTTGAGCTGAAGCCAACTTTGATCACAATGGTGCAACAACACAAATTCACTGGGCATCATAAATAAGACCTAACCAACATATGGGAAGATTATGAGGATGATAATACAAATAAGCTGAATGCCAGACCCGGCGATCGTCGCAACTATTTCCATTTCACCGAGAGACGGGCAAGAACTTGGCCTGAAATACCACCGCTGGATCGCTGAACAATCAAAGAGTCAGGAGGCCTACAGATTCTTCCCCCGCTCTACTGGAAGGAGAGAGGTAACTATAAACCAACTAAGGAGGATGAAATTCTATAATGCATGGCAAGATACAAAAGATCACAAAGGTGCCCAATGCATGGAATAGATCTCACCACTCGGGATGGATATTTTTATCATTCTATGAATTATACCCAAAGGTATAATTGATGTAGTCAACTATGGAGCTAAAAGAAAAGTATCAAGAGGCAAAGGTGCTGATTGAAGACCTGCCAAATGCAAGATATAGCTCGACGGAAACTTCAGGAGCAAGAAGAGACCAAAGGAAGCAAAGTGATAGAGTCGACCTGATGACTTCACAGAAGCCAAACTAGATGTATTGATGAACAAGACGGGAAACCACGGGAGAAGAATGTGACTCATGAATGAAGGAATAATTGATGAGCACCAGAAAAGGAATAGTGTTGAAGAGGGACTATCCCATGAGGGTCCCTACCAAGTTGAGGGGGCACAATATCTCAATGCTAATAGAAATTACAACTTTAAGCCTAACCTCAACTTGCCAACTCATTACACACCAAAGATCAGAACCATGAGACTATATGGGGAGACTATAACAAGGTCAAAGATCAAGGCACTTTCAACAACATTATACTTCACCTGGTTTCAACAACAACAACGATAGTAGCAAAAAGGAAGTCGAATAGCAGAAAATCAAGGACAAAGGAGATCTCATTCATTTGAAGAACAGATGATGACTTTCATAGGAGAAAATAAGAGGCTGCTGCACATTCATGAGTAGAAATTTTCTAATCTAGCAACATTTCGGGCAAACACTACTGTATTTCAGGCCAATAGGAATGCCTCTCTGAAGAATCTAGAGACACAAGTAGGGTAGCTGGCCCTAGCTATGTAGAAACAGTCCAAGGATGCCTTCCCAAGTGACACAAGGAAGAATCCAAAGGATTGCATGGTGGTAACTCTAAGAAATGGAAGAGAGATAGAGAGTAGAAAAGAAAATTGAGGAAGAGAGAGCAAAATTTTTTTTGCAAAAGCAGCAAGCTGAAGAGGGAGATGTGAGGAATAAGGAAGAGGTTCAAGCTTACAAGCCTTAAGTCCCATTCCCTTGGGGAGGTACGCAGATACTAAGTTAGAAGAGCAATTTAGATTCTGAACATGTCTCCGTAAAATGGGGAGGTTAATATCCTTTTTCAAAGGCATTGACTCAAATGCCTTACTATGCTAAATTTATGAAGGATATATTGAGCAGAAAAAGAAAAATTATTGAAGAATGAGTAGCAGCCTACTAAAGAACTCCTATAAAGGTATTTATTCAGATCTTACCAAATGTTCGAAGGATCCAGCAAATTTCACCATTCCTCGCACAATAGGAATTCGAACGGGAAAACACTATCCCACTCCCAGAGCCAAAGATCAACCCGATGCCCTTATCCGTAGTCACAGAGACTAAGCTTGCGGAGCTTATCTACGCCTATGACTCAGAGATGGCGCATGTAACCCTTAGCCTCTACTTCGAGGTTATACTTGAAGATGCTTATCAAAGTGAAATTTCATTTTTCCAATGGACTTTGTGGTTATAGATATCAAGAAGACAAACAAGTCCCACTGAATGCTAGGGAAGGTCATCTCATAGGAGCAGCTTTGATAAGATGTGAAGAAACAGAGCTACTCTAAGGTCAGAGATGATAGCAGCACTTCAATCTCAATCATAGTTCAACATCCATAATTCGATAATATTGGATTATAAGATTGTAGAAATAAAAGTACCCACTACCAATTGATAAATGATTGTAAGATTCAGAGTTCAATGAATGAAAATGAGATGAATTTCCAATATCTCATAATGGATCTTGAATTCGAACCTAATTTGAATCAAAAGAGGCAAGACAAGATGAATGAGAACAATATAGAAAAGATATGCAGCAATGAAGAGGAAGCAAAAGAAAAAAAAACAAGTTCAAAAGGGTTAACCTTGAAGGGATTACCTAGACAATTAAAGTATGCTTTCTTAGAACCAGAAAAAGTAAAACCTTCTATTATTTCAACTACATTAATTGAGCTTGAAGAACAGAAACTGTTGGAGATTTTGAGAAAAAACAAGGAAGCAATTGCTTGGTCAATAGAAGATTTGAAAGGAATCAATCCTTCTATTTGCATGCACAAGATCCTTTGGAGGATAATGCAAAGACCTCTAGAACATCAAAGAAGATCGACCAGTAATGAAAGAAGTTGTCATAAAGAAGTGACTGAATGGGTCGAATGTGGGCTTCATATATGCAATCTCAAACAACCCTTAGGTGAGCCTAGTTCATGTGGTTCCTAAGAAGGGTGGATTCACTATGATAAAAAATGAGAAGAATGAATTGATTCTTATAAGAACTATGACAGGATGGAGGGTGTGTATAGACTATAGAAAACTAAACATTGCTACTAGAAAGGATCATTATCCTCATCTTTACGACCAAATGTTGGACAAAGAAGACACCCCCATTACTATTTTCTTGATGGATATTCTGCTGAAACCAGACAAGTTATAGCTCTCAATGATCAAAGAGAAGACTACATTACATGTCCTATATGACCTTGCTTTCAAAGGATTCCATTTGGATTATGTAATGCTCTTACCACTTTCCAAAGATGCATGATGTTTATGTTTCGACGGCGGAAGAGTTATGAAAAATCTTCATGGATGACTTCTCAAGATATGGATCCATTTTTGAGAAATGTCTGAAAATTTGGAAACAAGATTCTTTAAAGGTGTCAAGACAAAAAATCTATCAATTGGAAAAAAATGTCATCATGGAAAATGTAAGGTATTGTCTTGGGACACAAAAATTTCAAGAATAGATTAGACGAGACCAATCAAGTTCATCGATAAAACTCTATCACCTACAACAATCAAAGGATAAGAAGTTTTTGGGACATATTATTTTAACAGAGATTCATAAAGGACTTCGCAACTAGACCATTTTACGATTGTTTGGAAAATGATGCAAGTTTGATTTAGATGAATTATAAAGTCAAAGATTTAATGAAATTAATCCAATTATTATTAACCCACCATGGTAACACTTGATTGGGAACAAGGAATTTGAAATTATGTGTGATGCCTGTGATTATGCAATGAGCCGATTGGATAAAGACCAAGAAGATTTTAATGCTATATCTTATGCCGGCCAAAACCTTGATGAAGCACAAAGACTTCTCTACAACTAAAAAGAGTTGTTATAATTATGTTTGCTTGTGAAAAATTCAGCTATATATTGGGGTCCCATGTCATAATACACAGTATTCTGCGATTAGATATCTTATAGCGAAAGATTCCAAACGAGGCGATCGAGACGGGCATTGTGTTGTAAGATTTTGATTTGGAAATTAAAGATAAGAAGGGTAGTGACAATGTGATAGATGATCACTTGTCTACATTGGAAAAAACTATTGAAGAAGAAAAGGGGTGTGAAATAGAAGAAAACTTTCGTGATGGCTTGATTGTTTTTTGTTATCAATCGAACACCACAGTATCTTTGATATTGTGAATTACTTAACTGTGGACTTATGCCATATAGTTCGGTAACCCGACATAAAGAAAGTTGAGAACTAATAGCAGATTCTATATTTGGGATGATCTACTACTTTTCAGAAGATGAGCAAATATGATTATCAGGAGATGTATACCAGAAATAGAACAAGGTGAAATCATTGATAAATGCCATACATCACCATATGGAGGACATTTTGCAGGAGATAGAACAATCCATAAAATTCTCCAATCAGGTTTTTATTGGCCTACTCTATTCAAGGACTATTTTGAATGGCTAAAACATTGTGATAAATGTCGGAAGAATGGGCGCGCCAAGAAAAATAAATGAGATTTTCTGAGAATCACGGTAGTGCCGATTTTTTTTTATGTTTGAGGATATACTTCATGGGACCCTTTTCCATCATCATTTGAAATCTATACATTCTCTAGATGTGGATTATGTGTATCCAAATGGGTGGAAGAAATATATTGTCAGAAGTAGTACCTATACGATGGTTGGGTTTTATCTGAAGAAATATTAAGGCAGGTTTGGAGCACCAGGAGAATCGTGTGATGAAACCATTTTACAAATAAAGTTTTTGCAAAACTCATGAGCAAATATGGAATCAGACATGTAATGGCATTGGTTATCACCCTCAGTCAAATGGGCAGACATAAATTTCCAATAGCGAGATAAAGAAAATTATGGAGAAAACAATGAATACAAGCAGAAAAGATTGGTCTATAAAGCTAGATGATGCATTGTGGGCTTATAGAACTGCTTATAAAACTCCCATTGGAATGTCCCCATACAGAATTGTATTTGGAAAACCTTGTCATCTCCCTTTGGAACTGGAATACAAAGCTATGTGGGTCATCAAGAAACTAAATTGTGACTTTCAAGCTACAAAAGAAAAAAGATTACTCCAATTGAATGAATTGGAAGAGTTGAGAAATGAAGCTTATGATATTGCCAAAATCTATAAAGATAAGACAAAGAAGTGACATTATCAAAAGATTATGAGGAAGGAATTCAAAGTAGGAGAAACCGAGTCCTGATATACAATTCGAGTTGAGTGTTTTGAGAAGCGAAGTCGAAGATGGAGTGGTCTTTACAAAATAGTGCAAGTACACCGTTTGCAGCAGTAACACTGAAAACTGATTCTAGAAGTGAGTTTAAAGTGAATGGTCAGATATTGAAGCATTACCTTGGAGGGAACATAGAGCAAATGAGTGTGGTTGAAAGAGATGGAAGAATTTCTTGAAAATAAGACATTTTACGACAAATGTCCTGGCTAGATACATTAGTGAGTAGCTTCTTGGGAAATGACCAATGAATTTTAATTTTTATAGTTAACTTGATTTTCTTAAAATTAGTGTGTTTGAAGTTTAGTTTTAATTTTGTTTGAATTTTTATTGGTTGTTTTTGCTAATTTTTCAAGTATAGTGAAGCTTAATTAGAAATGGATTTTATTAGAAAGCACACTCTCTTAAATTGATTATGCAGAAAATGCTACAAGGGGGAGTATTATGATTTCCCTAACTTGCTCTTTAATGATAATGCATAGTTGAAGTTTGAGAGGTGATTTTTGTTTAAGTAATGAATAATAGCTTTGTTGTTCTCATTCTTTGAATACTCTGAATATCATCCTATTGAATCATATTGAGTGAAGAAATGAAATGTGATTGTTCATACTTGAATTGAGGTTCTTTGATGATTAGATATGTTTTCACAAGTATGTTCTTATTGGTATGAATGAATGCATAGTGCTTTGAATGTTACTTGATTGAAAAATGTGAATTGTGCAACTCTAAGAAAAAAAATTTTCATTGTCGCAATATATTTTTCTTTGTTGTGACAGTATTACCAAAACTTGTTCTGACATTGTTTCTTAATGTCATGACAATTTGGGTTAATCTTTTAAACCCTGAAGAGTATGTTGCGACATATTACTATGTCTTTCATCATTTCTTTGAAGCGCCTGAAACTATGTAAATGATGTTTTCTTTATCGCAACATCATTTAAATTCTTGATCCTATTTATGTTGCAACATATTTCTATGCCACGACCAAGTTGGCTTCAGACTCTGATATTGCAAAGAGGGTGTTTGTCGCTAAAATTTTTCTCTATGTCGCAACCAAATATGCTCTAAACTCTTATTTTGCAAGGAATTTCTTGTCGTGACATGTTTATTTTTGTCGCGACATAAAATTACTTGAACATCACATTTTTCTTGTCACGACATTCTTACTCTATCGCGACCAAGGATAGAAGCTTTTAGTTAAGTGTAAAAGATATGTCGTGACATTATTTTTCTATGTCGTGACATAAAATTAAAAAGGGTATAAACCATAGGTTAGTTTTTATCGTGACATTTAATGATGTTACAACAAATATTGGGCCTCTAAATAGATCTGTTGAAACACGAAAGGCCACTTGCCTCATAAACCATCAGCACTGTTTCTTCACAAATGTTTTTCTTTCCTTTTGAAAACCTAGATTCACAAAACCTCACTCGACTATATGCAGGGTGTCGAAACTTATATTTAATCTGAATGAAATGATGGAAAGTCACGCATAGGAAGCGAGAATCAGTTAGTATTTCGAAGAATAGGGTAGGAAGAAGAAAGAGTTGAAATAGACGGAGGTCGACAAATCAATTGAAGAAATCGGAAGAGGAAAGAGGGCTGAAGAAGGCTGAATTTGTGAGCTCGATGAGGAAATGACGATTGGGTTTTGAGCTGGCTATTTCCCTAGAGGGATAAATTACATCACAGAGATTTCATAGGAAAAAGAGGCTTCAACAAGTGGATCTCACCATTCCAAGAATTTAATAAGAAGATATGTTGGCATATTTTCTATGAGCACAAGGCTCCAGAATTTGTAGATGTAGTAAAAGAGTTTTATGCCAACATGGTTGGAATGAAGGACAACACGGTATATGTCAGAGGTAAATGGATATCGTTCAAAAGGGAGGATATCAATCAAACTTTCAATCTGAACGAGATGAAGAACGGTTCGTAGTTCAAGAAACCGGTGAAGGAACCAGACTTCCAGAAGATTGTAGATTTTCTGACTGAGGGCAAATGAAAGTGGAATGCCACAAGGAAAAACCAATAAGTCCGTCGCGAGAGACGTGTTGGATAAGAAAGTTTTGGTTTTATTTCATTTGTTCGGGTATCTTGCGAGTCGAGCATTTGAGTGCGAGTAAGGGAGAAGGAGCGATCTTTGTTGTACGCCATAATTGAAAAGGAGTCTGAAGTTCGGTGTTGGAAGATAATGAAGATTTCGATTTAGGAGTTATTATAGAGGTGGATATAAGGGATTGGTACCTCATCCAACACTGATCACTAGGCTATGCATCTTGGGGGTGTATAAGGAAACTGGGAGGAAGAAGAAACCTACCCTAGGACTTCACTTTTAACACTCACAAGAATCATCAAGGGGCCTAAGAATAGAGGCAAGGAAATAGAAGATGAAGTTGCAAGAGAGAAAGAAGAGAACATAGAAATCAATCAAATACATATTGATAGTGCAGTTTAAGAGCAAGAACAGAGGCAAAACAGTTTGAGCCCAATTCTGACCCTCTCCTCATATTTGAGACAAGTCCATCAGGAGCAAGCTGGAAGCTCAAAGCATCAAGGTAACAATGCTGAATTGATGGACATGCTAAAGGCCAGGAGAGGGACAACTAACTGAAGATCCACTCCAACTCAAGGATGAGTACATGGATCCTGGGTTGAAAAGAAGAGACCATAATTTGGAAGAAGCACTAAGACTGAGAGATGAAGAGTGGAAGAGCCAATGGGAAACAAGAGAAAGAGAACTGAGTGAAGAACTCAGGGCAAGAGAAGATGAATTCCTTTCTGATCAGTTGAGGAGGGACAGTGAGCTGCTAAAAATAATAAAGGGGAAAGAGGATGCAATGGAGTAGAACTTGTTGTAGAAGGCAGATGCCTTCGGGTACCTGTATAAAGAGCACCAGAAAGAGATAAAGCTCCTCATAGAGAAAAGGGACAAAGAAATGGAAGCCACTCTCAACTATAGGGAGAAATGTTGGACATAAAGTTGAGACATGGTCAACAATAATCCAATCAAAATGTACTCATCGATGTGAGTTTGAGACCTAAACTCATTGAAATAGACAAAATGATCATCAAACAAATGGCTATGTCAATGGAGTGGTCTGCATTCAACAGAGGTGAGGAAGGAAGCAAGTCCAAGTAGCCAGAAGTCCAAATCCCTAAGTTCTCCCCTTCAGCAGCAAGTTAAAAATTTGAACCTGTCAATTTGAACCATCCCTCTAGGCATGAGAGAAGAAGGAAATGAGAAAACCAACTGTTTATTCCTTTTCTCACTCTTTGTAACCAAATCTCTTCAATCTAAAATCTTAAATAGAAAAATTCCTTTTCAAAACATAGTGTCCATTCTAATTTTGCACTTCTTTTATAGTCTAAATGTGGTCAAGAAAAATACCACAACATAAAGTATGCAGAAAGATGCATCAAACCAAATGGGGAGGTTAGAGAGTTGACATCAAAGGAAAGCTCAAGGATGCATAGGGAAGGCAAGTATGTCAAGTTATAAGTGAATTCTGGGTAAAAAATTGAGCCTAAATTGTCCAATTTTCTACTCAATTACCTAAGCCACTCATTATAAGCCTAAAAGATCTAATTGATTCTGAAGGTGGTATATGCTTACATTAGTGGAGATTAATATGACAAACAAGCATATAGGACTTTAAAAGAATGGTGGAGAAGTATGTTATCTGAGTATTATCCTTGAAGATTAACTAATGCACTTGGGAAGAAGAAGACCATCACACACACAAGTAGAGGGTTAAGATAATTGATTGTTTACACGAAATTATATAGTATTTAGTGAACTTAATTGAAAATCTTCCTAATTCTAGATTGGAAACATATTTAGAAATAATTTTACAACTAACCAATGTTCCTACCAAATTGTGGATTCAACAGAAAAAAGTCCTTAAAAATAAAATCAAAATTGTTTGAGAACAAACAAAATTTACTTTTCCTTGCTTAGGGACAAGCAAAACTTTAAGTTTGAGGGAATTTTATTAGTCATAAACTCGTCTATTTTTAATCCATTTTTCTTTCATATTTTTAGAAGTTTATGATTCTTTTTTATGTTAAATTATGGAATATTCACCAACTTTGTGTTTTGCAGGTTTTAAAAGAAAAAAATACAATTCTAGCAAGAAAAGCAAAAAATTGGCCAAGGGTAGAATTCTCTGTCGCGACATAGTTTCAGAATGTCGCGACAGAATCCCAATAGAACCATTAGAAGTTATGTCACAACAAGGATCAAGCTAAACTCAAGCCATAAATAAAGACTATCGCGACACAGTGTTATATAGACTGACTGATTTATGTCGCGACAATGGATTTTTTATGTCACGACAAAGCTGGAGAAGTTCATGAAGAAGAATGCCGCGACATTCCTTACTCTCTCGCGACATTGATCCAACAAATGGTAGTGGAATTTTGTCACAACAAAAGACAACTCTATCGCGATAGAAAATTGAAAAACAATGAGATAAGTCAAGACAATGTGCCTGCGACAAAGTTTTCTATGTTGTGTGTAACGCCCCAAAAATACCCTATAATGTTTATAATAAAAATTATTATATGTGCAGGTATAATTGAGCCCCGACAGGTATTTTTCTGAAAATTTTTAGATGAATATTGATTAAATGATTATTGAATCAAGAAATAAACCCAAATGAAAAAGAGAAAATACGGAAATTGTAAAATGGGGACCTAAGGGTCAATTGTAAGTAATTTTATATGTCTAAGTGAAATTAGGAGAAATAAATGAGTAAGGGGAAAATAATAGGAGACTTAAATGAAGAATAAAGAAATTGAGGTTTAAATATAAAAGAAATAAATAAAAGAAAGAAAAAAATCAAAGGAAAGAGGGCATGGCATGTAGGAAGGAAGGAAGCCAAGCTTGTTTAAAGTACGATTAGGTGATCCATAAAAAAAAAAGAAAGGAAAGGGAAATGGGGAGATGAGAGTAAGGCAAACCATATTTGAGAGGAAAGTTAAAGAGAGAGGCTCTACCTTATCTCTAAATTTTCCGACGATCGGACCATAGGTTTCCGGCGAAGCAAGAGGGAAAGTCCTTCCTCGAGATAAGAGCTGCAAATAGAGACTGGAATCGGGGAGTTTCGACAAACTCCAAGAGGTAGGTCTTCTCCTACTTTGGTTATTTTCTACCCTAAGGGTTGTGTGGTGGTTATCTTGCCTTAGGGAATGTTTGGTTGTATTTTAAACCATGGGAAGCTGCCACATTGTGGTAGTGCGCAGTAGCCGGACCTTAGAGTTGATTTTTGGGTAAGAAATAAAGAGAATCTGGTAGTGAGTCCTTCTGGTAAATTGTATCCTCATCAATGAACTTGATGTTAGGATTTTGAATTTCTCAATTCGGACCTCTATAGATCAAGTTATGGTACTTTGCGAGGTCATGCAACGGTCGTGGACCTCATCGAAGTCGATGGAGCCTCATCTGTGGAGGTCATTAGACCTCATGTAGCGAAGGTAAGACCTCATGCATCAAGTCAGCAGACCTCATGCAGTAGAAAGGTCAGAGAGCTCATCTGTGTGATCGATTCAGGCCGGCTCATGCAGGTGTGACTACGTATGACCTCCAACTTTGGAAGGACATAACTCCTTCGTCCGAACTCCGATTTGGGTGTTCTTGTACTCTATGGAAAGCCCATTGAGTCAAGAATCCATTCATATGCCTGAGGATGATAATAGATTTCATCTTAGGGTGTTCATCGGAGGTTCTAGGAATCCAGGTCAGCTTGATCGAGTCATTTCGAATTTGGGTGTGATAAGTATGACCTCAGCTTTGGGAGAGGTCGCGCTCCTTTGCCAGAACTCAGGTCAGTGTTCTTGCACTTTACATGGAAAGCCCATTGAGTGAATCCATATATATATATATATATATATATATATATATATATATATATATATATATATATAGCTTTTTTGAAATTCGAACTCATATTAAACTCCGAAAATGAATCCTAACCAAAACTACTAGTACGCACGGATAATATTGTTCTTTAATGGTTTTGGAATAGGGACTGAGGAGGAGGAAAATCCAAATTGAGATTGAGATTACAGTTGGAATCAAAGGTGCAAAATTTTGGGTTTGTTCTCATAGATCCTATTCGTTCAAGTTTAGAAATATTTGTTCTCTGGGCTTCTCCTCATTTCAAGTTTTTGCATGTTTGTTTTATTTTTCCTATTCTCATTTAAATATTTGAAAGACTTGTTCTAAATGCATAGGAAAAGCATAGTGAATTGTTTTAAATGATTTGAAGAAACTGATTGTAAAATGTTTGCATATGAAAATTGCATGACTATTGAAAGTGAACTATTTATACAAATGTCGTATTATGCGTATTTTGTTATAAAGGTTTGAACGCCCTTAATAGGAATGTTAACCGTTTAGTTCATTATTAAGGATAGATTGGTATACCAATAGGGTTAAATACTTAGTCACTGAACTATTATTGATGTGTCCTCCGTCAATGACTAAGCGGGACCGTATCATTAGTGTTCACTAATTGATTGTTTATAACCGATCATTAGTCAGCGGGGCCGTCTTGTGTTATAAAACGTTTAATGATGCGCAGCCCAGTGAGACCCGTGCCGTGTTTGATATCTGTATACTCCCGAAGACATAGGTTAAAATTCGTTAAGGGCATAGCGGGTGATTGGAATAAGCGGGTGTTGACCGAGCTGAATTGATTAGTAGAACTTAATTGGTGCATAACTAAATTGATTGGCATAATTGAATTGATTTGAGATTGTGATATGCATGATTGGATTAATGCATGATTTATTGAATATGAAAGTGTATTTTTGGGATGATCAATGAACCATAACTGATTGTATATATAAAACAAGTATATGTATTGTATTTACATTGATCATCCATAAAGATTTGAAAGTTTTGAATTGTTAAATTGCATGATTTGATTTAAAGGCGGGCGAGGAATGGATTGTATGGGAACACTAAGCGCCAATGCTTAGGCGTATTGTTTACTGTCTTGTGGTGCAGGAGTGATAGATAGTGATTGACGAACCCGAGATCGGAGCGTCGGTTCATAAAGAAGGAAATTTCGGATATGCTCAGGCATATGCATTCATTCCGTGTTTTCTTTAGATATTGATATTTTGTAAAAACAATTTGAACTCCCGAACATCTATTTTGTAAATCATTTTAAAGGCTTGAATCTTATTCATTGTAAATGTATTTTATTAAATGTAAATGTTTATGGGCTTGCCCCGAATTTGAAATCGCTTGTAAAAGATATGATTTTGAGTGATTGGTGATAGGGCATCCGGACTCGGTTCGGATCAGCCCAGCAGATTCGGTCGGGAAAGAGGTGCCTGACTATTTACAGTATCGAACTGGGTTTAGGCGGTTCTATAGTGATTTTGAAATTGTTTGTAAATGATTTTGAAATTGTGTATAACATGCATTTCATTTGCATATAAAGGATGACATGACTCTGGCGCGGATCTTTCTAGTCTTAATAGGATAAACATGGATGGTTCGGCTTCCCTTAGGGTCGAGGATGACCAGGGGACTCACCCAAACAGTCCTGCTAGTGTGGAAAGGTGGGCAAGCATCCCATGCCCTGTGAATGAACCGGAACAGAGTGGCGGGAGTCTTATGGGTATCCTCCGGCAGCTAGCTCAGAGCTTTGCAAAATGAGACGGCTTGACTGCGGTGCTCCCTGATGATCGGCCATTGAGAGAATGGAAAGTGCTGCAGGCACAGTAGATTTTATGGGGAAAGAAGAGGATGAGCCTTCTATGGCAGAGAATTGGCTTGAGAGAACCAAGCGAATGCTTGTGCAAATGCATTGCACAGCTGAAGAAAAGTTGGAATGTGCGACCTCATTACTACAGGATGAGGCTTATTAGTGGTGGGTTTCCGTGACCAGAACCGCACCATTAGAGAGAGTCACATGGGAGTTCTTCTTGGATGAGTTCAAACTACTATGGTGCGTTATCAGACAACATGAGATGGGAGTTCATGTCGAAGCAAAGAGCGGATATAGGTGTGACCGAATATCAAGAGAATTCACACGATTGAACAAGATATACTCTAGGATACTTGTGGTGAGGAAGAAAAATTCGTAGGTTTGAAGGCCTTAATGACCATATTCGAGGCCCATGTCACAGCATTTTCCATGAGGATTTCTCCAAAATTGTGACATGGCCATTGAATGGAAAGGTAAGAAAGAGGAAAGAGAGAGGAAAGATAAAAGGCAGGAAAGAAAAATCGGTCGGTCTAGTTCGCAACCTTGACAAAGGAAGAAATTCGAGGGGACCACGAGGTTCAGTCAGCTAGAGATCAAATGCGGTAGGAATACTACTCTACCAACACCGTCAGTTGCGAGTACACCAGGAGGTGCTTCTAGAGGAAAGACTGCTCCCCATTGCTCTCATTGTGGGAGAAATCATAAAGGAGAATGTTGGAGACTTACAAGTGCTTGTTTGTTTGTGGATCGAAGAGCATAGAGCAGAGATTGTTCTAGAGCTCGTTCATTCTGACACCACGGCCCGGGGTACAGCTTTGAGTGATACGAAGGCAACAAGGTGTTGCATCATAGAGTGTTAGAGACAAGGGACCTGAGCTTTGGGTAAACGAGATGGTCGTGCTCCTGGCTGGCATATCTGATAAAACTTGATGGAAGATATGGCTCAGATGTGATGGCCGAATTAATTTCAAATCTTTGATGCTCTGTACGTAGGTGATTGATACAAAGTCAACCCACTCCTTATATTTGCACGACAGCAGGTAAGTGCCGAGGTGAAGCCGAGATATGACATCTTGGTGTGAACCCGCTCGGCCTTAGTGGTATTGTAGATAGAGTCATATAGAGATTGTCCACGTGAAATCACGAAATTATGAATTTTTAGGAGATTTGGGGAGTTATCCTTCGGGAGTTTGATGTGATATTGAGGATGTTGTCTCGACATCAAGCAATAGTCGATTGTAGAATGAAAATTAAGAACACCGAATGAAGATGGAAATGCTTTCATCGGTGAGAGAGGTTAAAATCACCTATCTAATGTGATGTCATTAGCCCTTTGCTAGAACAATGGTGTGGAAAGGATGTAAAAGCCTACTTGGCTTATGTGATTGTCTGATAAGGAAAGGCCTAGTGTATCCGATATCCCTACTGTTAAGAAACTGGGATGTGTTTGGGAAGAGTTTCGAGTTACCACATAGGGAGATGGGTTTGCTGTGACATTGTACCAGTTCACACGGACATCATTACACCGTATAAAGTGGCTCCACTAGAGCTAAAAGAGAATTTGAAATTACAATTGCAAGAACTACTAGAAAAGGGTTTTATTCGACAAATTAGTATCACACCATAGGGAGCTCAGGTGCTTTTGTTAAAAGAAGATGGTACCGCCGGCTATGTATTGATTAGGACAAATGAACAAGTTAAGCAGTGGGAATAAGTATACATTTACCCACGAATTGATGATTTTTACCAATTGAAGGTGCAGAATATCTTTTTGAAGATTGACTTGTGATGCGGGTACCATCGATTGAAATTAAAGATGTGATGTGCATAAGGCAGCGTTTAGGATGCGATATGGACATTGGTTCCCTTGTAATGCAGTTTGGATTGACCGATGTCAGCGGCTTTCATGGACCTAATGAATCGTGTTTTCCGATTGTATGTGGATCAGTTTAGGCGAGCATTCTTGTATATTGGTCGGGAAAGTCATGACACACACCTTCAAGTAGTGTTAGAGACTTTGAGAAAAGAGCAGATGTATGCGAAACTGAGCAAGTGTGAGTTTTTGATGAATGAAGTGTCCTTTCTTGGGCACATAGTATCGAAAGAAGGAATCAGTAGATCCAGATAAAATAGGAAATTGGTTGTTGAGATAGAGCTACGAAATGCAGTGCGTAGTTTCACGGGACTGCGAGGATACTACGAAGATTAGATTAAGGGGTTTCTATGATTGCGGCCCAGATGGCGGATTGCTCGAGAAAAATGTAAAGTATGAATGGAGTGAAAAATGTCGAAGAAGTTTTGATAAGTTGAAAGCATTCTTAGCAGGGAACTCAGGTTCTTACTCCTTAGACCTGCGTAGAGAATATGTGATTTTAGGATGCGAGCTAAATGGACTTGGATGTGTCCTAATGCAAGAGGAGTAAAGTGGTAGCCTATGCTTTAAGACCAGTTGAAACCGCATGAAAGAACTACCGCATGATTTGAATTAACGCAATTGTATTTTATTTGAAAATTTGGAACATTATTTGTATGGAGAGAAGTGTTTCATCTTATGATCATAAGAGTGCCATGTGCTCAACTGCGGGAAGCAACTTGAGACAACGGAGATGGATGGAACTGATAAAGGATTATGACCGCGTGATTGATTATCACCCGGGAAAGGCCAATGTAGTGGCTGGTGCTTTGAGTAGAAAGTCAATACGCTTCGAGCGTTGAATGCCCATTTTTCATTATATGACGATGGTACTATAATTAGCGAGTTGATAGCGGACGAGTTTGTTGAATCGGGTGCTAGAGCCTGAAGAAAGATGAGAAAATTCTTTGCCATAATAAATCATATTGGAAATGGTAAAGAAACTGAGTTCACAGTGAACGAAAATGGAGTTTTGTATTATAAGGATCGGGTTTGTGTACCCGATTGTAATGATTTGAGGAAATCCATACTTGAAGAGAGGCACATAGTGAGTCTTTTGCTATTCATCCGTGCCTGATGATGTATCGAGATTTAAAAATGTCATTCTGGTGGTCTGGAATAAAGAGATGTGTTAGAATTTGTAACCAAGTGTTTGGTGTGTCAAAGAGTAAAGATAGAGCATCAAGTTCCTTCGGGATTATTGCAGCCTATCAAAATACTGGAGTGGAAATGGGACCGAGTCACCATGGATTTTGTGGTTGGGTTACCATTGACGAGGGAAGGCATGACTCGAGTTTAGTGCGTGAGGATAGACCGATTGAAAGTCAGCTCACTTCATACCCGGTGAGAACCCGACTATTCACTTGACAAGCTAGTGCTATATCAAGGAAATAGTTCGGTTACATAGGATTCATGTATCAGGTATTTCCGGGCCGGAATCAGGGTTTACTTGAATTTTGGGAAATTTTCAAGAGGCCTTAGGCACTCGGCGAATTTCAATATAACGTTCCACCCACAAGCGGATAGACAATGCGAGAGTGATCCAGTTACGGAAGATATGTTAAGGAGTTGTGTGATCCGACACTGAGGTAGTTGGGATCGACACATTACTTTGGAGTTATTGTACAACAACGGGTTTCCAATCAAGTATTGGAATGGCGCCTTATGAGGCTTTATATGGGAGAAAATGTAGAACACTATTGTGTTGGATGGAATTGAGTAAAAAGAAAGTGATTGGCCCCGACTTGATACAAGAGACTGAAGAAAAAGTGACAATTATTAGAAAAAGATTGAAGGTGGCCACCGATAGACAAAAATCATATGCCGACATGAAAAGAAAAGATATTCGATATGAGATCGGAGAAAAAGTGTTTTTGAAGGTATCGCCTTGGAAGAAGGTGATGAGATTTGGGAAAAGGGCAAGTTGAGCCCTAGATTTATTGGCCCCTATGAAGTGATTGAAAAAGTGGGTCCAGTGGCATACAGATTGGCATTACCTCCGGACTTAGAGAAGATCCATGATGTATTTCATGTGTCCATGCTACGGACGTACCGATCAGACCTGTCACATGTAGTCTCTTCGGAGACAATTGAGCTAAGACCAGATTTGACATATGAAGAAGAGCTAGTGGAGATCTTGGCTCGCGAAGTGAAAGAATTGCGGAACAAGAAGATTCCGCTAGTCAAAGTGCTGTGGAGAAACACAAGACCGGAAGAAGCCACTTAGGAAGTGAAGAAAGCGATGCGTGATATGCTCAAGCCCCATTTGGCTAAGGTAATTTCGAGGACGAAATTTATTAAGTGGGGAGAGTTGTAACGCCCAAAATACCTATAATTTTTATAATAAAATTAATATATTCCGGAGTATAATTGATCCAACTTGGGTATTTTTCTAAAAATTTTTAGATGAATATTGATTAAATGATTATTGAATCAAGAAATAAACTCAAGTGAAAAAGAGAAAATATGGAAATTGTAAAATGGGGACCTAAGGGTCAATTGTAAGTAAGTTTATTTGTCTAAGTGAAATTAGGAAATAAATGAGTAAGGGGGAAAATAATAGGAGACTAAATGAAGAATAATAAAGGAAATGGAGGGACCTAAATATAAAAGAAATAAAGAAAAGAAAGAAAAATCAAGGAAAGGGCATGTAGCATGTAAGAAGAGGAGAAGCTTCCTCTTTGTTTAGATACGATTAAGAGTGATCCATAAGAAAGGAAAAGGGAAATAGGAGAGTAAAAGCCATATTTGAGAGGGAAAGTTAGAGAGAGAGGCTCTACCTTCTCTCTAGATTTTCCGACTATCGGACCATAGGTTTCCGGCGAAGCAAGAGGGAAAGTCCTTCCTCGCGACAAGAGCTGCAAATAGAGACCGGAATCAGAGAGTTTCGAAAAACTCCAAGAGGTAGGTCTTCTCCTACTGTGGTTATTTTCTACCCTAAGGGTTGTGTGGTGGTTATCTTGCCTTAGGGGAATGTTTGGTTGTATTTTAAACCATGGGAAGCTGCCACATTGTGGTAGTGTGCATTAGCCGGACCTTAGAGTTGATTTTTGGGTAAGAAATAAGGAGAATCTGGTAGTTAGTCCTTCTGGTAAATTGTATCCTCATCAATGAACTTGATGTTAGGCTTTTGAATTTCTCAATTCGGACCTCTGTAGACCAAGTTATGGTCCTTTTACTGAGGTCATGCAGCAGAGGTCAACAGACCTCATGCAGCAGAGGTCAACAGACCTCATGCAGCAGAGGTCAGCAGACCTCATGCAGCAGAGGTCAGCAGACCTCATCCTGTGGAGGTCAGCAGACCTCATGCAGCAGAGGTCAGCAGACCTCATCCTGTAGCGGTCAGTTCAAGTCAGCTCGTCTGGGTTGACTACGTATGACCTCCAACTTCGGAAGGTCATAACTCCTTCGTCCGAACTCCGATTTGGGTGTTCTTGTACTCTATGGAATGCCCATTGAGTCAAGAATCCAGTCATATGCCTGAGGAGGATAATAGATGTTAGACCAAGGTGTTAGAGCAAGTTTACCAAGGTCAGGTCAGCTCAGTCAGTCAGCTCGGCTGGGTGTGACTACGTATGACCTCCAACTTTGGAAGGTCATAACTCCTTCGTCCGAACTCCGATTCGGGTGTTCTTGCACTCTATGGAAATCCCATTGAGTCAAGAATCCATCTATATATAGCTTGTTGAAATTGGAACTAAAATTAAACTCCGAAAATCAATTCTAACCAAAACTACTAGTACGCACGGATAATATTGTTCTTTAATGGTTTTGGAATAGGGGCGACGAGGGATAATATTGTTCTTTAATGGTTTTGGAGCTAAGGCGACGGAGGAAAAGCCAAAGCGAATTGAGATTCCAAGGATTGGAATCAAAGTGCAAAGATTTTGGGTTTTGTTCCTCTTGAATCTATTCTCGTTTCAAGTTTGAAATGTTTGTTCTACCAACTTATATTCCTCGTTTCAAGTTTTTGCTTGTTTGTTTTATTTTTCCTATTCTCGTTTCAATAATTGAACGACTTGTTCTAAATGCATAAGAAAAGCATAGTGAATTGTTTTAAATGATTTGAAGAAACTGATTGTAAAATGTTTGCATATGAAAATTGCATGACTATTGAAAGTGAAATTTATTTATCTGGAAATGTCACGTGTTATCTTGTATTTTGTTATAAAAAATTTGAATGCCCTTAATAGAATGTTAACCGTTTAGTTCGTATTAAGGATAGATCGGTATACCAATAGGGGTCAAATAATAGTATTGCAAACGATTGTATTGATGTGTCACTCCGATCAACAGCCCAGCGGGGCCAGTATCGATGAGTGTTCACTCAATTGATTGTTTATAACCGATCCAGCGGCCCGGCGAGTCGTGCTGTGTTATAAAGCGCCGTTTGTCTGGGCACGCGGCCGCGGGACCGTGCGGTGACTCGATATCTATATCGAGCCTTAGGTTAAATTCATTAAGGGCATAACTGAATTGATTGGCATAACTAAATTGATTGGCATAATTGCATTGATTTGAGATTGTGAAATGCATGATTGGATTAATGCATGATTTATTGAATATGAAAGTGTATTTTTGGGATGATCAATGAATCATAACTGATTGTATATATAAAACAGTATGTATTGTATTTACATTGATCATCCATAAAGATTTTGAATTGTTAGAATTGCATGATTTGATTTAAAAGCCAAACTAAGGAATGGTTGTATAGAACCACTAAGCATGAAAATGCTTAGCGCTGTTAATTTGCAATGCGCGGTGCAGTGATAGATAGTGATTGAAAGCGAACCCAAGATCTAGGAGCGTCGAGTCATAAAGTAGGAAATTTCAGAGTATGCTCCGACATGTGCATTCATTCCATGTTTTCTTTTCGATATTGATATTTTGTAAAAACAATTTGAACTCTGAACATCTATTTTTGTAAATCATTTTAAAAAGGCTTGGATGCCTTCATTGTAAATGTATTTTGTTAAATGTAAATGTTTATGGGCTTGCCCAAAATTTGAAATCGCTTCCGCAAAGATATGATTTTGAGTGATTGAGTGATAACCGGGCATCCCGGACTCGGTTCGGATCCGCCAAAACGGGTCGGGCCAGGAAAGGGGCGCCACATTGTGATAGACATTTTAGCTTATGAAAAGACCAAGGCAGATTATATGTCGCAATAGAAGAAAACTATGTCCTGACACAACATTCAGAGTCAGAAATGAAAGATAAGAAGACTTTGTCGCGACAGAGAAGTTTTATGTTGTGACAAACACAACTTGAGGTTGAGGTGAACTCTGTTGCGACAAAGATGACTATTGTTATGACAGAAGTTGAGAAGAATTACAAGAAAAATGTTGCGACACATAAACTTATGTTGCGACATAATAAAGAACTGAAGACATACATCTCTATCACGAAAAAACAAAGATCATGTCGCGACAATAAAAGTTGCTGAGTAAGAGATTTCTGTCGAGATAGAAAAGTTTTATGTCGCTACAGAAAATGGAAGATAAATGAGACCAGCCAAGACAAGCTTGTCACAGTAAAGATTTCAATGTTGCAACAAACAGTTTAGCAAGCGACAAAGATCAAGGGAGATATGTCGTGACATCGTTAGAGATTGTCGCAACATAGAGTTCAATCTTAGCAGTGCAAGACAACAAAACTCTGTCTTGAAAAAGAAAAAAGAATGTCGGGACAACAGATCCATGCAACTATTAGAAGCTTTATCATGACAAAAGAAAAGAATGTCGCGACAAAGTTGAAGAGATGAAGGTAAAAATATATATCGCGACAAAGAAATTTATGTCGCGACACAATCAAAGCAGCAAAAAGAGAAACTCGGTCACGACAAAGAACCTTTCTGTCGTGACATACTATTCTAGTGTTCAAAATGCAAAGGCAACCAAGAAATGTCACGACACAAGAAAATCCTGCTGCGACAAGAAGGAGAAGGTTTCAGCACAGTTCTATTGCAACATTATCAAAGTCTGTCGCGACAGAATCTAAGAAGATATCCCAAAATCATGTCGCGACAGAAAAACTGCAGGCCATGACAAGAGCTAGGGAATAGAGATGAAAACTAGTCACGACAAAGCTACTAATTAGGCCATAATTTTAGGGGATCCACAATTTATGCCTTGAAGTGCAGCCCATCATTTGAAAATCTATAAATAGAAGCATCTAGGGCACTGTGCGCAACTTCTACCAAACCAAGAACTTCTAGGTAGCTGGAACTCCTTTGTATATTATTCTTTTCTTTCAGGTAGTTTTAGATTAGCATTTGGTAGGATTCTTTTCAGGATTGAGCAGTGATACAGTGTGAAGTTTTTGAGAAATTTGGGTTTCTTTGTACAAATTTCAATTTTCATTACTATCTGACTTAAATGAATTTGGAAATTTTCTAGAGTTCATCTAATTCAGTTTGCTTGCAATTTCAGTGAATTATCTGATAGCTAATCACTATTAGTTGTAATCCAGTTTTGAAAGACTGAGCTTCCTCTTAGATTGGATCGATGTCCATTATTGTTTTATGCTCAACTTAAAAGAATGTCACAGTTTGAAATCTTGAATTTATTTAATTGGTAATGATCTGGAAATTATCTATTTAGAATATTAGTAGTGTGTACCCATAAAAGGATTGTATCTTGCTCTGATTTTCGGGAAGCCCTTTGAGTGACACAAAGACGGAGATTCTTGAGAGTATGGAGCAGTTACTTTGGGTATGTTAGACTAATATTATGGAACTAATGAACTCTTAAAGTTTACTTCGATAGATCACTAACTTACTTATGGTGTGAGGATAGTTGGATGATGTATGAATTTAATTGATGAGAGGTTTCTCCTCAATCTGATGGAAGGATCTTGATCCCGTGTTAGCAAAGATCTAATCAAGGAATAAAGAATTTTATTATATTCGATGGAGGAGTTACCAATTATATTAGAGGAAGCTTGTAATATCCTGTCTATAGGGGTAAGAATTCTTCAGTCCTAAGATTTGGGTGTGAAGTATTGAAAAGGAAAAGTACTCAGATTTTAGAAAGATGTTTTTATTCTTTAAGTAACTGATTAGACTCATGTATCCGAAAGAAATATGGATCTCTAATTAGCAAAATGTATGGTTAATGGAGAAATCCAAACTATACTATCTTGCATCTTTGACAAGTTCATATTTCAAACTAATGGCTGAGCTACGTTATAAAGAATGATGCAGAAATTGAAAATTGTACACTGATCTAATTCCTAGTGTTAACTTACTAAGTGAACTTTTGTTGATAAATATTTGTATAGAGATCAAATTTTTGCTTCACTTACCCAAGGACTATTACCTAAACCCCAATAAAGGCACCAAAAACTTGTTTAGACCAAATAGAACTTGTATGCTCATAATAAAATGGATTTGTCAATGAATTCATTGAAGATTTAGTTTGGTCATAATGCTACAAGTGCACAGGTTGTACAAGTAATTAAAGTGGACCTATAAGTCCGGATATCGTTCCCACAAAGATAAAAAAGAATTTAAAGTTCAACTACCATAACTACTCAAGTTCCATACTATTTGAACTTCCATTTCATAAAATTTTCAGTAACCTAACTAGAATTCTACTATTTAAATTTCTACATCTAAAATAAAAGGAAAATTTAAAATCCCAGACCTTCTTGGGTTGAACCGGATTATTCTTGAGTAGACACTTTCGGATTTCAGCTGTTGTGAAATTATCAATTCATGCAACATAATCCTAATTATGTTAAATCATGAATTGAAATCTACGAAATCAGAAAGAGGCAAGGTAGTATAGTTTAGTTTCTCCCTTAACCATACATTTCACTAGATTAGAGTCATGTTCATTTACGAAGCATGTGTCTAACCCGATTACTTATGTCAGTTTTCTTTATAAGATACAGTATTTTTCTTTCAATACTTCTTACCCATTTCTTATGACTCGGTTCTTGCTTCCCAGACAAAGTCATTTGCCATATTTCTGAATGAATGATGTCATCCTTAAGATGCGAAGAGTTCTCCCTTTCCTTAGATTAGATCTAAGCTAACCTGGTCGAGATTATTCCTCCGAACCCGAGGAGAGATCTCTAATTGATTAAATTGATAGATCCACTAAATTAATTCTCAAACCATGAGTAAATTTATGATTTATCTAAGTAATCTTAAATAACACATTAGTTCTTCAATATTAGTCTAGCATATGCAATGTGCATCCATGCTCGGGAATCTCAACCATGTCCTTTCGAAGGGCCTCTGGAAATCGAGGAGAAATTTAGACAATTGTCCTTTTATATAGGTATAAGTTTACTAATGTTGGGAGCAATTTATACATCAACAACACCATTCAAATGACTCAAAATTCTAAATCGAAATCTCTTTCTAATTGTGCGGAAATACCATAACTAACATCGAGATCTTTCAGCGGAAGTTGTGTTTTCGAAAACCGAATCACGATAAACGGAAATCTTGATCAAGAGTTTCAATGCAAGCTGTGTCCAGCGAAATAATAAATGAATTCCAACTTTTATCTAGACTTCATTAGATTCAAGCGATGTCCAGTGATCTTCAACAATTTAGCTCAACTTCAAAACTTCTGAACAATTCACTATTTCAAGTCCAGTAAACAAATTGAAATTCTACGCTAAATCTAATCTACGAAGAAAAGAAGAATAAAAGAAAAATATAATACAAAAGAGTCCTCAGCTCCCTAGATGCTTTGGTTTTTCCACGGACTGACTGCCACTTTTTCCTCAAATTGTCTCTATTAATAGAGCCCCAGAAGTTTGGGCCCTAAATTTGAGGTTGCTTTGTGGATCCCCAAATTTTGGCCCATATTGCATTCTCTGTCGCGACCTGAAAGTGTGGTTACGAAAGAGTTTTAATTCTTTATTACAGGTCTCTATTGCGATGCGATGATGCGTCGCGACACCTTTCCTATGCATCCTTCAACGAGCCAATGTGACGAGTTTTCTCTATCGCGACAGATCTTTCTTTGGCTCTTTAACAATCTGTCTTGCAAGGTCTGTCATTCTATCCATTCTATGTCGTGATAATCTCATGTGCGATTATTGGAATATTTATGTTGCGACATTGTTTTTGTGCATCTTCTTCAATTTTGTGTCGCGACCCAGTTTTTATGTCGCGACAGAATTTTTGTTGGTTCTTGTTGAAACAATGTTTTCTTGTATTATTAGTATTCCTGTTGCGACCAGGAAAGTCTATCGCGACAGAGTCTTGTCACCACTTAACCTGATTTCTTGTTGTAGCTTCATTTCGATATTGCGACATAGTCTCTTGGTGTTGTATATGTTTTCTGTCGCAACCCAGTTTGTTATGTCGCGACAAGAATTTTTGTATTCAACTCATTTTTGTGTCGCGACCTAGTTCGTTATGTCGCGACAAGACCTCTCTTCCTTGTGTGGGAATCTTTGTCGTGACATAGAAAAGTGTGTCACGACCTTATGTATGCGTGTTGACATTTTACGTGTCCGCGACGCCGAAACTCTCTTGACTTGGAAGTATTCCCGCAACATTAAATTGTTTTGTTGCAACCGAGGCGATTCGCTAAGTCGGCATCACTTGTAGCGACTTTGTTTCTGTAGGGACGAAACCTTGTACCGATTATCGCGACATCCATTACCTTGTGGCAATAGAACATCTTCATACAGTGTCGCGACATAGATTGCCTTGTCGCGAGAGAGGTCTTTTTTCTGCATGTTTTTAAGCCTCGCGAGGCTTTCAAGTGCAATAATCCCGGTGTCGCGAGAGGAGAAGATTAAATGCATGACATAGATTCTGCCTTCTATTTTTCATTATGTCGCAACATAAACTGCTCTGTCCTAGTATTCTTCCTATATTAGTCTTTAATTTCTTGTCGCGACATAAGATACCTTGTTGCGATAGATTGCCTCTTCTATTTTATCCGATAGCTTTGCGGGTCAGCTTCTTACTTAGTGTTGACATCTAGTTGAAACCTTGTCGCCGCGCGTATCTTTCTTTGTCTCAGTGACTTGTTACATTCTTCCGTAATTACTAATCGCGACATATTGTCTTGCCAACATAGCTCCTCTTCTATATTCAGTCCTTTGTGTTGCGACAGAAGAAATATTGTCGTGACAAATTTCCTTAGCCATTTGTTTGGACGTTTGTCGCAACACACAGAACTCTATTGCAACATAGACTGCTGCAATTGCTCTTTTTCTCTTTTTTCTTACTGAAATTTTCTCCTTTTTGAATTAAAACCTACAAAACACAAAGTTGGTGAATACCCAATAATTTGGCATTAAAAAATATCTTAATATACTCAAAATAAGCAAGAAAAATGGATTAAAAATAGATGAGTTCAAGACTCATCAAATTCCCCTAAACTTAAAGTTTTGCTTGTCCCCAAGCAAAGAAAAGAAAATTTTGTTTGTCCTCAAATAATTCGGCTTTATTTTTAGGGACATTTTTCTACTTTCTACTGCAATCCTTTTTTAATCGGCTTCCTGAATTGAAACTAGTTAGTTGCAGCATGGTTTCAAATTTAGTTTTCAATTCGAATTAGGGAAAAAAATTTCCAGTGCATCGCAAAACAAACTAATGATTTCAGAAATGTAAACAATTCAATCAATTTATCCTGATCTGTGAGTGTGTGATGGTCTTCTTTCCCCTTCTCCTTGGCAAAATTAGCTAATCTTCTAGGGTCTGACACAGTTACTGTATATCATTTTAAGTCCCGTATGCTTGTTTTTCATATTAGTCTCCACTAATGTAGGAAAATACAACCTTCAAGATCAACTAGGTCTTTTAGGCTTATAAAGTTTGGCTTGGGTAACTGGGTGGATAATTGGTTAATTTAAGCTAAAAATTACCAGATTCCAATCTTCACTTTTTGCATCTTTGTCTCTATCCTTCATCTCTTTCTTTTCTATTGATGTCATAAAATAAATTTTCCCCCCAAACTTGATCTTGATGTATCATACTACATACTCTCCTCTTGGTAATTTTATATGCCACTGTCATTCTGATCAAGTCAGTCCCTTTAGATATAAGCCCTTTTTGCTTTTCTTTTCACTTGTCAAAGATTTTTAGGAATAGTGAAATGTTTTGTCTTTTTAGTCTTTATACCACTCTTAGAGAACTTTGGGTTAGCAGCTCTCAGTTGGCATTAAGGTACTAGGTGCTGAAACACCCCTATGAAATTAATTGTTCAAGAGAGGAAGGCCACAAGACAAAACTTATTCCAATTTGACAATTTACAATCTTTGACTTATTCTTTGCATTCCTTTCCTCTCCTTCAATTGTTCTTTTCTTTTTCCATCCTTCATTCTTGTTTTTCCTTTCAAATCAAAATAACATTTCCCTAATCTTGTCCTTTTCTGCATTTTGAGATTCTTTTCCTGAAACTTGCGTAATAAAGGGTTCTTTACTGTAGGATTAGAATAAAGGAAGGGTTCGAGGTTTCTAATTGTTGGTTCAATGAAGAAATTAGGCAATTTGGCTCAATTCTGGAACTAGAGTATATGCTTGTGCATATTAAGAGGGTAGGCTTGAAAGGCTCAAACTTCCAAGGATGGCCTATATCACTTCTTGTTAGTAGTATTGCCTAGGATTTCGCCTTGACTAATAATCTAACAAGTTCTAGGACATTAGACTATTTGACTGTGAATGAACCCAGAAGATGTCTCTAATCTTTCACAATTTGTTAAGGACTCACTTTGACCATGTGCATTGTTTTTCAGGATTTTTACTGACCTTACTGTTTACACAAAAGTCTCAAAAGCCTGATTTGTGTTTCTTATTGAGTACATCTTCCTAAATCTGATCATTCAACTTCATTCTGGCTAAATTGCAACTTCCTTTTCCAATTAGGGATTAGCTTACCACAATGCATCTATCGGTGGTTGTTTGGATTTGAATTTTGTTGTTGTGTTATTATAATCAAGTAAAGTTCATTTTGATCATGCGTCGACTCACAGCAATACAATACAACTTCAATTGTTCTCAAGTCATTTCACCCAAACATGCTGCAACAAATAAACAATTTGATCCAGGTAGTTGATTTCTTCTTTATTTAACTAAGCAAATGGTAATCATGAAGCAAAGAAAATTAATCAAAACACACCAATCAAGAAAGAACACAAATGTACACAAATTTTTCGTTAACATCTTTATTTTATTCATAGGAATGATTAGACTTTGGTCTGAGGATGAGGAGATGGAAAAGGTATGGTATTGTTCATTTTTTATTCCTTGAGGCCCTCTCCTTAGCTACTTCCATCCTTAGATATTCTTCCACCTCCTCTACTAGGGTGAGTTCTTTTTTTCCTGTTGTACTATGATTTTCATTTTTTCTTTTTTCTGTACATGGTGCAGAAGAGCTTGCTCCAATTGAGTCTGGGTTAGTATAGGGTATAGGTGGGTTTGTAACACCCTGGGGTACTATAGTGTAGGGTCTACAGTCTGAGATTTGGATTTGTAGTAGGGGTATCTTCTTCTTGCTAGACACTGTCTTCATCGCCCAGTTTATGATCTTATCATTGCTCTCCGTAAGTTCTCGCTACCTCATAGCTAGAGATTCCAGGAGTGTCCTGTTGTTTATTATCTCATAGCTTATCAAGCGAAAACTCTGTTTGTAGTGTCCTAAACTGTTCATGAAATTATTATCTCTTGAGACCATGCTTTCCTTTAGGGCATTGTCTCTATCTCTTAAGACTGTTCTCCACTATGTATCCATTTTCTCTATTTCTACTTTCCACTCTTCATCCCTTTTCTTCAGCGCATCCTCTAAATTTTGGTCCCTTCTTCTGAGCTCTGCATTAAAATACTCATCTCTGAGCTGAAGTTGTGTCTTTAACTAATTATCTCTTTCCTTCATTTCTTGCCGCATAGACATCAACCATTCTATCAATTCTGTATGATTGTAGTTCTGCCCGGAACTTTCAGCTTGTTTCTGATGAGTTTGTCTTAGCTTTGGGGATTTATTACAAAATTGGTTTTGACTTCTCTAAGCTTTTGGTTGCAATGGAATTTGGCTTTCCCACTGTTCTGGCTTAATGCACCCTTCATTCCCTTTTTCTTCTTCTATTTCTTTTTCCTTGCCCTTCCCTCTATTCTTTGGTCCTTTAGTTATACCGGTTAAGGTCAAAGAGGAGGCTCTGGGGTAGGTTTCCTCGATCCCCCACTCTTCATCAACTCCCCCTTAGATGTAAAGTTTGGTTATTGTGGCTAGGTATGGAATCATCCCCCTGCATTTGCTTTTAGAGTAACCCAAGATAGACTTTTCAATAATTTTTCCGACATTTATCTTGTACCCCTTCAACAATGTGTAGAGGAGGATTGCTTCCTCTCTTCTCACTGTGCTTAAATGCTTAGAAGGCATAAGGATAGAACTGATAAAGTACAACCATACCTTAGCTTCTTTAGTTAGGTCTTCTCTGGTAATGGATTTAAAAGGGGTTTTCTTTATCCCTTTCCATTTTCCTTTTCAACACGTAGGTAAGGTCTACTCTTTTAAATTCGGTTCCTTGAGTTGTTTCTTGAACTTAGAACCATTCTTTTGCACCCTCAGATTAAACAATTTGTTTATCTCTTCTCTACTAAACTCTACCCACTGTCCTCTGACATATACTCTTTTTCCTTATTTCTCAACCATATTCGCAAAGAATTCTTTCACCAAAGAGGCATAACCAGGTTCTTTGTGTTCACCTAGTGACTGCCATCCTCAATTTTCCAGCATTTTAGCAAAATGAGAGATAACCTTCTTGAACCATTTTTCGGCAATGAAGCCTCTGTCTTTCAAACTTCCTTCCATTAGAGTTGCTGCTTTTTCTGAAATAAAGTTCCTTGCTCTTTCTTTCATACGTACCTTTCGGCTTCATCCGCTCCTTTTCTTTTCTTGATTCTTCTCCATACGCTGTACTTTTCATTTCATCTTCACATCCTCAACTTGCAGAGCTTCTTCTTGAGAACCTTGTTCTGTTTGATTTTCCAACTCACTGTACTCTTCCATGATTTCGTTGAGGTTTGGAATCAGGGTGGTAGAATCAGACATGGTAGGGTCAGGACTTCAGAGCTCTAGGGTTTTAGAGAATGAGATGGTGGAGATTTGAGTAAGAAGTTGAGAAGGTTGAGAGTTTATGAGAAATGTGGCTCTTCAGTTTTCAAAAAATTTCTATTAATAAGCCAACTGGTTGATCTTGCCCTACATTTAATGTCGCGACAACATTGCCCGAGGGTTTGTTTTATCATTAATGCTCTGTCGCAACAAACAAAAATAGTTTTCTCGACACAATGTTAAAAAATTTTTAGAGACAGAGCCGTTCAATTGTGTCGCGACACAGAAAAATATGTTGCGACATTTCCTTTAGTGCTCTTTTGAATTTATGTTGCGACACTGGAGAATTGTGTTGCGACATAAACTTCCCTTTCAATTTGCTTCCTAATTCAAGTGTGTCACGACACAGAAAAAGTGTGTTGTGACACTAATCAACCTCTGGGTACTAATACTTCTCTTTCTTCTCTCATGAAACATTCAAAGCAATCTACATCCACTCATACTCATTTGAACATAAGTATGAACACTTATTCAATTCAAGTATGAACACTCATCTCATTTCTTAATTCAATATGTCTTTCCCTAATTTTCAGAATAGATTTTTATTCAAACATGCTAACATTCCCCCAAACTTCAGATATGCATTGTCATTAAATACAAATTTAGGGAATCAGAATTACTCCCCCTCATGGTCATTTTCTGCATTTTTTTTTTCTATTTGGAATAGTTTGCTTAATAAGGATCTTCTTGAATTTTGCTTCATTGTCTTCAAAATCAACAACACTAACATAAAACTACTAATAGATTAAATTAAAACATCAAATACATAAAATTCTACTAAATCAATTAAACTATTTAAAAACTTAAAATTTAAAATTCCTGCTTGAGTTGCACATCGAAAATTTGCTCGAGTTTAATGTCCTTAATGAACATAGGCTAAAGAGTGTCTTCAGTTACTGTAATTCTCTTTGTTTTCTCCTCTAGTATGAGCTATTCTTCATTAAACTAGTTTTCAGGCATGCTTTGTCCTACACCTTCTTGCTTCCTTGCAATTCATCATTGCCTCTCAATATAGTTGGTGTGAGATCTTTTGGATTGATCTCAGTACTACTAGGAAGTGCATTTTTGGATTGGCTTTTCAAGGATGAGGCCAACTGCCCTAATTGAGTCTCCAAGTTTCTCATTGTGGCATTGGTATTTGTTTGGAACACAATTGTGTTTGCTTGGAAATTTTCAAGGTCAGAAAATCTCTTTTCATGCATATTCAAAATCCTTTTGTTTTATGACATGAAATGAAGCATCTGGTCTTCAAAGGATTGAGTCCTTTTTTGACCCTGATACTCTCCTCTATTGTCCCTTTGTTGTTGTTGTTCTTGGAACACAGGTGAGCATAAACTTCTTTGATGATGCAATCATGTCTAGGACCACTCTTGTGCTCCTCCACCATATGAAAAGTTTTCATGGTTCCTCAGTGTTGGTGTATAGTGTGTTGGCAAGCTGGGGTTAGGCTTGAAGTGATAACTTCTTTGCTCATTCATATACTTTGTCTCCTCAACTTGGTAGGGCTCTTCTCCAACTAGTTCCTTAGCACTTCTTCTACTTCTTTCTTCCACTGGTCCCACTTCATGTGCAGTGTGCATTCTTCTTTCATTGTTTCCCAGTTTGTTCATCAATGCATCCAACTTTCCTCCCGTGGTTGTCATTTTATCAAGCCCAATAAGCATTTCCTTTCAACCTCTTCTTGCTCCTGAAGCTTGGGGATAGAGCCTTGCTTAGTTGCATTTGCAAGGTCTTTGTCCCCGGTTACCATGCCTCCTTTGCATTTCTTCTCTTAAAAGCCCCACAACAGGATGCATCAATTATACCCTTGAAGGCATAATTCATAGCATGATAGAAAATATCCATCTGAGTTGTCATATCTATTCCATGCATAGGACATCTTTTCATCAATCTTTTGAATCTCTCCATGCGGAGTGTAGGGTTCTCATCTTCCTTACTTGAAGACAATTATTTTCCTTTTCTCTCGTGATGGAAATTTTGGAGGAAGAATGCAACTCATATAAGCTTCACGATTCTTCCCAAGTGTTCACTGATCCCACTAGGAATGAATCTAACCATATTTCTGTCACATCTCTCAATGAAAAGGGGATGGTGCGGCTCAATTCTGGTCTCCACCTCATTTAGGCCATTTGTGGTGGCCATCCTCGTGAATCTTCCCATATGCTCATTGGGATCTTCAAAGGAATGACACGTGAACTAGTGTTCTTTGCACCATGTGTCGATGTTGGTTTTAGCACAAAATTGTTTGCTTCAATTACAAGTTGTCTTACCGTAGAGTATTCCTCTTGAATAATAGGCCTCCAAAAGTCCTCCATAGCATTAGACCTTTGATTTCTCTCTACTTCTTCTTCTTCTTTTTGAATAGTATGCAATATTTCTCTTTGATTTTCCATATTTCTGGATTCTGCACTGGCGATTCTTCTCAGATTCTGTAGGGTTCTCTCAATTTCAGTGTCCAGAGGCAATAGATTTGCTTCTGGTCTTCTATGCATTTAAATTCTTCCTGAAAGTAGAAATACACTGAGATCAAATGGAGTCAGGTGATATCAAAAATTATATGTCTACATTTTAGGCTTCCAAAATATCAGTTGCTTATTGACCCTTCTTTGTTCAGCGTTTTTGTTTTTCTAAGTACATTAAAGCAAGAAAAATGCTCGAATTAGAATTTCTCTCTTTTTTCAGAATATTGATTTTTAAAATCCTTTGATCATCGGCAACGGCGCCAAAAACTTGTTGACCAATATTTGTATAGAGATCAAATTCCCACGCTGCTCTTGCAAAGTTATTACCTAATCCCGATAAAGGAACGAACACATTTAGACAAATAGAAATTGTATGCTCATAATAAAGTGGATTTATCAGTGGACTGGTGGAGATTTGATCTGATCATAATGCTGCAAGTGCCTCAGTCGTACAAGTAATAAAAATGGACCTATAAGTCGGATATTGATCCCACGAGAGATAAAAAGAATTTAAGTTCAACTACCACAACTACTCGATTTCACATACTATTTGAACTTCCATTTCATAAAATTTTATTAACCTAACTAGAATTCTACTATTTAAATTTCTACATCTATGTGAAGGAATTTAAAATCCTGAAACCTAATGGCTGAACCATATTATTCTTGGAAGTAGACAAGCGGGATTTCAACTGTTTGTAAAAATTATCATTTCTACAACATAATCTAATTATATTCTATCATCAATTGGAATCTGAAATTGTCAAAGAGGCAAAGTAGTATAGTTTGGGTTTCTCCCTTAACCAAACATTTCACTGATTATAGAGTCATGTTCATTTCTGAAACATGTGTCTAAACAATTACTTGTAATCATATTTCCTTTATAAGATCCGAGTATTTTTCTTTTCCAATATTTCATACCCATTTCTTATGACTGCAGATTTCTTACTTCCTAAGACAGGGCCATTTGCCAGATTGAATGATGTCTCATCTTTAAGATCTGAAAGAGTTCTTCCTTTCCTTGATTAGATCTAAGTTAACACTGGATTGAGATTATTCCTCAAGACCAAGGAGAGATCTCTAATTGATTAAATTGATAGATCACTAAATTAATTCTCAAACCATGAGTAAATTTATGATTTATCTAAGTAATCTTTCAGAGCTCATTAGTTCTTCAATATTAGTCTAGCATACCCCAAGTAACTTCATCCATGCTCTCAGGGATCTCCAACTATATGTCACTCAGAGGGCCTCCGGGAAATCAGAGCTAGACAATTGTCCTTTTATGGGTATAAGTTACTAATGTTGGGAACAATTCACTTCATGAACAACACCATTCAAATGAACTCAAAATTCTCAATCAAAGAAATCTCTTTCTAACTGTGTAGGAAATACCATAACTAACATCAGATCTTTCCCAGTGAAAGTTGTGTTTCCCAAAAATTGAATCACAATAAACACTGAAATACTGATCAATAAATTTCCAATGCAACTGTAATCAACTGAAAGAAATGAATTCCAGCTTTTATCTAGACTTCATTAGATTCAAACAATAATCGGAATTGATCTTGAACAATTTAGCTCTACTTCAAAACTTCTGAACAATTAACTGTTTCAAGTCCAGTAAACAAATTTAAATTCTACGCTAAATCTAATCTACGAAGAAAAGAAAAATAAAATAAAATAAAAGAAAAATATAATGCAAGAGTCCTGACTCCTAGATGCTCTGGTTTTTAGCGTGTGCCTCTTTTCCTGGGTGTTTCTATTTATAGAGAGCCCCCAGTTTGGGCCCTAAATTCGATTACATTGTGGATCACAAAATGGCTATATTGCATTCTGTCCAGGCACGAAAGTGTGGTTGTGACAGAGTTTTAATTCTTTATTGCAAGTCTCTATTGCAGCATGCAGTAGTCTATCGCGACCTACTCCCTATGCATCCTTCTTGAATTCAGTCGCGACAGAGTTTTCTCTGTCCCAAAAAATCTTTCTTTGATTCTTTAACAATCTGTCTTGCAAGGTCTGCCGTTCTATCCATTCTATGTCGCGACAATCTCATGTGTGATTATTAGAATAGTTATGTTGCGACATTAACAATTGTGTCGCGACATTGTTTCTGTGCAGCTTCTTCAATTTTTTGTTGCGACCTAGTTTTTATGTTGCAACAGCATTTCTGTTGGTTCTTGTTACAACAATGTTTTCTTGTGTTATCAGCATTCTTGTCGCGACCAGGAAAGTCTATCGCGACAGAGTCTTAGCGCCACTTATCTTGATTTCTTATTGCAGCTTCATTTCGATGTTGCGACATAGTCTCTTGGTGTTGTAAATGTTTTCTATAAACCCGGTTGGTATGTATGACTATAGAACTGTTGTTTCAACTCATCGCGAAACGCGTGGGTGGGCGTGTGCGGAACAAGGGCGCTGCTGCGACCAGGCTTCATCGCGACGGCGTGTTCCGGATGTTATCATGACGAACTCGCTGCCGTATTGACCTCTTTTGTGGCGAAATAGAAAGTATGCTGGGCGACATCTGTATTTGACTTTATTTTAATATTGTTTGATCAATTCATGTGGGCTATTCTGATCTCTTCAACTGTATGTGTGATTGTTTTTGTTGGCTCAGTAGATTCACTAAGTGGCATCTTGTTGACATTTATTTCTACCATTGGGTTGGCTCCATATCTTTTTAGTATCATGGCGTTCATTATATGAAATAGAAACCTTTATTCATAGATTGCGACCATATATATTTCATAATAATGAGAAGTCTTTTCTTACGCGATCATTATTATCTCTTATAGACTTTCTAGTGATGTACAATAATCTTGTTGAATGGGAAGATGTACTTGCATGTCATATATTTTTGTTATGTGCCAGCATAGCGCTTTATCAGTCTTCAACACATATTTACTTCTTGTTCTTGCCTGTGACTATGAGAGCCATATGCGACTCAGATTTTTACTCTTCTGCCGTTCAATCTTGAGAAGGAGCTTTATCATTGTGTGGGTTATTCACTGGTATTGACATCAGAGTTGTGTTCACATGTATCTCTTTGCCTCTCCATGAGCAGTACATTCTTCCATGATCTATGACTCATATCTTTTTGTTGACATGCTCATCTTCCTCTCATTCAGATCTTGTTGACATAGCCTGTTGTGTGTTTGATTTTCCTGTTCATTTTTCTTGACAGTTTATCTGACACCTAACTCTATTTGTTAACATTATAGTATTTTATTGTATTTCCTCTAACTCCTTATTTGCCTTAACGCTGAAATTTTCTCTCACTTTTGTGAAATTTAGAAACCTAGAAACTTTGAAATTGGTGAATACTCCACTTGTTTGGCATCACAAAGAAAATTATCTGGGTTCTATACTCAAATCTCTAACAGAAAAATAGGTTCAAACAGAATGATTTTGGGCATCTATCTTTCCAATCAATTATTTTTCATTTTATATAAATTATTGAACTTTAATTTGGTACACTTTATTTTGTGATGATTGAACAAATATTTTAACTTTTTGGAGTTCCAGTAACAAGGATCTGAGTGGTGTGAGTTAAATGATGTGTTTCTCATTTTTGCATTAATCTGTTGGGAATGATAATGGACTTAAATCCTTTTATTGTGACAGCACCTTTGCACTTGTTGATCTGAACGAGCTATTTCATTGGGCGTTAGTCGAGGCCGGCACAACATATTCCTCAGTTTTGTTGGGTGATCATCAGGATTTTGGTGATTGACCGGAGGCGAAATGGATGTAGTGTTGTGCAGATTTTGGCACCTCTTGACAACTATCATGTTGGTCATTTGCGTTACTCTTCATTAATATCTGTGTTTTTTGGTGTGTAAAATGGTGGTGGAGGATGGGGAGTGCAGATCTTTTTGAGATGGGGAGAAGAGATGGAGCATGACTTGTGCCATAAAGGTGGTGCCTTGTGGTGTTTATACAGACCTTCCAAAGGAATGGGTTTGTCAGAAGGATGGGGATAATGGAGGCCTCATAAGCTGAGTGAAGGTGAGGTATAAGTGATGATATCTGGCTATTGATTGGGATAATCATGGTGGAGTTTTGAGATTGCCTTTAAAATTATATCAGAAGGGGAACAGAGTAAACCTTCATAGTTGGCATATAGCCCACTAAAATCAGTTTCCGTGGAGAGATCAACCGTGAAAGGCTCATGCTTCCATCTCTATCTTGTACTCTGGGTGAAACACAATGTGAGCTTGGAGTAAAGGAAACAAGCTGCCACTCAAAATCGAAAGAAATGAGCTCATGCATCTCTGCATATGTCTTGTGAGTGGGGTTCTCTCTGTGAAATTAGTGATGATCGTTTAAAATGTATATGTATCTGTTGTATTATTACCTTCATATCTTTCTTTATTATATTGTTTTCTCTTTTTCGATCATTAAAATAATATAATTTTGAATTTGTGGATTACGTCAATAATATTAGTGAAATTCGATTATATCTTGACTGATATTGAGGTGAAGATAATAAAGCCGAATCGATGTTAATGAGGTGGAAGTGAGAAAAATTTTGAGTTCTATCAATGAAAAACCAAGTTGAGTTAATACCAAAATGTGTTTGTTGATCATTTTGCGTTCTTATATATATTACAGATATTAGAAAGTTCGCGTGTTGTTTCGGTTGAATTGGAAAATGTGTTGGTCGCTTGTTTAATATTGAATGATAGGTTCCGGTGTTGGTCGAAAAATGGACTATTTCTACAGAGTGCGTATCAACACGATATGGCTCTATTTGCTAAGCAAACCAATCAAATCGCGTAATGAAACGTTAGTGGCTCAAGTAATAAAAATTGAAATTATGAGTGTAATACGACGATAGATTCTGTTATATTTTAGTTCTAAAAGTGAAATTGATGCCAGTAAATCAGTTTAACAAATTACAGGTGAATTCAGAGAAGACATAACACAGTTCTGTTAAATAAATATTTGAAAACCGGAAGTGGACATTGGATCTTAGTATGAAGTGTTTTCTTGATTGCAGACTTGTATTGGTTGTGGTTTTGATCTTAGAAGGATCTTGAAAGTTCTTTTGTATTATTATTAAAGATGCAGAAATCTTGGCATCACAACCATGAAATGATTGAGATATTAACAGACGTGTTGACATTTCATGTAATAAAACTACCCTATATGAATATGCATGGCACCACCATATACCTTAGTACGTGGCCCCAGGCCTAATGCCCAATTTACCATCATCAAAGCCACATAGAAGAAGCCTTAACCTTTTTCTTTTCAAATTTTATCCTTGGTAAAGAGCCTTAGTTTGCCCAAATTGTAAGATAAGTGCGAGAAAAAAGTGATCAAGAGGGGCGGTTTAGGGGGACTTCTGATTTTGAAATATGAAGGATCATGGAAGGAAAGCAATTAGAAAAGATATATGAAGAAAGGGTGCCTGTGACAAGGCGGAAAATTTGAAAAGATGTCATTTCAAGGATGAGTGAGTTTTACCTTATATCCTTCCTCCCTTAAGCAATTAAGTCCTTAGGGATGTTCTACACCTATCACCCTAATACCAACTAGTATGGGAGTTGTGACGGTACTTAGTAGAGGTTATGAAAATTAATGTAGCGTGAGCCCACTTTGAAATATCATCAAGTTCACATATGTAGTGGCTTGTCAAGTGTCGTTCCCCACAGAGGAGAAGTGTGTTTGAATAAGATTAGCTCTAGAATATTATCAGGATCTCAAGCTCAAGTGAATTATGGCTAATATAGCGGCTAATCTAAGCAGATTGTTAACTTCAATTAATGGGGGCTAGGGTTTCTCCTCACACTTATATACTGATGGATTACTATCTAGATAGAATTGATCATTCAGTAAATTAAAGGATTCAAGTTGGCAGGTTGATCATGCCTACAAGATATCCTCTCTCGAGGTATATTCGCCTATCTCGCTAGTAGGGTTTATTGCATCTCTGCACCAACCCTTAACTCCGAGACGCTTTAATGATTAAACCCTAACTGCCACACTTAGAACCGAGAGATCTTTACTCTCCGATTGACCAAGTGTCACTCCACCCGGATCCCCAAGAACCTTTATCTCTCAATCTCGGATTCCCGACAAGAGCATCTTAAACCTGGCCAAACAACACCATGTAGATAATTCACAGAAAATAGAGCAACTCGATATCAGATCCATGGATATACTGAATGAAACTGGATTAACAACTAATCCATATGAATATAACAAAATTTACAACCAAAAACCCTAGAAATAAAGCAGCACATCATGTTGTTCATTGCAATCATTGGTGTTTTTCAATCATAAGAGTTCGAAAGAGAAAAATACAAATATAGGGAGATCAGAGGGAGTTCATCCTCTTCTCCCACTCTACCTCTTGATCTCTCAGTCGCCTATGTGGGTCTTCTACCATCTGCGTCTCTTTCTTCGTCTTCTCCTTCATTTTGTTCTTCTTTTTCTTATATGAAATTCACGCGGAACAAGTCCCAGCGATGTCGCAACGTCGCGACGTTGGGGCATCACAACATTGGGCTACGGAATTGTTTGACCTCAACATCGTGACGTTGGGCTAGGATCTTCAATCTACTCCTTCAAGCCTCCATAGAACCTTCAAACGCCGCTAACACGAAGCAGTGAACAGGAGCCAAGTATCAAATACTTAAGGCTATAAACACACATATTAATGTCTGAAATGACTCAAAGAGCACTTGACAAGCGTGGGTATATGATGAGTGTTTTGGGCACTCATCCCTCCCCCAAACTAAGGCTTTTGGCATGGCGAGAGACGAATTATATGAAAACACACGCAAAGCGTGCACAGAAATGTGCAAACCATGAGTGTTATGGCAGAGCTGTGGGAGAGTCAAGGAACCAAACTTTACGATTAGGCACTTTATCTTCTAAAAGCAAGGGATCCCTATGATTGTGCAACTTTCTAAGGAACTTCCATTAACAGGTGAGGTTATTCACAGCAAGGCTAGCTCCCAGTTTCGGTGACCTTTTTCAAGTCTATGTGGGGTGTTTCATGGTCTCGACATATAGAGGTCCCGTGCCCTAAAGCTTGAGGTCCACTCACACATTTGAAAGAGTCTAACCACGAAAGATAAAACGCACCCTTTTTTGTTCACATACTACCTAAGCATGGAAGAGAACTAGTGCTTATAGGTTTCAACTGATTGTCCCTATAGTGGGGATCCATTGGTGACTCCCCACTAGTTGGTTAAGGGCACTAGGCATTTAGTTCCCCTCAAACACTCAACCAAACCTAAAGACTCCAAACTGTGGGAAGTAGTAATCTGACATCCCATATGGCGTGGCATTGAAGTGATGGCTCCCAGACCAGTTAGGCTGGGATTAAGCTTGGGCTAGGGACGGGATTTGGGTTGGGACTCAGTTATTCTATCCACACCACGTATTTTTGTCTCTTTTTAATAAGTTTTAAGCTTGTTGGCGTCTCTTTTCAAGTGATCCCATCACTTAGGTGTTAGAAATCCTCTAGGCTCATAGAATCCTTGTAAGCAAGGTCCGAAGCCTTTATATACCTTAGAGATCACTGGTGTGTGTGTGCGATAAACTACTTGGAAAATGGCTTCTTGAAGTGCAAAGTAAATGACTAAACTAAGTCACCCTAACCTTTCTAGCATACCATTCGGATCATGGCATAACTTCAGGTCTTTTCACTTTTACTCGATCCTTTTGAAAATTTGCTCAAAGCTGACCCCCAAATGATCCTTGGCATCCACTCACATGATACCTAACACAGGCCTGGCACAATACTATCTAAAAATAATCTAAAACACGCAAACACATCAAAGCGAATGTAAAAACAAAAGTGGAAAATAACCTAATCATATTTTTAAATGAGAACATGAACAAGCCAAACCATTCACATGGCCCCACCTGGGGCAAATAAATAATTGTCTCAGTATCAGCAAAACCATGAGATGAGGGTGGAGGGAACTCCCCTGGTGATCACTCGAATCAATGCGGTGGTGGTGGCATGTGAAAAGAAAGGGGTTGGGTAAGCTGATGTTGGATGGACTACTAGTTTCTTAGAATGGTGTTAAAGCAGTTTGTGCATGACTATGTTTCATGAGGCCCTGGCGTGTCCATGTCTATTGATGGAACGCTGGTGCTCAGATTCTCATCTGTGCATCGAATCGGGCGGTTTATCTGGGCAGTCCTTTAGTGTAGTGGAAGAACTAATCGGTCACTCTTCTAGATGGGAGAATTGGTGGTAATTGAGTTGGGTGTTGGATGATTATTCGAGCTCTCCTATTAGCTGCTAGGATCCCAGGCCTGAGCTTTGGTATGCCCTAAGCTCATCCTCATATGAGGGATCATTGCTCGAATCGTACACTTTCTTTGGTCTTAGTACACCCGGTTCGTCTTTCTTAATTATCGCCTTAATCGGGTGTATCCAAGCCTCATTATCCTCTAAGGGCACCTCGGCTTGCTTGCATAGACCGTAGATTAGGAAGGGATGCCGAAGATTTATCTTCACATCTTTTTTATAAAAGGATTGCATCCTCTATAACCTGGCCGACATCAAATGGGATGTCCTGGATGATGGCATAATTGAGTAGGGCCCTCTTGGCTTTCACTTCGCACACATTGGTCGTCGGGATGAGATGTGATGTGATGGTAGTCTTGCCTTAGGAATGTAGGCTGATGTTTGGCCTTAAAGTCTGCTAGCGGGACATACCATTGTTCATTTCCTTGCCACCTTTCGTTGGTCGAAACATCTGCCCAGGACTTCGGGATAGTTGGGGTTCTCATGGAGCCTATCATAAGCTTTAGAGTTTACTGGCTCCAAGTTATAGTATTGATTGATAGACCATGAGATCTGCAGAAATACTACGCTGCACCGGACCCTTTTCAGTATGTGGGAGGCTAAATTAGCGTAGAATTCTCGTACCACCATTGTGGCCTCCGGCCTCGAAGGTTGGAAAAGCGTCCTTCATGCCTTATTCACAATGGTTTTGTGAAAGAAATCATCGGGGTGGTGAAACCCCTTCTCCTTGATGAAGGACTAGTTCTTCAAGATAAGGCCGAATTTCTTGGCCGCACTCGCATTAACAAATTTCTCATGATCGTAATCATGAGTGGGCTCTTCACTTGCTTGGTTTCTTTTCGAGCTTAATTTATGCTTTTTTCTCAACATTGGGCACTTAGTGAGGTAGGGGATTGGATGATCTTCTAGGCTTTAATCACACTCTACTTGGCCTCCTAACAAAACTCTACTTGAATAGCCAATAAAATCACACAAATCTCACTTAGGAAGGAAATCAAACAAGATGGTGTTATTGGCTCAAACCTAAGGCTTCTGTAACCACCACCTACTCACGGGGTTCCTTATCTAACTCAACCAACCCACGAACCCCAATATAAATCAAATATGCAGCTAACTTACCCGAAAACCATATCATAAGGAGATAGAAAAAGGATGGTGGAACTCTAGGTTTTTCAGATCTAAAACTGTGCTTAGGACTCAGGGGGGTGCTAAAATCGGTTAGGATGAGGTTGGATGGGGGTTAGCTATGGCACCTGCAAAAATCAGAAAGGGAGTTATGGTTTCAAATTTGCATAAAGTGAGAATATGAACATTCATGTTCATAAAAACAGGGCAACATCACGACGTTCGCAAGAGTCATAGTTCCAATTTTGCGACGTTGGGAACCAACCTCGCAACGTTCCAGAGAGTTATTCTTCCAACGTCGCGACGTTGAGATCTAACGTCACGATGTTTCAAAGTGTGGAAATTCCCGAGGTGATGTTGGGATTCAATGTCCGCGGCGTTCAGTAGCTCGGCGTCGCGGCGTTATAAAGAAACTAATGTTTCCACTTTTCCTCCAGCAGCGCGGCGTTGGGGCGTCGCGACATTTACAGCGTCAGCGGCGTTGCTATTCAATATTCAGCGACGTTGCTATTCAGCCGTGACGTTAGAGGAAGGTTACTCAGCAGCACGATAAAGCATTTTTAAGTTAAGGAACGCTCCCTATTGAGGTTCGATCCTGGTCGACCAGGAATTAGATTCTGAAAATTCCCTAAGCCATCTCCCTATCGTCAAGGCCAATCTCAAGCCCGAAACACAACAACACACATAAGTTCACAGCCCCGAAAAGGCCATCTCTAAAAGCACCACAATATGTTCAAAACTACACTCAATGAATGAAAAACTTTAAAAATGCTTCGTCATTTTCATAGGCGCTTTATTTAATGTCGTTAGCTTGACTTCCCTGAATCTCAATTTCCCGAGACAACGAGGTTGCCTCTCGAACTCCCACTCGCATCAGATCCGGTGTGCCTCGACCGACGGGCCCTCGCTTTGCTTCATGAAAGTCGCTCCAAAGTATGGCTTCAATCGTCATACAAGCAAATCTTTAAAACTCCCCTTCTCTAGGTGCATGATTTCCACCCCTCCATACTGAAAAACCTAAGTCATAGTAAATGGTCCTAACCACCTCGACTTTAATTTTCCTGGGAAGAGCTTGAGTCGTGAGTTAAATAAGAGGACTCGTTGACCTTGCTAAAACTCTTTCCTTACAATATGTTTATCATACCAGGCTTTCATCTTTTCTTTATAGATCTTAGCATTTTCGTAAGCCTCATTCGGAACTCTTCTAATTCACTGAGATGTAGTATGCATTTCGCCAGCCATCTTGATCGTCTATTTAACTACCGAGTTGCCTAATATGCTCTATGTTCCAATTCCAAAGGCAAGTGGCATGCTTTCCTAAACACAAACCTAAATGGTGACATCCCTATGTGTTCACTGTCGCCTCTATAGTCCCCGCAGCGCATCATCTCCAATTCCTCTTCTTGTTAAATCGACTCATTTTCCAAGATATTCTGATTTCTATTTGACACCTCCGTCGTCATTAGTCTCGTGGTAAAAGCAAGTACGATAATGCCGAACACCATATTTTCTCAAAACGTTGTCTACAAGTTTGTTACAAAAGTGTGTTCCTCCATCTGTAATCAACGCCGGAGTTTCAACTAAAGTGAATATAAGGATCAAAGAACTTCTACTCATCACTCTAAGATTACTAGTTGCGGTAAGTATGGCCTCTACCCATTTGGAAACGTAGTCTATGGTCAACAGAATGTATAGATTGCTTAATGATGAAGGAAAGGGGCCCATAAAATACATCCCCCATATATCAAACTGCTCTACCTCTAAAATGGCTCTTGGTGCGGCGGCTCATCTCGCTTGATATTGATTCCACATGCGCTGCCTGAGGTGTCCTTAATCAACAAAATTTATATCTAATACTCCACCACGTAGTATTTGTTACCGCAGATAGCGGCTCAGGGATCTATTGTGATGGGTTTTCGCATAAATGACTTTATAGTGAAGTCAAAATTGGTGAATCTTACTGATTTCGGGTTTCATAAAAATGGTATCGCCTGAAACTAAAAGCAAATGAATGCAAAGACACTCTGCTGTTGGTGGCCAATAATTGTTTGTGTCCCAGGAAACGGAAGGTGCCTCGTCTTTTCTCGCTGGTTGGGGAGGATGACCTATAGTCATCTCTCGAACCGGATCTTCATTTAGCTATAAAAACTTAACTATCCTTTTAAAAATGGTATTCAATGAGCATTAATGGTCTCAGGCAGTAAAAAACAATTCTCCTTGACTCACCTTCCAATGACTAATAGATGGTAACTAATGAATCTTAGTGGATCTTGCAATAAGCATCCATTGAACCCTAAAATATTATCAAATACGGATCATTCAAGGTGACTCGAAGGGATCTAACATAGAGTTTAAGGAAAACATTGATTGCATCCTTTTCCCAGTAGCCTTCCACTTCAAGGATGAAGGGGTTTTAGCCGCTCATCCTCTGAGTTTTCATCCTCAGAGGCTGTTTGGCTTGTGAGAAAGTGGAAAGAAAAAGATAGAAAGTGAGAGAAAATGAGAAAAGCGGGAAAATGCTGAAAGCTTCCCTCCAAAAATCTATACAAAGTGAAAAGTCTCCTACAATGTCTTGTCTTAGGGCTTTTATAGCCAAACCCCATTACAAAATACCAAAATAACCAAAAAAATAACTATTACAGGAGACACCGAAGAAATTCACAAGTGACAAAAAGTCAAAAAGTCAAAAGCAATGTGAATGCTAAGGAAGGGCAATTTCGCAGGGGCTGCGAAATTTCACAGGGGTTGCAAAATTTTTCAACCCTTGTGAAATTTCCAAGGGCTACTGCATCTCTTTGTTACGCTTTTGGTTTTTCCTTTTTCTGTTCTGATTCCAATTAATTTCTTCATACTTGAGCTGAATCCTTATTTATGGTATAAATGGCCTGTAAAAACAACAAAACTTGCCATAACATTTGATTAGTAGCATTGCAAGGTCCTTAACATGCCAACTGGGTTAATTAGGCTGATTACTATGCAAAAAATGCTCAAAACCTGTATTAATAAGGGTGCAAAATAGCACAATTTGGGTAGCAATCAAATATGCTTCCCATTCTTTAGCATTTATCACGGGTAGACACAAACTGGTGAGCATTCTTGAACAAGGTGGGCCAATAGAATCTCGATTGAAGTACCTTTGCAACTATTCTATATCCCCCAAAGTGCCCCCAACATGGTAGAGTGTGGCAGTGATTTAGTATACTTTCCATTTCCTCTTCTAGGACACACCTTCTTATCACCTGATCGGCACAATGCTTATAAAAAATGGGCCCCTTCCAGTAGTAATGTTTCAACTATGCAAAAAATCTCTTCTTCTGTTGATAACTAAACTCTGGTGGTAGCACTCTTGCCACCAAGTAGTTCACAAAATCAGAAAACCAAGGTACCGGCTCTTTCGGTTTTAATCGCCAAGAGTCATTTTGTCATGAAATCATCATTGATCGGAATTTCTTTACTCGACCCTTCTAATCATGAAAGATGGTCAGCTACTAGATTTTTAGTCCCTTTCTTGTCTTTAATTTCCAAATCAAACTCTTATAGTAGTAACACCCACCTTATCGGGCTCCCGCTTCTGGCCCTTCTTACCATCATCGTGCAATTTTATGGCCGAATGGTCAGTGTGCACGATTACCTTGTTACCAATCTAGTAAGGTCGGAACTTGTCAAACGCAAATACTATTGCCAAAAGCTCTTTTTCAATTGTTGCATAATTTAGTTACACATCATTCAACATCCGACTCGCATAATAGATAACCTGAAATGTTCTTTCCCTCTTCCTCGACTCCAAGATTACCCCTATCACAGAGTCGCCGCATCACACATTAGTTCAAAAGGATGATTCCAAATTTTGTTACTACACAGGTGTTGACACCCACCCCTTCTTCGAAACAAGAACGCTGCATACACCGATCATCAAACCTGCGCGCCTCGAACATGCAGATTTGACAAGGGTTTGCCTATTTTGGAGAAATCCTTTATAAATCTTTTGTAGAATCCTATGTGACCCAGAAAGCTCCTTATTCCTTTCACTGAAGATAGGGATGTAGCTTCTCTATTGTTTCAATCTTGGCTTTATCTACCTCGATTCCTTTTTCTGAGATCTGGTGCCCTAGTACAATGCCTTCCTTCACCGTGAAGTGGCACTTTTCCCAATTCAGCACAAGGTTAGTTTCCTCACATCTTATTAGTGCATGTCTCAGGTTCTCAAGACAATTATCAAAAGACTTTCTTAGCACAGAGAAATCATCCATGAATACCTCAATTGTTTTCTCGACCATGTTTGAGAATATAACCATCATACAACGTTGAAATGTGCCCGATGCGTTACATAATCCAAAGGGCATTCGCTTAAAAGCGAACGCACCGTACGGGCACGTGAATGTTGTTTTCTCTTGGTCCTCTAGTGACATAGTTATCTTATTATAGCCCGAATACCCATCCAAGAAACAGTAATACTCATGCCCGACCAGCCTGTCTAGCATCTTATCCAGAAACGATATGAGTGAACCATTTTTGACAGGTTGAGCTCCCTCTGGGAATGGTTCGATGATGACAGTCATATTTCTACAAAAAAGTGGAAGAGCTCATTAGTTAGAATTCTTGAATTTATTTGATTGGTATTATTTTTTAACTTAATTATTCCTAGTACTAGTACCGTGTACCCATGCAAAGTATTGTATCTTGCTCTGATTTCCAGGAGGCCCTCTACGTGACACAATGATGGAGAACTTTAGGGTAAAAGAGTGCCTCTTCGCTGGGTATGGCAGACTCAATACTCGAATTAATGTGAACTCGAAAGATTACTCAGATAAATCACTAACTTACTCATGGTTTGAGGGTAGTCTGAAGAAGTATCAGTTTAATCTCTCAGAGGTTTCTCCTCTCTAGGATGAAAGGATTCAGATCCCGTGTTAACAAAGATCCAATCAAGGAAATGGAGAATTTGATCAGTATTGAAAGATGAGGTTCCATCTAAATTGGAGAAGGATTGCAATATCCTGTCTATGGAGGCAAGAAATCTTCAGTCCTAATATTTGGGTGTGAAGTACTGAAAAGGAAAAATACTCAAATCTTAGAAAGAGGATTATATCTTACAGAATGATTAGATTCATGAGCCGAATGAACATGAATCTCTAATTAGTGAAAGGTATGGTCGAGGAGAAATCCAAACTATACCACAATACATCTTGACAAATTCAGCCTAAACTTATGGTGGCTTAGCTACGATTCAAAATGATGCGTAAATCGACAATTATTCATCAGATCTATGTCCTAGTGTTTTCTCACTGAATTCTCAACCTATTCTTATTAATATTTTACGTATTAATTAAGGAAATGACTTTAGTATTATTTTATTCGTTTTTCAATCATCTTAATATTGGAGTTCAAATAGTAAGGATCTTGAGTAGTTGGGGTATTTGGTTTTATGATTCATCCTCAATCCTCAAGGAAATGATATCTGGACTTAATAAAAATCCACTTTTATTACTTGTATGATTCGTGCACTCAGAGTACCAAGACCAATCAAAAATCTTTAATGAATCCACTTACAAAACGACAAACACATGTTTTCATCAAGACTAAAACATGTTTAAAATAAAGCTTCTAGTCTATACAAAAAAAGGTCTTAACAAGCTTTTGGCGCCATTGTCGAGGATAGATGATTGATGGATTTAAAGATCAATATTCTAACCAAAAAGGGAATTACTAATTTGGACATTTTTCTTTATTTTATCATAAATTTCATAAAATCATGAAAATAGTTTTAATGACAGTAGCTGATTATGCTACTGAAAATTTTCTTTTGGGCCTAAATTGAGATAACTATTTCCCACAGATTTCATTTGATCTCAATGTGTTTCTATTTTGAAAATAAGAATGTATAGAAAACTGTGGCGCATTCAAGTACCTTAGATTCGTAAATAAAGAACACTGAGAAATCTGAGGAAGATTACAAGTGCAGAATCTAGAAATATGGCAAATCAAAGAAAAAGACTGCAAGCCATTCTAGAAGAAGAAGAAGAAATAGAAAGACCTCAAAGGCAAATGACTATGGAAGATTTTTAGAGACCTTCTATTCAAGATGAATATTCTTGTGTAAGACAGCCTGCCATAGAACCAAATAATTTTGAACTGAAGCCAGCCTTGGTCACCATGGTACAGCAGCATCAGTTTACTAGTCATCCTTCTAAAGACCCCAATGAGCATATGTGAAGATTCATGAGGATGACTGATACAATCAAGCAAAACGGGTGAAACCTAAGTGATCATGTCAGAATCCCTTACTCTACCGAGACGTGCCAAGAATTATTTAAGTCACCGCCCTCTGGCTGATCGCGACAAATTAAGAAGAGTTGGTAGAAGCTTAAATGGGCATATTCTTCCCTCTAGCCCTGACATCTGAAAGACAAGATTATAGTCTTCAAGCAGGAGGAGGATGAAAGTCTCTACAACGCATGGGAGAGATTTAAGAGACTACTCAAAAGAGGTCCTATGCATGGAATAGATCTGACCACTCAGATGGATATGTTCTACCATTCCATGAATTATGCCTCAAATGGTATAATTGATGCAACCTACTGTAGGGCTTTCAAAAGAAGAAGTGTAGAGGAGGCAAGGCAATTGATTGAAGACCTTGCCAAATGCAACTACAAAGCTCCATCTGAAGCTTTAGGGAGCAACAACAAACTAAAGGGGAGTGGTGTAATCGAGCTTAATCAAATACTGCCATTGTAGCAAAGTTGGATGTATTGATGAACAAGATGGGAAACAATGAGAGAACAATGCATACTGCACTTGAAGTGGGGACAAAGAGGATGCAAAGGAGAGAGATAAGAAAGAGGATTAAGAGGGATCAAACTACGCAGGGTCCTTGGCTAAGTCGAGGAGGCACAGATTCTCAATGCCAATATGAGCTACATTTTCAAGCCCAACCTCAACTTGCCCACTCACTACACACCAGCACTTAGGAACCATGAGAACTTCTTATATGGAGGAGGAGCACAATATGGTCAAATACCTGGACTAAATTTGCAGCAATATCATGCCTCCTCAGGGTTCCAACAAGAATAAAGAATGTTAGGAGCATTTGAAGGTGACAGAGAGTCAAAATTAGGGGCAAGAGGAGATCTAATTCCCTTGAGGACCGTATGTCATTTACTGGGAGAAAATAAGAGGTCGCTAAACATACGAGCGTGTTTGTCGAGCTACGCATTCCAGAAAACACAACCTGCAGCCTGTGCCAATACCAATGCCTCTTTAAAGAATCGAGACTCAAGTAGGGCAAATGAATTCTGCAATGCACGAGCTCAAGGATACTTTCTTATGACACAAGGAAGAATCAAGGATTAAATGGCTCATCTGTAAGAGGATTTGAGTGAAGTCGGGGAAATTTAAATGAAGTTGCGATCCATATTTTTAAGAGGGAAAAGAGTTTTGCTGAAATGAAGACATTCTATAGCAAATGTCTAGCTAAAGACATTAAATTGAGCAGCTTCTTGGGAGGCAACCCAAACTGAATTTTAGATTTTATAGTTTGTTTAATTTTGTACTTGATGTTCTAGTTTTAATTTTGTTTGAAATTTTATTTTTTAGTTTTTGCTGAATTTTCAGGGACATGGAAGATGAACTGGAAATGGATGTTATTAGGAATCACACTTTCAAACCGGGAATATAAAAATATGTTACAAGGGAGTATTTTCATTTCCCTTAATTTGTCCTTAATAATAGTATAGCTGAAGTCGGAATGAAAATTTTATTGTGCAAATTGCTTGTATGCATTATTGAATACCTTGATGAATGATATTGTGTGAAGAATGAGAATTGTTGTTCATACTTGAATTGAGATTGTCTGTGTAAAGTGTGTTTTCACAAGTATGAACTAAGTGGAAAGACTTTATTGCATAATGTCATCTAGGTTGAATGTTTGAAAGTATGAAAATATGAAGAAAAAAAATTTAAGTAGGACAAAATTCTGTCACGACAAACAGAGTTATGTAGGGACAAAATTTTGAACTTTTGTTGCGACATTGGTTCTTTTTGTCACGACAAAGAAAAATCAAACTTCAACGCAAGTCACAGGAAATTCTATCGCGACACACTTTCTTTCTATCTTAGAAATCATGTTGCGACAAGATTTCTCTATGTCGCAACATAATATTAAAAAAGGGCACAACTTTAGGTCAAATTTTGTAAAGACAAATAATGAAAGCACAACAACTCTTGGCATATAAATAGAAAATGTTTGAAGACTGAAGAGTTACCAACCTCATAAACCTTCAACCTTCACCAAATCTCTCTCACTTCCCTTCGAAACCCTAGATCCTTAAATCTCTCTCTCAAAATGTCCGAGCCAATGAACCTGGATCCAAACCTCAATGAAATCATGGAAGAATATGCTAAGGAGGAAGAAATAGCTTCCAAGCCACGGCTAGCAAACAAGTGGGCGGAAGAAAGGGCTAAAGTAAATAGAGAACCTGAGCAGCCAGTGGAAGAATCTAGAAAGAGGAAGAGAAAGAGAGAAGATAAATAAGGAAGAGCAGAGAGCAATGGAGAAAAAGTTAGTGACTGGGTCTCTGATATGGCTTATGTCACCTGGAGGGATAAATTATAGAACAGAGACTTAATTGGGGAGAGAGGCTTCAACAAGTGGATTTCTCCATTCAAAGAGATATCTAGAGCAAGGGATTGCACCTGTTCTGTGAGCACAAGTGTAGCGACCCCCGAGCCTGGTCCGACTCCGGGTTGCGACCAAACCAAAACCCTGACGCCTGCTAATTTCTTTTATTTACCTTTTATTAAATTTTATTTTCCAAAATGTCGTGAACCCGAACTCGACTCAACCGAATGGCGTGATCTAAACCTGAGCCTCGATTTATCTGACCGCTTTCTTTTTATCTTATCAAAACATTTTATTTATGTCACCTTTTGAGTTTTTCAATTATGGAAGTATTTTCAAATGGTAGGCCCATAAACATTTACCTTATACACCCGCTTACAAAATGGCTTATCTTGCCTTTTACAAATGATACACAAAAACAATGGTTCAGAGTTTGACCTTTGTCTACAAAATATCACATGTTCAAAAGATACGATATGAAATGGGATAGGTATATACTTATACTCCGCAACTTTCTCATGACTGCGCTTCTTGCTCTTGGCCTCCTTCCGTTTACTCATAACTTGCACATAGATAAAAACTATACGCTAAGCATTTTCATGCTTAGTGATTGTATACAGTTCTATTCCAATTTTCAGTTTAATATGACATGCATTTATCATTAAATCATGCCTTTTATATCAAACAATACTCATGCTTATTCATTTTTCGCATGCTTTCACTTTACAAATCATTGATCATATCAAATATGCATTTTCAAATGCAACAAATCATACCACAATTCAATTCATGCGATTCAAACATACCTAAAGATGTGCTTTAGTTTACAAATCCCATTTACACTCATCAAGTTCGTTATTTCACTTTGTCTATGCAATTCACATTCATGATGGATTCCGTTCGGTGAATCCCATCCTTTTTATCATTCGATAATGTGCTTACACATTTCACAATTTCGGTCTCCCATCATGCCAAATGCCGATTGGTATACCCTGACATGTGGTATTTAAATGCCACACGCCATTAAGACGGATGCAGATTGGTGCATCCAGCCAAGTGGGACATTGGACAATTTCGAGGTGCTCATGATGCATGTCGACAGGCATCCTCTCCGTGCTGTTCATTCTGTGATATCGATTCAATCTAAACATGTCAAGAATCGACAAATTTATTTACAATTCGATTAATCTTTCACATGCACTAATCGTCAATCATTTCAATTATCACATTTTCAAATCCATATACACTTTCATAATATCATTTCAAAGATATACTATTCCATATAATCATTTCATATTTATTCGTATACTACCAAAACACTTTGAGCAAGGATAGAGTCGCTGAACAAAACCAAAGTCAGTCGACTCTAGTTTCCTACCTCTTCGATCTCTACCCTAGGTTGGGAGATCCTCACTCCGTCCCTAAATAATAAAAATCATGCCACTCTTAGTGGATAAAACAATTATTATACATTTTATTGAATGTCGACACTTTCGTTAATTAAGACACTAAGTCTCAGCTCGAAGATTTAACGTCGCTAAGGCGGCGAGGCATGATGTTTTTCATTTAGTTTTATCCTTATTCAACCCCCCATTAATCATTTATTAGGGTCCTTAAACTATCGGTATGAAACGAGGTGTTCGAAACAAAATCTAAAACTGCCTTAATCTGTGAAACAAAGGATTCCCCACCGCGGTGAAGCACTCTACCCTAAGATAGCATGGCTACGGGCCGCAAGCAGCAGCCCTTCACAAGCATAGGCCCGTGACGCCCGCTTTTCTCGGTTTTTCCCTTTGCATTTTTCACCAAAAAATTCTCAAAAACTCAAACCAAAACATGGGAATCACTCCCAAAGACATTCTAAAGTCATCCTAAACCTACCATGAGCAAAACCCCATGGATGGATTAGGGTTTTTCTAACTCAAACTTCATTTTTAGAGAAATCTGTGTTTTGGTTCTTACCTTTAAATCCCTTTGAATCTTCTTCACCTAAGATGCTTGATCATTTAGAAGCAAGAAATGGGAAGAAAAACACACCAAAATCACCTCTTCTCGCTTCAACCCTAGCTTCTCCTCTCTCTTTCGCTCCTCAAAATGATTTGCTCATGAGCCCCAGACTCACCTTCGGGTCTTTTGCCTTTATTTGCTTAAAGCCTTGTTTGGCTTACCCAATAAATCCCATTCCTTATTTTTGGCATTTTAACTCTTCATTTATCATTTAATTCACATTAGCATTTGAGTTATCATTTGACCCTTAGGTCCTCATTTTACAAATTTCCAAATTCCAGCTCTCTTTTCACTGGGTTTATTTCCGGGTTCCATCAATTTCTCATTTTAGCATATAATACTTAATCATATGCTCACATTTTCATTTCACTTTTCACTATTTAAAAATTTATCAGTTTTACTGGAAAAAACCCAAGTTGGCTCAATTTATACTCGGAATATATAATAAAAAAATTATTATAAAAATTCAGCAGCATTTTCGGGCGTTACAACAAAGCTCCTGGATTCTTGGACTTGGTAAAGGAGTTCTATGCCACTATGGTGGGAATGAAGGATAAGGAAGTTCATGTTAGAGGGAAATGGATACCTTCTCAGAAGAGAGCAAATTGACCAGACGTACAATCTTCAAGAGAGGAAGAATGGTTCAAAGTTTAAGAAACTAGTGGAAGCACCTGATTTCCAGAAGATTGTAAACTTGATGACTGATGGCAAGGGAAAGTGGAATGCCACCAGAAAAAACCCATATGAGTCCATTGCCAGAGGAGCATTGACTGAACCAACAAAGGTGTGGTTATGTTTTATGTTCAAATATTATCTCCGCTTCTAAACACCTATGTACAAATGTGATATGTAGTAGTCTGGTTGTATGCTATCCTAAAGGGTTACAAATTAGATCCAGTGAATCTACCTTCCTCCCATAGGCATGAAAGAAGAAGAAAATAACTCACCCTACTCTTCCATATCTTTTCCCTCCCTGTACCTAATATCACATCCTTGAAAAATTCAATAAAATAGAGAAAATTTTCTGCAAAGCTTTCGGTGTCTACTTTTATTTTTCATTTCTTGTTTGTTTTTTTTTAAATTTTCTTCCTTCATGCGATAATTGAAATTGTGACTCAGGTAAATAGCTAAGTTGAATGAATGAGAAACCAAATTTCCAGTTTGGAATTGCTAAATAAGTTGTGAATGTTTAGTGGAGGTGAATTGTTGATGGGATTGAGTTGTTACTGTGTTACATTTTTCTAAACTGAATGGTTGATCTAAATGAACATTCTAATTGTTAAATAACACAACAACATATCCACAAAACCAAACAAACAATTTGATAGATGCATTAGGGTAGGATGATATGAATTGAAAGGGAAAGTTGTATGGATATTAATAAATGTGTTGAACTTCAAGAATAAGGAAGGTTTTAATAAATTGATGGAATAGCTAAGATCTATAATTCTATTTTTGTAAATTGTTTGGTTATAAAAATCCTAATAAGCTTTGCACATGGTCAACAATAGCTCTGAAACAAATTGTTCCAAGATTTGGGACATCTTATGGGATCCATCATAGTAATCTCTCCAATGTCCTAGAACTTGTTGGATTATTAGTCAAGGCGAAATGCTAGGCAATGCCACTACAGAAATGTGATTTGTGCCATCATTGGAAGTTTGAGCCTTTCAAAGCCTACTCCTAATGATATGCATGCTATTGCCACACACTAGTTCCTTTATTCAGCTCTTAGCTAACTTCATCATCAACCAGCAAATGAGAAGCCCCATTCCTTCCTTAAACATAATCCTACAGTAAAGAACCCTTATTTACCCAGATTACAAGACAAAATACATCAATGATAGAAAAGGACAAGTTTGGGGGAATATTATTTAGAGTAATAGAGAAGGATAAAAAGGGTTGAAAAATAAAAATTCATAGAGATAAGAAGAGATGAAGAGAATTAAGAAAGAAGCTGTGAAAAGGAAAACATCAAGGAAGAATGAGTTTGGTGTTGTAGCCTTCCTCCCTTGAACAATTAAGTTCTTAGGGGATGTTCAACACCTAGTACCCTAATGCCAACTAGTATGGGAGTTACTGACCCAAAGTTCTTTAAGGGAGATAGAAAGCTTAAAAAGAAAAAAAAATTGCACCATTCCAAAAAACCTTGATAACTATGAAAAGTGAAAAAGCTTTTGAGATAAGGAAGAGAAGTCATACTCTGATTGAAGTAAATAAAAAGGGAAATACCAAAGTAGAGAGTATGCAGAAAGAGGCACAAAACCTGATGGGGAGGTTAGAAACTTAAAATCAAGAGAAATCAAGGATGCATGATAAAGGCAAGAGTGTAGGTTGTCAATGGAATATAGGTCAAATTGAGCCTAAAGTATCCAATTATCTACCTAATTACCCAAGCCACACATTACAATCCTAAAAGACCTATTTGATCTTGAAGATGGTGATATGCCTACATTAGTGGAGATTAATATTACAAACAAGCATATGGGACTTAAAAAAAATGAAAGAGAAGTATGCTAACTGAGTATTATCCCAAAAGATTAACTAATCTGTAAAGGAAAAAGAGGGAAAACCAGCACAAACTCACAAATCAAGGTTGAAATATTAAATTGTTTACACCATATGAATTATTTGTTTGGTCGGTGAACTTAATTGAAAATCTTCCAGATTCTAGATTGGAAACATGTTTAGAAATAATTTTACAACTTACTTATATTTCCTGCCCAATCGTAGTTTTAAATTAAAAATGTCCTTAAAATAAAGCTAAATTGTTTGAGGACAAACAAAATTTTCTTTTCTTTGCTTGGGGACAAGCAAAACTTTAAGTTGGGGGGAATTTGATGAATCTTAAACTCATCTATTTTTAATCCATTTTTCTAGCATGTTTTTAGTAGTTTTATATCTATTTTTATGCCAAATTATGGAATATTCACCAACTTTGTGCTTTGCAGGTTTTAATTGAAAAAGGAGATAATTCCAGCATAAAAGAAGAAAAAAAGTGCAATTGCAACATTCTCTGGTGCGACATAGTTTTTGTTTGTCGCGACATAATTTCAAGCATATTAGAGAATCGTGTCAGAGCTAGCAAACAGATAGTCAGTAACAAAGTCCGTGATGAACTCAAAGCAATTAATCACAGACAAAAAGCTTTCTACTGCGACATTGCTAAAGAGTATGTAAAGAAGATTGTCGTGACACTCTTAACCTGGCTGCGGATAATGATCAAGGAAACGGCAAAGGAACTTTGTTACACTAATCCTTCTTCTCCCCACAACATAAAGGTCAAGATTAGCGATGAATTCTCTCGTCGCGATGCTAGCTGGAAGAGCAATACAAGAGGAATGGTGACAAAGAAATTCAGGTTGCAACATAATAAAGAATGGAAGGAAGAATCTCTGTCATGACAAAGAAATTTTTTGTCGCGACAATAAAAGCTACAAAATAATAGAATTATGTCGCGACATAAGAAAATTCGGTCGCGACAGAAACTGAATGAGAATTGAGATTAGCTAAGTCAAGTCTGTCGTAACAAAGATTTCAATGTCGCAACAAACACCTCAACCAGCGAAAAGGAGAAGAGAAGAAAATTTTGTCGTGATAAAAGAAAATTATGTCACGACATAAATTGTTAAGGAAGCAAAGAAATACTGTCGCGACAAAGTAGACATGCAGAAGAGAAAAAATGCTTGTCGCGACAAATTCCGCATGAAGAAAATGAAGTCGCCATAAAGAAATTTTCGTGGTCACAACATAAGACATTCCCGCCACGACAAGAACAAGATCAAGTTGGATCAAAACTCTATCTTATGACATCAAAGTCCCGTCATGACAATCCAAGAAAAAAGCCTGCAGAACAAAGCTGCTATAGAAAATCGCAAGTCGCGAGTAGAAGCCCGTGACAAAGACCGAAGACTCTATTGTGACATAACTTTCTATGTCACGATAGAGAGACCAATTTGGGCAAGAAATTTAGGGATCCACAACACTGTCTTAAAGTGCAGCCTAACATTGGAAAGTCTATAAATAAACGCATCTAGGGCACTGTGTACAGCTTCGGCAATTCCAAGACTTCTAGGTAGTAGAAGACTCTTTATATATTATTTTCTTTCTTTTTTTTTTATTATTTCCTATCTAGTAGATTTAGTTTGAGCATAGTTTTAGTTAGTTTTTCTTTTTATTTTCCAGAGTTGAGTAATGAACTGTAGTGTAGCTTCGAGCTGGAACTTCTTGTTAAATTTTCTCTTTCATTATTGTTTTGAATAAAATGGAGTTTGGAAAATTTCGATTTCATTTATTTCATTGCTTATACTTTCAATGAATTTTCGATCGTTAGTCACCATTTGGAGTGAACCGTGATTTGAAAGGTGGAGCTCCCTCTAGGAATGGGTCAATAATGATAGTCTTTTTTTCTGCACAAAAGTGGAAGAACGCCTTAGTTAGAATTCTTGAATTTATTTGATTGGTATTATTTTTTAACTTAATTGTTCCCATTTTAGTACCATGTACCCAAGAAAAGTATTGTATCTTGCTCTGGTTTCCAGGAGGCCCTCTACATGACACAGAGATGGAGAATCCTAAGGGTAGAAATCAGTTCTTCGTGGGTATGGTAGACTAATACTTTGGAACTAATGAATTCTGAAAGATTACTCAGATAAATCACTAACTTACTCATGGTTTGAGGATAGTCTGATGAAGTATCAATTTAATCACTCAAAGGTTTCTCCTCTCTCTGATGAAAGGATTCCGATCCCGTGTTAGCAAAGATCTAATCAAGGAGATTGGAGAATTTGACAAGATCAAGGATGAGGTGCCATCTAAATCGAGAAGGCCGGTACATCCTGTCTTAAGGGGGGCAAGAAATTCTAAATTCTAATATCCGGGGTGTGAAGTACTGAAAAGGAAAAATACTAAATCTTAGAAAAGAGTATTATACCCATAAGTAGCCGATTAGATTCATGGAGTCGAAATGAACATGTGATTCTCTAATTAGTGAAAGGGAATGGTCAGAGGAGAAATCCAAACTATACCACAATCCACTTTTGTCAAATCAAGATTTGGAATCTATGGCTTAGCTAAGATTCAAAATGATGTAGAAATTAACAATTATTCATTTGTCTATGTCCTAGTGTTTTCTCACTCAGTGAATTCTCAACTCCATTCTTATTAATATTTTATGTACACTAGTGAAATGACTTTAGTATTATTTTATTCGTTTTCCAATCATCTTATGATTCATCCTCAATCCTCGTGGGAACAATATCTGGACTTAATGAAAGTCCACTTTTATTACTTGTAAGATCTATGCAGTTGTAGTGATTAAGACCAATCAAAATCTTTAATGAATCCAGTTTACAAAAATGGACAAACACATATTTTCATCACATCTTGGCCTCAACAAGCTCCGTGCCGCTGTTAGGATTAGATAACATTCCTCGTCAGAAATTCTCCATAAATTTGTATATATTTGCTTGTCCACTAGTCTATCTATATCACAAATGGGTCTTAAATAACTTTTTTGGCGCCATTGTTGTGAGAGATAATAGTCCTTCGTGGTGGCAGAGTCATAACTTTGTTTGAACAACTTGGTCTATACAAAAAGGTCTTACTAAGTTTCGCGCTGCCACGGGATTAGATAATAGTCCTTGGTAGTAGTTCCATAAATTTAGATATATATATATATGTGTGTGTGTGTGTGTGTGTGTGTGTGTGTATGTTCTTGTTTGTCCACTAGTCTATCTATATCACAAATCGGGTCTTAATGCTTTTTGTGCCATCATTTCGGAAGTAGATAATACCTTCGTGGCGTAGTCATAACTTTGTTTTAAATAAATGGGTCTATACAAAAAGGTCTTAACACTCCATCAAGGCTTTCCAGCTCCATCCTCTAATAGGATCCGGTGCATACACATGGAGGGGCGGATCCCCTTCAAATCGGCTAGAGACCATCCGATAGCATCCTTGTGATGTCGACTACTCTCATGTTTCTCTTCTTCCACTACTATCAAAGCTACTGATATGATTACTAGTAAGGTTGAGGATTCCCCTAGATAAGCATACCTCAAGTGACTAGGTTGTGGCTTTTGCTCCAACTGTGGTGATCACTCAATCGAAGGCACTAAAGTCTGGGTGTTCTTTCCCAACGGCTCATAATACTTTCTTCTTATCGACTGGAAGGAGTCCATCCATTTCACATACTCTTCAACCTCTTCACTTAGTTCCTCCTTAGCATTCTGCACAAGGCTAGTCTCCAAAGGGTCAGTCAAACCACTTTGGCTAAATACTATAGCCTCTACGCCTATCAAGTAAAATATGAATCGCATCACGGGATGCCGCACAAAGATTAAATACACTGAATCTAACCTCATCGTCTTACACTCTTAATTTCAGTTCTCCCTTCTACACATCAATCATAGCCTTACCAGTTGCTAGAAATGGTCTACCCAGTATAATGGGTATCTCCTTATCTTCCTTCATATCCAACACTATGAAATCTATTGGGAAGATAAACTTATCTACCTTTACTAGCACATCTTCTATCACTCCCCGAGGATGTTTCAATGATCTATCCGCCAACTACAGGGTGACAATCGTGGGTCTAGCTTCACCTAACCCCAACCATCTAAAAATGGATAAAGGCATGAGGTTAATACTGGCTCCCAATTCACATAAGGCTCTCTCGAAGATCGAGTTCCCTATCTTACATGGGATTGTGAAGCTGCCTGGGTCCTTTAGCTTCTGTGGTAATTTCCTCTAAAGTATAGTACTTCATTCCTCAATAAGGCTCACTGTCTCAAAATCTGATAACCTTCTCCTTGACAGTATATCTTTCATAAATTGGACATAGCTGGGCATCTATTCTAATGCATCTGCAAACGGAATGTTGATATGTAGTTTCTTAAACACTTCCATGAATTTGGTAAACTGCTTATCCAGTTTATTCTTCTTCAAATGCTAAGGATATGGGACTAGTGCAGAGGGTTAATTTGTAACATCCTGTTTCTCAGTTTCTTTCCTTTCATCTTATCTCTCTACTAACTTCTTCTCTTGGGGATGCTCCCCATTCATCTGATCTCTTGAGATGAATTGGTCTACCTCAGTTTCCACTTCTCTTACTACTGGTGGTTGCCCCGGTGTAGCTAGTTCTCTACCATTTCTTAAGGTGATAGCCTTAACATGTTCCTGCTCCTCTTCACCTCTCTGCCTATCACCGAATTGTTAGGCAAAGAACCTTGTGGTCTCTCACCAATGTATTTATTATTTTCCCATTTGCACCTCTCCTGTGTTTCAATCGTGCTTCCTAGTTATTCATCATTGGCTGACTGGAGCCCCGTATATTCACCTTTGTTTCATTCATAATGGTTGTATAGGAAGTAAGCATTTGAGCTAGTGCTTCTTCCAAATCTACTTTTTTTTCTCTACTAGCGGTTTGTTCACTTGGGGAGGTGGCATGCTAGTCTAATTGTTCCTCCATCCATAGTTCTGATTATTTTGATTATTTCGCCAACCTTGGCTCTGATTTTGATTCTGATAGGTGTTACCCCCATACTGACCCTATTGTTGTAGCTGATTAAATCTCGACACATATTATGCCTGCTCTACTGTCATCTGGCCCGATTGTCATTTTGTAGTACTGTGTTGTCCTCCACATGAGTCACATATCTCCCAAGGGTTAGCCTGAATAGCATTTACAACACCTTGCTAACTTTGTAACTGTTTGGTAAGTTGTGCGACATGATTTACTAGCTACTAAGGACCTCTATGTAGGCACCTCCCACTGCCTTCCTCGGTCTCATCATGTCCCTCGTCCACTGGTTACTATTAGTAGCCATATCCTCTAGGATTCCATACGCCGTCCTGTAGTCTTCACCTCGCGCCTTTGTCGAGGCATCTATCAATTCCGGGTAATCACCTCGCATCATTGTAAATGTATGGACTTGCATCCATCGCGTTAGCCTGTGATGTGGACAACTCCTTAATAAATTATGGAATCTCTCCTGTGCTTCACCAAGTTCTCCTCCACCGTCTAAAAGTGTTAATCTCGCACCAACAGATGATTCACGGGCGGAAAATCTGTCATGAATTTCGCACTCGTAAATCATTCCATGAGGTAATGGAATCTAGTGGTTGGCTTGTCAACCGATGTTTAGCTCTATCATAGTAGAGCAGGACAATCCTCGGGCCTAAGTGCTTCACACAATTCAATTGTACTTTTATCAGTGGTCGATAATTTCAAATGAAGCTCTTATCAAATACGTGTTTGGATTCTCACTTGGGAGTCCATGGAACTGAATGTTCTGAAGCATTTGCAGGGTTACTGTTTTCAGCTCAAAATTGTTCGTTTGAATGGGTGGTCTTTGGATAGCAGATTAAACAACCGTATGTGGTAAGGAAAACTCTTCTATCATCATAAAAGGATCATCTTGTTGTATAAATGGCCTGGGGGCATAATTCCTACCGTTATTCCCATTTTATCCTCGCGGTCTTCGCTTTGCTTTTTGCCCCGATTCGCCTCTCTTCCCGATTCTACATAATCGCTTAGATTTCTTAGTAGCCTTCTTCTGGCTTCTCTGTGAATCACTTTAAGGTTCTCTAGGCTCAGATTGAACGGGAGTAGTTCAACTTGACCCCATCATCGAATACACACATAAAAAGCTTTACTGTAATCACAAAAAAAAAAACACAGAGACCAAATTACAAGAACTTTTGTAAACATAATAAATGGAAAATATCCCAGTAATATCTGTCGAGCCATTGTCAATATCAACACAAAAACTCTCCCCAAGAATGAGCCAAAACTCGACAAAATCAGAGGTTACTTAAAATTAATGTAAAACATAAAGGCTCACGCAGCAGATAGCGTCAAGTTTACGAATATGGTTTGTCAAGTGTTGTTCCCATTAAAGAGAAGTGTGTCAATAATTCCGACCAGCCTGAATACATCCGATCTCAAACTCGAAAGGAATTATGGCTAATAGAATGAAAAGCTAATCCTAAACGAATTGTTAACTCAATTAACGGGGACTATGGTTTCCTCGCCTCTCCCTTTACACCTAATGGATTACTATCTAGATAGAATTGATCATTCAGTATATTAAAGGATTCACGCTGTCAAGTTGATCGTGCCTATGAAATATCCTCTCTCGAGGTATATTCGCCTATCTCGCTAGTAGGGTTTATTGCATCTCTGCATCAACCCTTAACTCTGAGACGCTTGAATGATTAAACCCTAATCGCCACACTTAGAACCGGGAGATCTCTACTCTCCAATTGACCAAGTGTCACTTTACCCGGATCCCCGAGAACCTTTATCTCTCGATCTCATATTCTTTGTAAGAGCATGTTAAAGTTAGCCAAACACCACCATGTAGATAATTCATAGAAAATAGAGCAAGTCGATATCAGATCCATGGACATACTGAATGAAACTAATTTAACAACTAATCCATATGAATATAACAAGGGTACAGTAAAAACCCTAGAAATATAACTAACAAATTATGTTGTTCATTACAATCATTGGTTTTTTAATCAGAAGGAGTTCGAGAATGAAAATATAAATACAAGAATTGGGCGTAATCTCGAATCACACTACGCTATCTTCTCCGCTCATCTCTCTCTTCGCTTGCTCTTTTCTTTCTTATTTGAAATCTCACGTTGACTAAGTCCCGCGACGCTACGACGCTGGCTACGAAATTGTTCGAATTCTCAACATCGTGACGCCGACGCTTGACGTCGACATTGGGCCACACGTCGAAGGCCTGATCTTCACCCCACTTCTTCTGCTCCATATACCTCCAAACGCCGCCGCCACCAATGCACACGAGCCGGGCATCAAATATAAGGCTATAAACACACTTAATTAATGTACGAAATGACTAGAGAGCATGACAAACTACGAGTATATGATGAGTGTTTTGGGCACCCATCGTCATCAAATTCAAAGCTTCGTTACAAAGGGTGGTAGAAAGCTTAATAAGGCAAAACATTAGTAGAGAATGATATGACTAACAAGCCTATGGGACCTAAGTCATTCTAAAGAGACTTTCATCCATTGCAATAAATCTCATAAGGTTAACTAATCTGCAAATTAATCAAAAAGGGAAGACTAACACACACTCATTGAGTCAAGAACTGTAGTTGTTCACTGGCTATGAATTATCTGGATTGAAAATTTTTAGAATTCAGAAATTGAAGCTTAGTTAGAATTGATATCACAACTGAAATTTTACTTAGTCCAAACCGCTGATATGATTGAAAAGATGATTAAAAATAAAATTTTCCTTAAAAAAATTCAATTTTAATTGTTTGAGGACAAACAGATAGTCTTTTCTTTGCTTGAGGACAAACAAAACTTTAAGTTTAGGGGAGTTTGCGAGTCTAACTCATTTATTTTTAAGCCCATTTTTCGTATATTTAAGGCTTAAAAGTTCAATTTAATTTAAAATTATGGAATCTTCACCCAGATTTGTGTTTTTTAGGAATTTAAAGAAAAGAAGCAAAAATTAGGAGGAAAGTAGAAAAAGGGGACTAAAAATGCAATGTAGCGATATCAAGCAAAATGTCAAAGGACATCAAGTCACTGCCGGATATCACATCAAGACTCAGAAGAGAAAAGTTCAATGTTGTGACATCAACAATCAATGTTGCAACATTGACAACTAGAGTCACGACATTGTACGGGCGGGCAAAGAGCAATGTTGCAACATCAATCGCTACACCAAGAAATGAGCCACGACATCACGACTGCAATGTCGTGACATTGGCCATGACATTAGCATGACTAGGGTGGAAATTTTTAACTTTTCAAGGTCTGTATTTTTCGCCTCATTTTTAGGGCTTAATGATTGGGGCCTATAAACAGAAGCTCCTGACGGGAGGCAACCTTCAGCGATTCGAGCTTCGGGGAAGAGGCCAAGTCTCTTTTGTATATATTTTTATTTTCTTTTCATTTTATTTTCTTTTTATTTTTCTTTCTAGATTTAGTTTTCTTTGGGATTAGAGTAATCAATCCGAGCTGAAATTATCAGAGACAAAGCTTCTATTTATGTTTCAACTTAAGTGGAATTTGAATTTTTTTAAATCCAGTTTATTCAATGTGATTACAATTTCAATGAATTTTCCTAATCAATTAGTCATTGTCTTTTGTGATCCAATTATGGAAGGATGGGCTCCCTCTAGGAAGGATTTTGGTGTTTTGATTATTGTTTGTAGTATTAAATGATGTTTTAGGGTATGAAAACTAGATTTATTTAAATGGTACTGCTCTTGTAATGAGTTGTTCTGAATATCAGTGTTCTATACCTAGAAAGAGTTGTATCCGTGCTCTGATTTCTAGGATCCCTTTGAGTGACACAAAGATGGACAACCTGAGAGAAAGGAGCAAAGACTGGGGGTAATCAGACCGATATCCTGACCAATTAACCCCGAGTGTCACCCGGCATCATGGGTGAAGTCTAACTCTCTCGACTTCAAGGTTCCCTCTCAGTGACAAGAGAGAAGTGTCTTGGTGAACAAGAACCATTTTTTAATTTATCACGAATTTAGAGGTTTCGTCTCAATTCAAGTAATAATTGACCTCAGGTTAGCAGAGATTTTAATCAGGGAGATAAAGGATTCTAATGAATTGCATATTGAGATACCAATTGTATTGGAGAAGGCTTGTGTCACCCTTTCTATGGGGGCAAACAGTCTTTAGTCCTTAGAGATGGTTGTGAAGTATTGTTTAGGAAAAACGGTCAAATCTTAAAGAGGATCAAATCCTAAAACTAGCTATTCAGACCCATTGACCTGGTTTAGGAATATGGTGTTTTAAATAGTGAAATTTATAATGTCAAGAGATATTCCAAGGCTATACTACCTTGTTTTTAGATAAATCCAAGATTCATTTCCTTCACAGTACTCGATCTTGAACCTGCTGCAAACTGCGAATCTTAACACTGATTTTATTCCCAGTGTTATTTCGATTTAGTGAAATCTATGATTCTTCTTGTTTATATTTTTACTATAATTAAAGAAAACTTTATAAAAAGAATTTTCATTGTAGATTTGTTAACTATTCTAAAAATCATGGAAAACGGTAGTTCAAATAGTGATTTTTCTTGAGTAGTAGGGGTAGTTGATCTTTAGATTTTCACATCAATCCCTATGGTAATGATATATAGACTTATAATCCATTTTATTACTAGATAACTGTAAGTAATCTATAAGTGATTTAGACTAAAACTAGTTTTAATTACATGATATCATATACACGACAAAAAACAATTTTTAAATCACATATTTCTATCTAACAAGTTTGTGTCGCCGACAAGGACTCGAATAGTCTTTCGTAGCCGGGTCGAAAAATTGGTGATCACATAAATCGTCCATAACAGCTTACCATTAATAAGTGATTAGAATGTTAATTGGGAATAAATTTTTCTTAATTCATAAGGATTAATAAATGAAATCTAAACCCTATGTTTTCTCATCTTCATTCCACCATTTGCATGCTAGTTTAGGATTCCATTAGTTTAGTTGTTTTCCCCTTTTTACTTTCATCTTAATCTCTTATCCAAATAAAGCTAGGATGAACTCTCTGGATATTAAAATGATTACTCATCAGATGGACCTTTTGCCTCAGGAACACATTTTTGTTGTCACCTAGAAAGGATCCTTGAAGTCAGAGGTTAGAACATCACCCATGATTCATCAAAGTGATATTTAGAGTGCATTAGTTCTAAAGGTATCAGCCTAGTATACCCTTAAGTTATTGATCCTTGCTCTCATGTAGTCCATCTCTATGTTACTTAGAGGGATCTTGGAAATCAAAGCAAAGATACAGCTATTTTCAAGTATGATCTATTGATACTTAGAATAGTTCTTTTAAAGAACAATGTCAATTAAATCAATCCAATACTCAAACCTACAACATTCATTTAAATACTACAAAATGATAATCAAAACATCAATCCCTTCCTAGAGAGCTTAGCCTTCATAACTAGATCACAAGGACAATGACTAGTCGATCAAACAAATTCATCGAGAATTTAATCAAAACTAAACAAAATGGGTCTCCATAAATAACTCTAGATTCCACTCACTCCTGCATAAACGAAGCTCAATTTACAATGATCCAACTCGAAGTATTTTAACAGATCCACTACCTAATCTAAAAGAGATGAAAACCAAAATAAAAATAAAGGAAAAAATAAAAATATATAAAAAGCTTCAGTAATTTTGATTCCTCCTTGATTTCCTCTCTCTTCTCTTTCTCAACTCCAGCTTGAGCCCAAGGCCCCATGATCCGTAATAAGGAGAGCATCAATACCGAAAGTTTCCGCGTAAAACCAATCTCCCTTTCATCACTGCTCCTTACCGAGACTAAAGGTCGAGCCCCTCGTCCCCTTTGTCTCGCCTCACTCCTTCTCTTTCGCAGGCTTCCACTCTCATCTCCTTCCTCACTCTACCGGAGTCAGGACTCCAGAAGAGTGAGAGGTAAGGTCTTAGGCACCTCTCCCTCTTCATTACCAAATTCAGACTTCTTGATACACAAAAGTGTGATCAAGGAAGGTGGGGATATTTCCAAAGAAATCCCTTTCAGATAATCCTTTTCGTAATGGATTCTTCAACAACTTCAAACATTTATTCATGTACTCTTAACCAACACATACGGTATCGCTGTGAGTCCCGTCTCACAAGAAGATTTAGCTAGAGGGCTTCAACACATAATTTATAAAGTAGAACCATACTTTACTAACTTCTATGAGATCCCCTCTATTGATGTACGCATGGGAGATTGTTCTTATGCTTTGGCTGCTCTCTCAAATTCCACCCGCGTAGATCCTTGCCATTCCTCAAAGTAAGGATTCTTTCGAGCTTCTCAATTTTTAAGTAAATTTCCTCCTTCCTTGCTTAAATAAATGGGAGAGGTCTTTCTCCAAAAAAAGGCACCCATCTCCCTAACATAGCACTCGTGCCCTTCACCATGTTGGCATAAAACTCTTTGATGAGAGTTCTTCTGCCCGGCTCCATATGTTTGCAGATCATCTCCCAACCTCTTCTATCTATTTCTTCCTTTAAAGTGGTCGCACTAACCTGTAGCACTCCCTTTCACTGACCCGATCGACTAAGCCGAACTTGCCTCCAAGAGATGCCTCGTTTAATTCTTTTTGTTTACTTTTCATTTGTTTGTTTTTTTTTTTTTTATAAAAGTGTCGCGACCTGAAGGGTGGATCCAAATCGGAGCCCGGTTTACTCCGACCATTTTCATTTATCTTATCAAAACATTTTATTTATGTTATTTCATTTTAGAGTTTTCAATTACGCAGGCATTTTCAAAATGGTAAAGTTCTGATGTATTTACTCTTATACAATTCGCTTACAAAATGGCGCATCATGCCTTTACCAAATGATATACAAAACAATAGTCTGCAGTTTAACTCTTTGTCTACAAATGTCACACATTCAAAAGAAATGATATTCATATGGCGGGGTATATAATTATATGCCGTAATCCTCTCTCTATGACTCTACGCTTCGATCTTGCCTTCTTCCCTGCTTACTCTAAAACCTCGCGCATAGATGTAACTACACTTAAGCATTTCATGCTTAAAGGGTTCTATACATTTCCATTCCAATTTTCAGTTTAACATGACATGCATTTATCATAAAACCATGCCTTTTATATCAAACTATACTCATGCTTATTCATTTTCACATGCTTTCACTTTACAAATCATTGATCATATCAAATATGCATTTCCACATGCAACAAATCATTTAACTCAAATCATGAGATTCAAACATATACTCTCAAGGATGTATTTAGTTTACAAATCCCATTTACACTCATCAAAGTTTATTATTTCGCTTTCTCTATACAATTCACATTCATGACGGATTCCATTCGGTAAATCCCGTCCTTTTTATCATTCATTCAGTAATGTGCTTACACATTTAAATAAATTTCTCGGCCTCCCATCATGCCGAATAAATGACAGGCACCCCGACATTTGGTCATTTAAATGCCATACGGCAACATGACGAATGCCGATTGGTGCATCCCGCCAAGTGGGATATTTCATCAATGCCATACACCACCGCCGACGATGCCGATCGTTCATCCCTCTCCAAGTGACATCGACAATTTCAGTCGCTTTCTTCATGACTCCGATCTACTGGGTGAATCCCACACGCTGTCGGGTCGCTCAGACATCGATTCAATTCAAGATGTCAATAATTGACTAATTGCTTGCAACTCCAATTAATCACTCACATGCAATTAATTATCGACATTTCAAATACTACATTTTCAAATCCATACGCACTTTCGTAATATCATTTCAAAGATATTCTCATTCCATATAATCATTTCGCATTTATTTGGTATACTACCAAAACACTTGAAATAAGGATGTGAGGGTCGCTGAACAAACCAAGTTGCTCTACTTCTCGCTTCCTTCCTTCAATCTCGGCCCCAGGTTAGGTGATCCTCACCCGCCCCTAGTCAAGCACACAATTACGCCACTTTTAGTGGATAAAACAATTATTATACATTTTAGTGAATGACAAATTTATCTTTGTTAATCTGGGCTTTAGGTTAAGACATCAAGTCCGCCTTAAAGATGAACTCCTCCACGCTGGCGAGGTACTGTGACGCTTTTCATTTAGTTTTATCCTTATTTAAACCTCCAATAATCATTTATTTGGGTCCTTAAACTATCAATTTACAAATACGAGGTGTTCGAAAACAAAAATCCGAAACTGCTCATCGGAATGCAGGCTACGCCACCTGGCCAGAGCCCCAGCTGTGGCGAGCCCCGAGCCGCGCAGCTAAGCCACAGCGCACCCGGGAGGTGCCATTTGGCAACCCTACCCTCGCCCCTGGAGGCAACCCACACCGGGGGGCGTATGGCTACGCCATGGCATGGGTTCCTTACGCAGCGACGTAGGAGCCTGTGTTTGCCAAGATTTTCTCTCTTGCTCTTTTGCGATTTTTCTCCAAAAATCCTCAAAAACCCAAAACAAAATATGGGAATTACTCCAATAACATCTTAATATCATCCTAAACCAATCATGAGCAAAACTCATGGATGAATTAGGGTTTTTCTAACCCAAACATCATTTAAAGAAATCTAGGGTTTGGTTCTTACCTTAAATCCCTTTGAATCTTCTTCACCCTATATGCTTGATCACTTAGAAGCAAGGAATGGGGATGATCTCCCACCAAAAATCACTTCTTCTTGCAAAACCCTAGCTTCTCCTCTCACCCTCTTCTCTCAAATACGTTTTTGGCACAATGTGCCTTTCCAAGACTAAATGTGGTCTTAAGTTACTTATTCTCTTAAGGCCATGTTTGGCTCAAAACCCATTTTCCATTTTTTTCTCACTTAAAGCTTACAAGCCTCCTCATTTGCACATTCACTTATCATTTATTCTACATTAGCACTAAGCTTATCATTTGACCTCTAGGTCCTCATTTACAAATTTCCAAATTTTCCCTTTTTACACTTTCGGGTTTATTCTCGTCTAACTAATTTCTATTTTAGCATATAAGTAACATTTAATCATATACTCACATATTCATTTCACTTTTCACAATTTAAAATTTACTGCTCTTTCTTTGAAAAAACACAAGTTTGGCCTACACCATACCCTAATATATAATAAAATTATTATAAAATTTAGTGGTATTTTGGCGTTACACCAACTCCTCAACTCCTTTCTTCAATGAAACCTTTCTTGGCGAGAGTCTTCTTGAAAGTCTCTGCCCCCTTTTTAATAATGAACACTCTCACTTCTCCTGCCTCAACTTCCATTTCCTCGACTTCTTCTCTTACTCCCTCCATAGGAACAATTTCCTGGTACTCGGGTTGTTTGACCCTCTCTCTTTGCACATTCTCGACAACTTCATCTAGAGTAGGAGAGCTAGGGCTAGACATTCTTCTAAATTTTCGAAAATGGAGAGCGGGAAGGAGTTAGGGCTCAGATGTTTGAGGAATTTAGTTTGAATTTTCAATTTTTTACTAAGTGTTCTCTTAAATAAAGAGGTTGCCCAAGGTGCAATGTCGTGACTTTGAGCTTCGATGTCGTGACTATGATCAACATTTTTAAGTGACTGGTCCAAATGTCACGACTCTGTTGAAGCGATGTCACAACTTTAAGGAACTGTTGCGACATTGAAAACATTATGTCATGACTTCGAGAGGAATGTCGTGACTCTGAATGTCGATGTCGTGGCTTCGTTATGATATCACTATTGGAGTCACGATTCTGTAGATGTGATGTCGCTACTCTACAAAGAATGTCGCGACATTGAAAATATTATGTCGCGACTCCGAAAGGAATATCGCGACTCTAATCCTAGTTTCATGACTTGATAACCAATTTTTCAACATGGCTACCAAAGACTAAACTAAGTCCCTGGCAACGGCCCCAAAAACTTATAAAGACCAAATGATGTATATATGAAAAAATGGCCAAGGAAGTGAATGTGGTAAATACTCAAAAAAATGATTTTAAAAAGTAAGTGTACTCAAAAACTGAAATGAAAAGTATTACCAACACTCATTCCCTTTCCGCAAGTGCATGGGTCATACAAGTAATAAAGTGGACTCTAGGAGTTCAAATATCGTACCCACAAGGATTGGAGGTTCTCTCTAATTGGAATTTGAGCACCCCGATTACATGGGCTCTTCACTATTTAGGAGACCAAATAGGATATGAAATAAAATCAATTTAACTAAAGTAAAAACTAATTTAAAATTAATCCTAGAATCTACCAAACAAACAACTACTAAAGTCTAAAATGTATGAAGAGAGGCACTAGGGATGGTGATAATCATTTAACAATCAATTTGCATTTCCTTGAAATCACAAAATTTGTGAGTTGAATGTTGGATTTGTCCAAGAGGAATGTAGTATAACTTGGATTTCACCACACACTATACATTTCACTAATTAGAAAATCATGTTCCTTCCAAATACACGGGTCTAATCAATTACTCGTAGGATATAACCCTCTTCTAAGAATCAAGTATTTTTCCCTTTCTAGTACTTCACACTCCTTTCCTTAAGATCAAGATTTCATTTCATAGACAAGATAATGCTCTCTCCAATGTAATTGGTATCCCAGCCATCAATTCTAATAAATTTCTCTCTCTCTCCTTGATTAGATCTATGCTAACACGAGATTGAGGTCATTCTATCAAATTGAGGTGAGACCTCTAAACATTAAACTGATACATCATCAATTATCCTCACACCATCAGTAAATTAGTGATCTTTCAAAGTTCATTAGTTCCATAATATTAGTCTAACATACTCCTGGTTATCGCTTTTACTCTTAGCGACCTACTCGCTATTACTTAAAGGGCCTCCTGGAAATCAAAGCAATGATACAACTCTTTTCTAGGTATAAGCTACTAATATTCCAAACATCTAATTATATGAACATTACCAATTATATAAATTCAATCTTCAAACCCACAAAATAATTGAGAATCTGCAATTCTGAATGTTCAACAATTAATCCCCACTGTTATAGGGTGTTTAATGTTCCATTACTGGATTCCAATCATCATCAATCAAACAACAAGAAAATGAAGAAAGAAATCAAGAGAAAATGAGTGAGAGAAAAATCCAAATTTTAGTTTCAATCTTTGTCTGAATAGTAATGAAATCTGAATTTCTGATGTACAGCACTGAAATATCTTCAATGCAAATAAAAATCTGCTCTAAAACTACTCTAAGACCTACTAAAAATCAAAATATGCAGCAAAACTAAAAAAATGGGCATTTTAGAGAGAAAAACCCCATGAGAGGTGTTCTCTCACCTATTGGTTGCTCTACAAACTTAAAAAACGAGTATTTATAGTCATAGGGTGAAATAGGCTTGAAAACATTCCAGAATATCAATTTTTGGGCTTTTTTAGTTTTTCCAGATCAATGTCATGACATAAAGAAACTTTGCTGCAACATAGAAAATTCATGTTGCGACAAAGAAAACTCTTGCTGCACATAAAAAATCTCGCCTGCGTATAAAAAATTGGCTGCATAAATAAAACTCATTTACGTAAAATTCATTATGACAAAGAAAACTTTGTCATGACATAAAAGTCTCTGGCTGCGACAAAGAAATATTTGTTATGATAGAAAAATTCTGTTGCGATAGAAAAATTCTGTTATGACAAATAAATCTTTGTTGCAACAGAAAAATTATGTTGCGATAGAAAAACTCTGTTGCGAAAGAAAAATTATGTTGCAACAAAGAAAAACTTTATTGTGACAAAAAATTATATTGTGACAGAAAAACTCTGTTACAAAAAATAAAAACTTTTTTGCGATAGAAAAATTCTGTTGCGACGAAGAAAAATTTTGTTGCAACAAATAAAAACTCTGTTACAACAAAAAAATTCTATTACGACAGAAAAATCTTTGTTGCAAGAGAAAAATATTTGCTGAAACAAAGTTTGTCTTCTAACTTTGTCGCTACATAATCTGGGTTTATCATGACAGTTTTTGGCTTTGTTGTTGGCTTTGTCACGACATAATCTAGAATTGTTGCGACAAAGTTTTTACTCAGTTGCCTGTTTTTCTTCTTCAATTTGTTGAGGCCATAACTTCTTCATTTTAACTCGGAATTAGGCGTGTGAGGTCTTGTTGGAAAGCTCTTTTAATTTAGAATGCAACCATGAGTGGAGTTGAGTCATTTTTTGTTCCAAAAGATACATAAAAATTCATCTTCTCAATGACACAATGTAAGACATTCGGTTAACTCTCCTTTTGGAACCATGTTGCATCTTTTCTTACTAAATCACTTGCTTTCCATCAAAAATCCTAAAAAATCAAGTTTAGAGGAAATGTTATGAGTTTTATATGAATATGGATATAAAATACTCAAAAAATTAGTTAATGTGAAAATTTTAAATCGTTGAAACATAGATGAGTTTACACTCATCATGACTTTGGGAAATTTTTCTAGAGCTCATGTCGTGACATTGAAATGATGTCGTGACTTAGAGATGGCATTTTCACCTTCCTAATTCTTACTTGTTTTCCTCAATCTTATTCATTCAATCATATTCAATTCCTATTAACAAATCATTATCATCGAAACACATATTATCATCTCATAATTTTTAACAACAATTCAACTGATTAAATCTAACTAAACTAAACTAAGAAACATCAAAGAACTTCAATCAATCAAATAAAATTTAAAAGAAGAAAGAAAGTGGAAAATTCTCATAGAGATTTTATTGAAGCTCAATTTAAATTCATCCTTCTTTGACTAGCATTTCCTCATACTAAAGAATATTTCAATTCATTCTGACAATAACCAACAATCTAGGTTGCCTCCCAACAACTGGACGTTGTTGTCATGTGTAATCTTTTTAGCAAATTCTTTAACAATTCTGCTCTAAGATTGTTCTTCATTTAAAATTCCTCTCATATAATGTTTCAATCTTTGGCCATTCACTTTAAACTCATTCCCTAAATTTGTTCTCAGTGTCACTACTCCAAAGGTTATAACCGCACCATCGTGTAAGGACCACTCTCCACCTGATTTAAGTTTCTAGAATACTGAGCCTGAGCTGTAAAGTAGGACCATTTCCTACTTTGAACTCTCTTTCTCCTCAAAATTCTCTAATCATGCCATTTCTTAGTCTTTTCTTTTTAGATCCTAGCATTATCATAAGTTTCATTTCTCAGCCTTTCGGTTCATTTAACTTAAGTAATCTCATTTTCTTAGTAGCTTGAAAATCACAGCTAAGATTCTTGATTGCCCACATAGCTTTATATTCAAACTCAAGAGGGAGATGACAAGGCTTTCCAAATACAATCCTATATGGGGACATTCCAATAGGAGTCTTATAAGTAGTCCTGTAAGCCCACAATGCATCATTTGGATTTAATGACCAGTCTTTTTTGCTTGTGTTCACTATTTTCTCCAATATGTTCTTGATCTTTTTATTGGATATCTCAGCTTGCCCATTTGACTGACGTTGGTAAGCCAATCCCATATCATGTCTTACTCCATATCTGCTCAAGAGTTTTGCAAACAATTTGTTTGCAAAATGGCTTCCCTCATCACTAATGATTGTCCTTGGGGCTCCATATCTACTAAATATGTTTCTTTGAATAAACCCCACAACTGTGTTTGCATCATTTTTAGGACAAGTTATAGCCTCTACCCGCTTGGATATATAATTCACAGCTAGAAGAATGTATAGATTTCCAAATGGAGGTGGGAAGGGTCCCATGAAGTCTATGCCCCACACATCAAATATTTGCTCCACTATGATCCCTTGTAGAGGCATTCCATTTCTTCTGTTTATATTGTCCATTCTCTGACATTTATCACAATTCTTGACCCATTCAAGACTGCTCTCTCGAATAAGGTCAGCTGAATCTGATTTGAGAATTTTCAGTTGTTCTGCTTCTGCCGCAAAGTGTCCTCCATATGGTGATGCATGACATTTGTCTATTATCTCAAGATGTCTCATTCTCAAGTACATCCCCGATAATCTTATATGCTCCTCTTCTAAACAGTAGTGGATCATCCCATAATAGAATCTGGCATCTGTTCTCAACTTTCTCTTCTATTGATAGGTTAGTTCCGGTGGCATGATTCCACAAGCTAAGTAGTTCACTATGTCAGTATACCACGGCACTTGCATTGTCATTTGAAATAGCTGCTCATCAGGGAACTTTTCTTCAATTTCAGTCTATCTTCCTTCTTCAGTGGACCTCTCAATTTTGGATAAGTGATCGACTATCACATTATCACTGCCCTTTTTGTCCCTAATCTTAATGTCAAATTCCTACAGCAATAACACTCATATGATCAATCTTGGTTTGGCATCCTTCTTTGCCATCAAATATTTGATTACTGCATGATTTATGTGTATGATGACATGAGATCCTAAAATGTGGCCATTCGAATCTCTCACTGCGTAAAGACCATTGCCAACATTTCCTTCTCTGTGGTTGAATAATTCTCTTGAGCCTCGTTGAAGGTCTTGTTGGCATAATAAATAGCTCTAAAGATATTCTCTGTTCTTTTCCCCATAACTGCTCCCATTGCATAGTCACTGGAATCACACATAATTTCAAAATCTTTGCTCCAGTCTGGTGTAACCATGATGGGAGTTATGACCAATTTATCTTTGATCTACTCAAATGCAGAACTGGATGCTTCATTAAATTCAAACTTTGCATCCTTGTCAAGCAGTCTACACAATGGTCTTGCAATTTTTGAGAAATCCTTAATGAACCATCTATAAAATCTTGCATGCCCAAGAAAACACCTGGTACCTTTCACTGTAGTTGGTGGCATCAGAGAATTCTTAGTCTGGTCTACTTCCAAGCCTACTGCATAAATTTTATGGTCTAGGACAATACCTTCAATTACCATGTAGTGGCACTTCCCAGTTTATTTAGGGTTTTTTTCTCTACACCTTTAAGTACAAGCCTGCATTCTCCAAACATTTTTCAAAATTGGATCCATATATAGAGAAATCATCCATAAAGATTTCCATAACTTCCTCCACCAAATCTGAGAATATGGACATCATGCACCTTTGAAAAGTAGCAAGGGCATTACATAGTCCAAATGGCATCCTTCTGAAAGCATAGGTTCCATAAGAACATGTGAATATAGTTTTTTCTTGATCCTTAGGAGCTATGGCTATTTGGTTGTAGCCAGAATAACCATCTAGAAAAAATTAATAAGGATGACCTACTAGCTTATCCAACATCTGATCAATGAATGACAAAGGATAGTGATCTTTCTTGATAGCAGTGTTCAGCTTTCTATAATCAATGCAGACTCTCCATCCAATCACAGTTCTTGTGGGAATAAGCTCATTCTTTTCATTTATGATAACTGAGAAACCTCTCTTCTTTGGAACTACATGGCCTGGACTCACCCAAGGGCTGTCTGATATGGCAAATATAAATCCTGCATTTAGCCATTTGAGAACCTCCTTCTTCATCACTGGATTCAATCTTCTCTGTGCTCAATAGAAGTCCTAGCATTCTCCTCAATGAGGATTTTGTGCATATAAATGGATTGGATGATCCCTTTCAAATATTCTATTGACCAAGCAATAGCCTCCTTATGCTTTCCTAAATCTCCACCGCTCGCTTCTTTTCGTTACCACCTCATTCGCTATTATCACAGGTTTGGATCTTTCTTCTCCTAGAAACACATATTTCAGATGCTTTGGAAACTCTTTTAGTACAAGACCTTCAAAGATCTTTTGTTCCTCCTAGAATTTTTCTTCACTACTTAGATTATCTGTACTTTTTTCATTTAAGCTAAAAACAGTTTCTGCCATCAGCTCTTCCTTCTTAAAAACATCATTATAGAATGGAGACAAGATGTAGTCATCAAATGAGTTCTCATTCATATAATCATCTTGTTGCTCTTTACAACTAGGAGTTACATTGTCAATTTTCATACATTTAGCTTGTTCAACATCATGTTGACTTTTGCTAAGGTTGAAGTGGACTTCTTCTATCCCAACTCTTAGGGTAAGCTCCCCCTTCTTCACATCTATCAAGGCTACTCCTGTTGCTAGGAATAGTCTACCAAGAAAAAGTGGAATATGTTTGTCCTCCTCTATGTCCATCACAACAAAGTCAACTTGGAAAATAAAATTTCCCACCTTGACCACCACATCTTCCAGGATGCCTTTAGGTTAGGCCATTGACCTGTCTGCCATCTGTATGGACATTGTAGTAGGAGTTAACTCCCCCAAACTTAATATTCTTACCACTGATAAAGGCATCAAGTTAATGCTTGCAGCATAATCACATAGAGCTTTACCAAACTCATAGTTCCCAATGGTGCATGGTATTGTGAAGCTCCTTGAATCTTGCCTTTTCTAAGGTAGATTATTCTGAATTATAGCACTGTAATTGGCAGATAAGCTCACCACTCCCCCTTCATCCAACTCCCTTTTTTTGCTGATGATGTCCTTCATAAATTTTGCATAATGTGGCATTTGAACTAATGCCTTAGCAAAAGGGAAGTTGATTTCCAGCTTCTTAAACATAGTCAAGAATTTAGCATATTGACTATCCAGCTTTGACTGTTTCAGTCTTTGAGGGAATGGGATAGGAGGTTGAAGTGTAGTTCATGGCATGGTAGAATATATCCATCTAAGTCATTTGCTTAATACAATGCATTGGAAATCTCCTCAGTAGTTGCTTGTATCTCTCATAGGCATTGTACAAGGATTCATCCTCATTATGTTTGAAAGCAATGATTTCTCCTCTCCTCTCAAAGGTGAGAGCATGAGGGGAAAATATGCTTAAATAAGCCTCTAGGCCTCTACTAGCTCCTCCCAATTTTTGAATGAGCCATAAGGTAAGGACTCAAACCAACTAGCAATTATGTCCTCAGAAAATGGAAATGGAAGCTGTAGTTTGATCATCTAGATCGACCTTATCTCGCCACTATGTCGCTATTCACAAGAATCGCCTGTGTGCTTATTTGGATCCTCACTCGGATGCCTAGTAAATTGGTGTTGTTACACCATAGTAATGAGGGCAAGTTTCAATTCAAAGTTGTTAGCCCTATAGTTGGCTGCCTTAGTGCAGAGTATTCCTCTTTGATAATTGGTCTCCATAAATCCTCCATTGTCATTTGCCTTTGTTGAGGTCTATCAACTGCAACAACTGGTATATTCTAATTAGTCTCTCTTTGTTATGCCATGACTAATGCTTCTATTTCTCTCACTTTCTTCATATTTCTCAATGTTGTCTCTAATTCAGTGTCTAATGGTAGCAATTCAGCTTCTGGTCTGTGCATGTAAGAAGTACATTAAATAATAACACACTGAAATCAAAGTGAGAATGGTATATAATTTGATTATATCATTCTTAGCTCAATAAAAAGATAAGTAGTTGAATCAACTACTTCCAATTAAAACTAATTTTGAAATTTTTCTGAAATTTTTGATAAAAGAGAAAAATGTCCAAATTAGAAATTTTCTTTTTGGCTAGAATATTGATCTTAAAACTTCTACTAAAATCGTTGGCAACAGTACCAAAAACTTGTTGATTGATTTTTCTATAGACCATATTGTTGTTAAGATTGTTGAATCATTGCTACTAACCAGATCCTTGACACTACTACCAAAGACTAATTCAATCCCTAACAACAATGCTAAAAACTTGTTAGACCAATAATACTCTTTTTATGCTGTTTACTTATGATAATGTATTGAAAATTTAGTTTGGTCTAAAACAGTGTAAGTGCACAAGTCACAAGTAATAAAGTGGATTATAAGTCCAGATATCATTTCCACAATTATTGATGGGAAAATTTAAAGATAAAGTACCCCTACTACTCAAGATCATCACCATTTGAACCTCTAACTTGAAGATTGGATTAACTAGCCTAAATGGAATGAAAGGATTTTTGTATATTTTTCTTTAATGAAAAAGACAATTTAAGCTAAATATATTAGAGGTTTTCATTGAGTTGGAATCACACTAGAATTGGGATCAGTGTTATGATAATTAGAATACATGAGGTTCAAAAACAAGATAGTCATGGACTTGAATTCTGGATTTGTTCAAGAGCAGAGTAGTATAGCCTTGGAATACCTCTTGACACTATACATTTCACTCTTTAGAACACCATATTCCTAAACCAATTCAATGGGTCTAAACAGCTACTTTTAGGATTTGATCATCTTTCTAAGATCTAGTTATTTTTCCTAAACCAGTACTTCACAACCATTTCTCATGACTAAAGTCTGCTTGCCCCCATAGACAAGACATTATAAGCCTTCTTCAATTTACTTGAAATCTCAATCTGCAACTTGGTCAAAATAATCACTCCCATATTACAAGAGCACAAACATTCTCTCAAACTGAGATGAACTCTCTGAATATTAAAATGATTACTCATCAGATGGTCCTTATGCCTCAGGAACACATTTCTATTGTCACCTAGAAAGGATCCTTGAAGTCAGAGGTTAGAACATCACCCATGATTCATCAAAGTGATATTTAGAGTGCATTAGTTCTAAAGGTATCAGCCTAGTATACCCTTAAGTTACTTATCCTTGTTTCATATGTAGTCCATATCTCTATGTGTTACTTAGACTGGAAATCAAAAGCAAAGATACAAATTTATTTTCAAGTATGATCTATTGATACTTAGAATAGTTCTTTTAAAGAACAATGTCAATTAAATCAATCCAATACTCAAACCCACAACATTCATTTAAATACTACAAAATGATAATCAAAACATCAATCCCTTCCTAGAGAGAGCTTAGCCTTTCATAACTAGATCACAAGGGACAATGACTAGTTGATCAAACAAATTCATTGAGAATTTAATCAAAACTAAACAAAATGGGTTCCATAAATAACTCTAGATTCCACTCAATTTCAGACATAAATGAAGCTCAATTTACAATGATCCAACTCGATATTTTAGCTCAGATCCACTACTCTAATCTAAAAGATGAAAAACCAAAATAAAAAAAAATAAAATAAAAAAATAAAATATATACAAAAGCTTTAGCTACCTTTTTATTCCTCCTTGATTTCCTCTCCTCTAATCAATGTGCACTCTACCCTAGGAGCTTCTATTTATCGGCCTTAATGATTAGGCCCTGAAAACAAGGGGGATAATGCGGACCTCGAAAAGCCAAAAATCTTCCCTAGTCGCGCTTGATGTCGCAACATTGTTGTTGTGATGGCGTGGCTCTTCTTTTGGTGTCGCGACTTTGCATTTCGGTGTCACGACTCTGCATTTTTCCTGTCCATACAATGTCATGACTCTATGTGTCAATGTCGTGACTCTGACCGACGTCAAGCAGCTGGAGTCGCAACTCCGGGAATTAGTGTTTCCAATGCTGCGCCTTGTGCTTAAGCAGGTCGCAACCCTATTCGTGTTGCGACTCTAGATGTTGTTGTTGAATTCTAATGTCACGACTTTGATCCTTCTGTTCTGATGCCTTCAGCCAATGTTGTGACTCTGATATTATGTTGCGACATTTTTCAACTAATGTCGCGACTCTTATGTGATGTCATGACATTCTTCACCCGATGTCACGACTTCATATGATGCTGACTCGAACTTTGATCACTTTAGTTTGCTTTTCCTTATTTTTCTTCTGCATTAAATCCTTGTAAACACCAACTGGGGTGAAGATTCTATAATTTTACATTAAATTGAACTTTTAAGTCTCAAATATACATAAAAAATGATTCTAAAGTCAGACAGTTTACACTCATCAATCATTCATATTAAAATGGCTAAACACTAACTGCTTTATCTCAACCAATTGGTCAATATCATTGTCTGGGAGAAAAATATCATCAACATATAAAACCAGGAATATGTATTTTCTCCCATTGACCTTCGTATATATGCATTGATTAATGATGTTCTCCTTAAAACCATTTGCGTGACAACTTCATCATAACTTGAGATACCACTACCTAAAAGCCTACTTTAGACCTTAAACGGATTTTTGAAGTTTACACACCATGTGTTCCTTACCAACATCCTCGAAACCAATAAGCCTCACATCTAAACATTCTCAGCTAAGTCTCCCTTCAAGAAAGTTGTCCTCACATCCATCTGATGCAACTCCAAATCAAAATGAGCCACTATAGACATAATAATGCATAGAGAGTCTTTAGTGGACATAGGAGAGAAGGTTTCCTTGAAATTAATACTTTCTCGTAGACTGTAACCCTTAGCCACTAATCTTGTTTTATATCTATCTACCTGTCCCTTGGCATCGCACTTGGTCTTGAACACCCATTTGCACCCAATGGGTCTATAACCATTTGGAAACTTTATTAGGCTCCACACTTTATTCTGTGACATGGAAGTCATCTCATCTTTTATTACATCGATCTAGAAGTTGGATTGGGGACTAACAATGGCTTAAAGGTAGCTGATCTATTATACTCCATCATACTCATGCTCCTGCATGTAAAAATATAGTCATCTGAAATTGTAGGTCTACATGTCCTCTTTGACTTTCTCAAGGGTATGTCCATGACTACATTTGGGGCTTCTAGGTCTACTTCCTACATTTGTTCATTATTCGGAGAAGCTATTGGATGCTGGTCACAATAGGGCCAATGATCGGAACGAAAGCGATAGGCACATGAATAAAAACAAGGTGCTCTTTGAACACAATTTCTCTTGGCCCTTAGCTTGTATCAATATCATCATTAATTCCATGAATATCCAACATGCTTAAACTCACGAGAGGCAAGTTCACAAGCATTCAATATTTATCAATTTTCACCCAACTGCAATAATACAAATAATAATCCTTTTCACAATATGATCTATAAATAATCACAAATAACATAAACATAAATTGCTAAAGCAATATGTGAAAAGGAGATAATAAAAATATTGCAAGATTGGGAAAAAAAATTAATTTTGCTCCAATGCCAAATTTAATACTTAATGGGATAGAAAAGTAAAAATGGGGGCAAAAACATAAAATTCGACTTCAAAAATACCCCATGAAAAATCTCCCAAAAACATGAAAGTGATAACAAACAAGAACTGGAGCAAATTAAATTTTATTTCTTGATTTCTTATAGGGAAAATGTCAAAAAATAAATAAATAAGTCTACCGTTTTTTTTTTTTTAATTTGATACCCATCTGTCTCACAGCTTGCCATACATGACAATCATGTAAAGAAAACAAATAAAAAAAAGGAAGGATTTCCATGATTAAAATCCTATATCCACTTCTCACGTTTTGTTCTAGCCGACAATTTGATAAACAAATTAAATAAAAGAAAATTTTTCATAATTGAATAAAAGTTCTTATTCTCATGAACAGAAAATGTTGTACATGCAATTTGATAAACAAATCTGATGGGGTTTGAAATAATAGGCGCCCAGGCCCAAGACGGAAGCCCAAACATCGGATTAAAAATGGGCCCAGTACTAGCAATAGGCCCTTAATGGTATCCCCCGAATGCAGGCCCAAAATGATGGCCCAACCGCCCCTTTAAAAGACTGTAGCCCATGAATCCAGACAGAGGAAAACACTCAATCCCCCACCAATCGTGAAACAGTGGATATTTCTCAATTATCGCTCATCAATTATCCCTTTGCTTAACCGATTGATTACATAAGGAAAGAAAATCTCTCACCTGGGTTGGAGAATGTCAGATTATCCTCCAACAAGGAAAGATACTATTCAGTGTCATCATCTAACTAGGAAAGTTATCATGATCATCCATTATAAATACTAGGCCACCCCATCGGTGAAAGGTACGCAGACTTATGCACAGAAAATTCATTCCCTAAGCAGTTGATCTTCTCTTCCCTAGGAAAGAACTTACTTAGGCATCGGAGAGGCAACGGGCGAGCCCTCGCCGATCCTTTTTGTTTCTTGTTTTACCAGAGGAGTCCAACGACGAGTCACGGGATCGGCCAAAGAAATCCAGCACGCCAAGCCTGGGCCCGTTGAAAAGCATCATCGGCTCAAGGGCCGCACCGTGGGAACGACAAGCCTTTACAAATAAAGTCGACTCCTCTCACCGACCGATGGTATCAACTCAACCCGCGGAGCAACGCCTAACCCTAAGGATGCAAGACCACCCGTGACGTGACACGACCCCTGAGGCATCGTTAGAGACTCCGGTGGCAGCCAACACCCGGGACAGGTGGAGGCGCTCCGCGTCACCAACCAACGCTGGGCCGAAAGAGCTCAACAACCCGCCGGAAAATAAGACGCCTCAGAGACACGACAGCCCGAAAAAGACCAAAAAACCTGTTACTGAGAAGAGCAACACCCCGACCGTTGAGGAAGCTTGGATAGAGAAGGAGAAAATAGCTACACCAGTGGAGCAAGATCCTACTAACCCCCTGAGAGGATCGCAACAAGGAGAGGTCGTGGGAGCAAAGGTTCAAGGACATCCAGCAAGAAGTCAGCTACATGAAGGAAGCGGTAAAGGGCCGAGCTCCAATCTCCATGGACGCCCTGGTACAATAAACCGAATCTCCATTCACTGCCTGGGTGCTGCACTTCCCCCTTCCGGCAAAGTTCAAAATGCCGCAAGTCGAGACGTTCGATGGAACAAAAGACCCCATAGACCACCTTAATACGTATAAAAATCAAATAGAACTACACGGATATCAGGACCCCGTACGATGCAGAGCCTTCGCTATCGCACTAAAGGGCCCAAAGATACCGGTTTCAATGCATTCCCACCGCCTTCCATCTCATAGTTCACGTAACTTTCCATCGCGATTCTATCTCCTCTAATTTTATCGGCTAAAGGGACGCATGCGTTTAGCCAAGCTTATCACCTTCTGACCATAAAACAGAGCTCTCAGGAAAGCCTAAGGTCATATGTTCAGATGTTTAACTTGGAGTCGCTGAAGGTGGATATTCTCGATGAGAAGTTCGTCATATCGCTTCATGTTTGGGCCGGGGAAAATGGAAGACCTAATTGTTCTCATCTCAAGAACCTCACAAGCACGGCTGGGAGGTCCTTGCCAAAAACAGAGAGTGATATCACTTGTAAAGGAAGTTCTCCCTGTCTGCTAAAGAAGCCTTCACCAAAAGGAAAAGATAATACAAAAAGAGAGAACGAAGCCCCAAATGATGTAGAGACAGGATGTATCCCCAAGGAGGAGACATAAAATAGAGAGCTGTCCTCGATAAGATTTAGGAACGCTGTGGATCGCATGGACCACCAACCCGAACCACAGCATCAGATTGATTCGCACACACCCCTCCGATGCACCACTGTCGCAGTCCAACAAGAAGTGCAACATGAAAGGTTTCTGAGGTGGCCATCCCAGATGAAATCAGACCCCTCTGGAAGAGACGACACCAGCTTTCACTGAGTTCCACAGCAGTCATGGACACCGAACTAATGATCGCATCGAAAAGCTAAAACAGAGATTGAATACTTGATCCGACGAGTATCTCGACGCTATGTGGCCTCGTATGGCGGTGATAACCGCCACAAGACTTCTGCCAACAACCTCCTCAGTCAAAGACACCACCTGGAGAATCCATGTAATCTTATGAGGATTTGCAGGAGGTGGAGAGTCCAAATTTTCACCAGACTCACTCGTAGCATCGACGAGGAAACTGAAGTACATCAAAAGATCCGTTTTCCTCACTACCATAACCTTCTCGGGATTTCGATATTGAAGGTCGCTAACATCCCCATGATGACCCTTATGATAAAACCATAAGAGCTAATAAACGTCCACAGTGGTCCTTGTCATGAACGGAAGCTCAACCGACATCATCTTTGCATCACTCGACACAAAATGGGTATCGAAGGAAGTTGTGAGTCACTGGACCGCCGTGGTTCTCGTGAGAAAGAGTAATCGCCTTAGGCCTGCAGATAGCTAGTGCTTACTTGGGAGGACCCTGCCGCCAAAGCTACAGCAACGATGAGATTCCCTACAGTAGATGCCCCATTAGCCTATAACATGTTACTAGGTAGGCCTTCAATGCCATATGGTCGTTCCCTCCGTCTTATCACATGGTTATCAAATTTCCAACTCATGAAATGGAGGTAGAATGGTCCGAGGAAACAAGATAGCCAGTGGAATGTTACTCATAATGAAGCAAAACACAAATAATAATGATCATAAGGAATGGTGCTCGACATGCGAGACAAGGTAACCACCTAACTGCGCCTCGCCGTAAGAATTGTAGCTATATACGCCCTATGACCACCCGAACACCTAGTCTTCACATAGGGTCCAAGTTAGTGAAGACACTAAGCCTCTCATATGTTTTCAGAGCAGTAATTACGGAGGTATTCGCCTAAACAGAAGACATGGGTGTATCAACCCACAGCGATCACCACAAAGTTAAACGTCAATCCTCCTTGCTACCAAGCAAAAGAGAAGGAGTTTTGCCCCAGAAAGATAGAAGGCGATTAATGAAGAGGTCGGTAAGCTCCTCCAAGCAAAGGCAATCAGAGAAGTAGAGTACCTTAAATGGTTGGCTAACGTTGTTCTCGTCAAAAGCAAAGCAAGTATAGCTGAATGATTTCACGTGATATCAACGGCTCGCTCAAAGATGGCTTTCCCTACCTCGATTGATCTCATAAGAGACGCCACTGGTCGGTCATGAACTCGCCATGGACGCCTTCTCGGGCTACAATCAGATCGGTATGGACCTAAGCGACCAAGAGAAGACTCTCATTTGTCACTCGGTCGTGAACCATCGTTATTTCCAGCACGCCTCTTCAAAGCAAGAACGCAAAGCCACCTACCAAAGGTCAGAAAAGGATGTTCCGTAAACAAATTGGGACATTTATGGAGGTATATATAGACGACATGTTGGTAGAACTCGATAAAAGCCGAGTCTGATAAACCACTAGCCGAGGCATTCAAACCAAAAGCTAATATAGAAGTTATGAACCGCCAAACAAGGCTTTAGCTCAAATGCCAATGAAGCCTAGGCGAGTAGTCAAACAACCCCAGGAAGAGAGGCAAACCCGCAGATAAAGATAAAGGTCAGGCTTAAGGTGCTACCTCCATCAAACATTAAAGACATTCAACGCCCGACAGAGTAAATCAGCCGCGCTTGCCGCTCAGATCTAGTGGCCGAGACAAATGCCCGCTCTTCAGTTCAAAAGGCTCCTGGACGGACGCCGCCATGTGCGCTCATGGCGCTCAAACCTTACCTAAGCTCTCCCCATTCCTCGCAAGCCTCCAAGGAGAACTCCTCACTCTCACCTGGTCAAGCCAGACTTTGCAACTAGTGCCGCCTCCGGTAAAGAGAACGGATGAGTGCAAGAACCGGGCCTATACATGTGCCTGAGCTCCTCAGGAGCAGAGGAGAGGTGCACCCAAAGATGGAAAAGTCGATCCCCGGCATTGGTAACCACATCCAGAAACTCCGACCTTACTCTAAGCTCATACCATCAAGTCCCAACCGAATATCCGATGAACAAATGCATAAAACCAAAACCTCCGAAGGCCGACAAGTGGGCAATGAGCTAAGTGAATTCGACATCGCACAAACCGAGACAATAAAAGGGCAAATTCGTAGATTTCATCAGCGGAATTCACTCAAACACGCCTACGTAGGCTACCCAATCGTGACCCACCTTCTTATCCGAGATTATCCATCGATCAGGGTCGCACCGCCAAGGAAGAGGTGCAGCTGATCCCGAATTTCCGTGACGAGATAGATAATTTCCAACACGCCTCATTTAGCTTCTAAGCCTCCAATAATGAGTGCCTTAATATGAGGTCACATATTGATCAACTCACACTTATGGAAGCAGATCACCGAGGCGAGCAAGAATCTGTCTGGTGGTAAAATGATAAAGACTCCTTACGCGCTTCGAGGGGAGAAGATGATCTTATATCTCAAAAGGTACGAGAGTTGCTTTAAGAAGTTCTACACGAGTTCAAAAGGCCAAGCACGCACTGTACCAGGAGGAATGCCCGAAATTTTAGCAAATCGCGATACCTCACAAAAAGACTGGGAAGATTAATATTTGTCGAAGCACCTACCGTAACCCTCGCAAGCACGACAACGAGAAGTCCCGTGATGTCCGAATCGAAGCAGACGGACCTTACTGGATTACTGTGGATGGTGTACACGTCTAGCGACCCAAAGGAGGCGTCTAAACTCGTGAGCGAGTTGCAGATTCACTATTCAACTTGGGACCTTTATAACAGTTTCAGATGCGCCATTCTTAAGTGCGTAGGGAAGGAAGATGCCAACTACATACTCAAGGAGGTACACGAGGGCGTATATGGTAACCATATCAGAGCTCGGACCTTGGCAGGGAAAACATTGAGACAGGGGTACTATTGGCCCACAATGCTCAAAGGCGCTGATGCACTAGTTAGAAAATACAAAGTCACAGAGACGCCAGATCTCTCATCTCCCATCTCGAAGTCGACGGCTACCACAAGCCCGTCTTTTCAATAACTGGGATGACATATCGAGACGCCAACGCATTGAAGGGTCACAAATTTTTATCATCAGGGTCGTGGACTATTTACCAACAGGCCAAGCTTCCAACCCCAGCAACAATCACATACCGTAAGGCACGCAACTCGCCCGGTGCTCTTATATGCAAGCTCGGGATCCCGAGGTCCCTCGTGTCTACACAATGGGAAGCACCGATTACCCTAAGTTCGGGGTGGATTTTTTAATCGAGCTCTAATCAAGAATACTACTCGTCCCTCAAATTATTCGCAACTAATGGGTGCGCGTAGGTCACTATATGACCCTAAAGGCAACACCTAAAATCAACTATAAGATCTGTAAAGGGAACGGGTGTGAGTACTCCCTGAGGTATTATGGCCATACGTAATCCATGCCAAGTCAAGAACTCAAAGAAACCCCGTCATTCCTGCCTTATGATCAGGCGAGGATTCAATCGAGGCCTACCAAAATCTCCAAGGATTGAACTAGAAAACATCGAACACAACGAGGGAGGTCCTTCAACAACCCTGATCTCCTAGAAGAAAAACGTGAGCAAGTCCTAAAGCGTATGGAGGACTATCACAGGAAGACAACGAGGTATTATGACCAAAAGGTTAAGCCCAGGAGTTAAAGGCCAGGCGACCTAGTTCTAAAACATGCCATGAAGGACTATTATGGGAAGCTAGGACCTAATCGAAAAAAAGGCCCTACCATTCGTACAGCATATCCGATCTAGCAACTATGAACTCCTAAACTAAGAAGGAAAAAGTCCGCTTCATTCATGGAACGAACACCTCAAATGAAATTACCATTGACCGCAGATCGTAGTTCCGTAAATAAAGATCCACCATCTGATTTAATAACACTCTATTTCGCTCTTGTTGTTAATGGCAGGTAGACCAAACAATAAGTTAAATTGGATAACCGTGAGCACTATCAAGGGGCTCAGGTAGAATAGCGCCGTAATTCATAAAGATTGTTCTTTATTTGCATGAGCTACAATGAATACAATTTCATTACATGGAGGTTACAAAGCACTTTATAGAATTACAAAATCACCTCAGATCTCAAAATTATAGTTACAAAATCATTCTTCACATCTACTTCACACCTCGTCAAGGCAAACCACAAGAAAGGGAAAGAGAAAGAGAAGAAGAGAGAGTGTGAAAGAGAAGGGGAGAGGGAGGAGAGGAAGAGAAGGAAAAAGAGAAAGAGAAGAAGAGAGAGTGCGAAAGAGAAGAGGAGAGGGAGAGAGAGGAAGAGAAGGAAAAGAAGAAAGAAGAAAGAAAACTAGAAAAGGTGTAATGGTGTTTTTCTTTCAGTACATCACCCTCTTCGATATCGCTTCCCAGTACGCTCCATCATCGACACAGCTAGGAACACAACCCCACAAGGGAGGAACTAGGGAAAACACAACTCCTACAAGTGGTAAACCATCGACACCAAAAGTCGGCTCATTAATGTGATAGACCCCATGCAAAGATGACCACAAACCCCGACGCTTCATCATGCGCCTGACCTCGACTCATACAAAGAAAGGACGAAGGTTAGAAGCATAGCACCATCACAAAGGGGTCACTATTTATAAGGGAGTCAGGGCGCTTGGGAAGTCGTAATCCGCTCCACTTCCATAACTGAGATTACGTTGCTTTTCCAAGGGAAGGAAAGACTTAAAGGGTCTTAGCACCCAGAGCCTGAGATTTCAATTAGCGTTAGAGGGTTCCTAGCGCTCCGGGCTCAAGAGGCTCACCAGAGAGCTCACCGCCGGGAGGGTCTTACCGCCTGAGCCCAAGAGGTCACCCAGAGCCTGACAACAAGCAGAGGCCAGCCGCCTTCAACAAAGAGGGCTCACCCCATGCAGCCACCTGCAAGAGGTCTCAAAGACCCAGCCAGAGTTCTCAGCTCCTGGTAGAGCTCAACAACAGAGGGTCTTGGCCATTCCAAGCCCAAGAGCTCAACCTGCGCAGCTTAACCGTAGGGAGGGTTCCTAACGCTCGGCCTAAGAGGGGCTCACCTTATGCAGCTTAACACAGTGCAGGAGGTCTTAGCACCCAGAGCCCGCAGGCTCAGCCTGTAGAGCTCAATGCAGAGGGTCTTGTGCGCCCGAAGCCCGCAGCTCAACCTCAGCTACCAGCCAGAGGGTCTTAGCCCCGGCCCGTGCTCAAATCTACGTAGCTCAACACGCAAGAGGGTCTGTGGCTGGGCCCCGAGCCCAATAGCTCAGCCCGCAGAGCTTAACAAAGCAAAGAGGGTCTTAGCGCCCCAGCCCAAAAGAGAGTTTAGCCCCGCAGTTGAACAACAGGCGGGTCTTAGCACCCAGAGCCCCAGAGTCGGCCACGCAGAGTCTTAAAGACTCTGAGCCCAATAGCTCACTGCGGGAGCTTAACAATACATAGAGGGTCTTAGCGCCCCTGAGCCCAGCAGGCACATCAGAGAGTCAACAACAAGAAGAGGGTCTTAGCGCCCTCAGAGGCCTAGTGAGCCGCCGCAGAGGCCACACACCCAAGAGGGTCTAGCACCGGAGCCCAAGAGCTCACTGGCAGCTAACAACCAGGAGGGTCTTGGCCACAAACCCAAGAGCTCGGGCTCATGCAAAGAGGGTCTTGCACCCAGCCCAAAGAATCTCCACTCCACAAAGCCATCAGCTCACAGAGGCCCAGCGCCCTGAGCCCAATAGTCAACAAGAGAGCTACACCCAGAGGGTCTTGGGCCGCCAAGAGCCCAAGAATCCGCTAGGCAGAGGGTCTTGGGCGCCTCAAAGCCCAATAGCCACCCATGTATTGAACAACTGGGAGGGTCTTGGGCCACAGAGCCTAGTAGCTCGGCCATGGAGGAGGTGGTCTTAGCGCCAAGAGCCTAAGAGGTTTCCGCCTGCGAGCTAACAACTCGGGAGGCCCACACCCAGAGCCCACAAATTACACAAGTAACACAACTACTTAGGAAGACTGCTGAGCCGAGAAACCAAGCAGCCAAATTGATGAAACAGAAAAGGAGCTTAAGAAATTAATCGATGAATCTCAGATCAACAAATAGTCAAAATCGGTTAATACAAAACCTGTGCTCCACGCTGCTGTGATACACCAAAAAAAAGTACATAACGTTGGGCCCCGACTTGCGGAAGTAGAGGATTCAAAAGGCAGAGCCCCAGCAGGGAAGTGGCGCGATGCCCCTGAGGAACCCGAGAATCGTGGTGATACTGATCGTGGCCCCTAAAAACACTCGTGCCCGCGATCAACCTCAAATTTCGGCAAAGATCCTTCAACCACCTCATCGAAGTCGATGGTGAACCGCATCCAAAAGCCCAGAAGCCTCACGCTGAAAGGTGTCACCGAGAAGCCTATCGGTACAGCCCTGGCTCTGGGCATCCGCGCATCACTTTCGCTTCCTCCGGCTTACCGAGCATCCGCCAGGTGTCCATCCGTTTATCGAGCTCCTCGCCGCACTCCACGAGCTACCCGCCTGTATTTCTCGCGCCTGCTCCAAGTGCCGCCATCTCGCCTCCACAAGTGTTTTCATTCTTTTTATATGGGATTGAAAACTGAATTACATAGTTACAAGAGCCTTACACTTCTCGCATCCATGTTTGGTTAGATAAATTTGCTTGATAAATAATTCTTCATAATGTTCATGATTAAAAATATAGTCTAGTCTATGACACCGCAGCACTGTGTCATACAAGTAGTAAAATCTGAATGTAAGTCCAGGTATCATTCCCACAGAGATTGGTACGAATTAGAGATCAACTACCCCAACTACTAACTATTTGGACTAAAAACTCAAAATGATAGTTTTATCTAGAAAAATAAATATCCTAGACTATTGACTACTGTTGAACTAAGCTAAAACAAAGTAAATGAATAAATATAAATTGTAACTAAAATACTGACTCAATCGGGCTCGAGAAATGAAAACTATCGTTGAATTACAATGAAACAATCACCTACACTAAATACATTGCTCGTTTCCGTATGATCCGGATTTGTCCAAGATTTCTGGTTTGGAACTGGATTCTCCATATTCATCGGGTCGAAACCCCGCTTTCCTCTCGAAGACAAGATAAAACCAGCTACCCGTATTCCCACTCTTCTTGCAGAGATGGGTATTTTTCTTTCTCAATACTTCACACCCATCTCTTGATTACATGCAGATCTTTATATTTTCTTAAGATTTTTGAAAAGTTTCACTAATGCTAATTTGCGGCTTAACCTCCGCATCTATTGGGTCATCCTTTCCTCCTTGATTAGATCCTCACTAACACTGTTGTGAACTTCCTTTAGACAAGGTGAACTCTCTAATCATTTATATTTATTAAATACCCCCTCTCCAACTCAATTATGAGTTTAATGATTTATCAAAATGAACTCTCAAAAGCTCAGTCACTAATGGTAAATTAGCATACCCAGAAAATAATGCTCACTTAGTGAATTCTGCCTCTGCCATGTAGAGGGTATCCAGAAATCGTGAGCATACATTCCCTCAATCTAGATTCCAGACTTACCATTGGGAACTTATCAATTCAAAACGAACACCAAATAAGTAACCAACCCAAATAAGTTCTATATTTATGCAGAAAGATCAGAATCTAAATGTACATCGAATCCAATGTAGCCGCGCTCCGATTACGCATCGCGACTAAGAAATGGAGCAATGTGATCACATACAACCACTCAGAATTAATGAACTAGAAATGAATTTCAGAATTTATTTAGATTTCTGATGGTACCTTTCAGTAATTTTAAGAAGAAAATAAAATATAACAAAACATCATCAATTGCTTTACACGTCAGAGATTCAAATCCATAAAAGAATTTAAAGATGAAAGAAATAAAATAAAAAAATAAATAAATAAAATAAAATAAAATTCTTACCTTAAACTATACACCAGTTCCTCTCCTTCCCTTTTTCCGGTAGCATGACTAAAATTCATTTTACTATTCTAACACACTCGCTCATTTATAATCGTTGTAAAAGAAATCGTCCGAACCCCAAAAGCTCCGTGGAATTCCCCAAAAGAAGCCCAATTTATCGCCTCTATGTCGCGAATTCCCAAGCTGATGTTGCGATACATGGATTTCCTTGATTGCTCTTGTTCAATAAGGACCTATTGCTTCGTCAGACTTATTCTGCTACAGCTGCTTGATTAATGGTCACACATTGCTTTTGGTCGCAACTTTGTTAGCCTGGGTTCCTCTGAAAGAGTCGATGTCGCTGACTACTTGCTTACTACAGCACATCATAACGTTTTTCTTCTTGGTTTGAGCTGCCACCCCAGTTCTAGGTTGCAACCCAATTTCCTCCTTTCAACCTCTATTCCAGGTCACGACCTCATGCTTATGTCGCTGTGGTGGGGCCCCACCGCTTCAAAAGTAGTCAAGGGATCGGATTTCTTTTCCGCCGCTTCTTCTTCAAATAACTTTATCGAGCATCGCGACATCGTTTATGGTCTTTGCTTAATAAATGGTTGCAACTTCAATCTTCCTGTTGAGACTTCAGTTTCCGTTTTCATGTCGCGACCTCAACGGTATGTCGCGACCTCAAATGGTGCACTTCATTTAAAAACTAGTTGCAACTTCGCTGGCAGCAGACTTTGTGGCTTTATTGACGAATCCACGTCGCGACATCAGATTGACGTCGCGACCTCATTTATATTCAATTGGCGTCGCAACATTAGAGTGGTGTCGCTATCGAAGATTTTACTTTGAATATTTCCTTTAGTCTCGACCACATTTCCTTTGTCGCTACCTCTTTCATTTGTTGCTTTGGTCATTCTGGTTGCAAGCTTAATCTTCAAGTCACGACTTCATTTACTAAAGTCTTCTATTTCTTCCCCAAAATTGATCTTGGTGATGTTTGACTTGGAATGACCGATTAAATAAGTTTCATGCGACTCTTATTTTCAGTTGCTGCGGGTTTCCCATTTCGCTTGTAGCTGGTCTCTCGTTTTGCCGAGATTTTAGCTTCACGATTTTCTCGCAAAATTAAATTTGAATAAAATATCCACATTTCTGCATATTTATTCAACATTTGTCTTGTAATATGCCGTAAAAGGGATTAAAATCTAATGAGTTTTGACTCATCAAATTCCCCAAACTTGAAATTTGTTTCGTCTCAAGTAAAGAAAAGAATTGTTTATCCTCAAAACAAATAAGCTTAAAATTTTAAGGACATTTTTCTTATTCATATACCACAGTTTTTCTTATTCCACTTCTAACTTGAAATAGGAGAATAAAGATCGCTTTAAATTTTTGGCCGATTCAAGAAAAAGAATTGTCGATTTAATATTAAATTTCTCATGAAATAATGCATTTAAATGCTTTATTCAACAAGTCTTGTTCTCAGGTGTGCAGATCTTCAACTTTCATCTTCTTGTTGAATTAGTTAATCTTCAGGAGTCTCCTTGAATCAAGCACAAAGTCCTATAGGCTTGTTTTTCATATTGACCTCTTACTAATGTAGGTAAATTCAACCTTCAAGATCAATGATACCCTTCTGCATTTGTAATGTTGGGCTTAGGTAATCGGGTAGATAATGGGAAAATTTAAGTTGCAAATCACCCAGTTTCACCTTTCTTTGTACTTATTGCCTTCAAATATTACCTTTTTCTTTCTTGTATTTGTTGTTTCTCCTCCTCAATCTCTGGGCCCGATTCATCTTTTTTTTTGAATTCTTTTTACGGAATTTTAATTTCCATTTGCACTTTATTCGTGCCAAGTTCCTTTGGTCCAGAACTTTGCCATGTTTTTCTAAGGTTGGGAATAGTGCAATGTTTTGTCTTCTTAGGCTTCTTTATCATTCTAGAGAACTTTACAAGTATGAATTCTTATACTAAATTGTATTAGGGTACTAGGTGTTAAACACCCTACGAGCTTAATTGCTCAAGGGAAATAGGGCCACAAGACAAAACTTATTCCCTTTTCATTAATTTCTGCTTCTTTACTTTCTCCTACTACCTTGTAACATTTGGAAATATTTTTCCTGCATTTGCTTCTTCCACGCAGACTTTTTCAGACTGAAATCGGATAATTTGGGCGCTTTGCTGTGTGATTATTGCAAGGGAAGGGAATTTAGGTTTTCAGTTGTTGTTTATTGAAGAAATAAGGCTTATTTTGTATTACAATTGGAACTAAAGGATATGCTTTATACATATATTGAGAGTAGGCTTGGAAAAGCTCAACCGCCAAGGATGCCTCTATCACTTATTATCACTGTTTCACTCTCAGATTTCGCCTCAATCAATAATCTAACAAGTTCTAGGACCATGGACTCTTAATCCTGAATTTCCCACAAGATGTTCCTAATTCCTCTCAAAAGTTCATAAGTTTTGTTGACCAAGTGTATGATTTCTTCAAGACTTATACTTATTCACTGTTTATTTACACTATTTTCAACCAAGTTATTTGCTCCTTCAGCAATATCCATTTTTCAATTTTTAAAATCTAAACTGGATTTAAGCATTCTGTCTGTAACTCCTAGTTTTCAGTTTACTAATCTATGCCTTTATTTTTCCTTCATTTTTGTTCTTGGGAGAGAACAGAATTGTTTATTTGATCCTTGCACAGAAAAGCACTCATTCTTTTCATGCTAACAGGAATTGACACCAACACAAAATTTCTCAAGTCATGTTCATCCATCAATAAACATCTAATTATTCGCTAATTTTTTCATTCAAATAATTGAAAAACAATCCAACAAGCGAAGAGTAACTATCAAATGAAAATCTTAATAAAACACAGACAATTTGGATGAACAAAATGGATTTCATTGAATTTTTGGGAATGTATAGATTGATAACATGCTAGGAAAACTTTTAGTTTCCTTTCTCTTTTGTATGCCTTTAAGGTATAATGTTGGGAGGATCTACATCAAAATCGCCATGCCGATCGAACTTAGGAAATTTCATTTCAGATGTTTGTCTCTCGACTACAGGGGGAATTTCTTTGCCTTTTGCATATAGTTCACTGTTTAGTTGCACTGCACTAATGAGTGTGTCTTGCCTCTTCCCCACGGTCTTGTCCCTTCTAACTGAGATACATTACATCGGTTTGAATGATTCGATTGATCGAGTCAGCTCTCGACCGGTTTTCTTCTATACTCATCATTGTCTTCCAACTATCGATCTCTATCTTTCATTAATCTCAAACTCTTGAAACAGGTTCCTTGTATAAATGCTTGAACCCCTCAATCTTCCTTAGCATATTTATTCTCCATTACGTCTGCACTGGCGATTATGTTCGATGAATCGACATCCCTTACCCACGAATTGATTATTATAAAATGCTTATGTTTGTATTATTTGATCTTTCAATATCTTTTCTTCATGTTTCTTGGGGTTATGTGTTCTTATAGTCTCCAGTTTTCCTCCCATATCTGTCTTTCTATATATTGACTTCCACATAAGTTATTCTTTGATAAATTAACTTTTTCCATTTGATTCTCTCTCTTCATCTCTATTTTCATTACTCTGACATTTCCATGATTCTGTATTTCCTTCTCTCTCCTAGATCATACGCTCATGCGAGAAATTGTTCACTGTATACGGAAATGAAGGATGGGTTGAGCTTAACTTTGAAAGGTTCTTCTTCTTACGCTTTCGGAAAAGATGTATGCGCGCTACTCTATTTCTCCTCTATCTGTTTTCTTGGTTTGAAATACTGCTGCATTTACGCATACACTTCCATCACTTCCTTTTGCCTTTTTCCTTTGGGTCCTTTGTCCTCTTTGTTAGGGTAGAGAGGAAACCGGGGACATTCTCTTCTTCCTCCCAATTTCCCTTCACCCACATGAGGAGATAGAGTCACGAGCGTAGTGGTAGGGTGAGTGATCTGATCCTCTCTTGTGCTGTAATTGGTATCTCTGATTGGGATCATCAAATTGGGAATGCCTATCATTCATTTACGCCTCCTTTCAAAGGCATACAAAATGATGGCTTCTGATTTATACGTGAGCAAAGATCGACTGGTAGGAACTATTACGAACATCTCGAGTAAAGCGAGCATCTTTGCTTCGTCGGTGAGGGCTCCTTTGATGGGCGTGGTGGGGGTTCTTCTTCGTGACCTCCCATTTTCCTTAACTTCCTCGATCAACGATTCGATATCTTTTCATAGTTTGGATTTTCTATCAACTTCTTATGACCATGCAAAATCTCTCCGAATTAAACATTTCATTTATCTTCTATCCCAGAAAAGCACCAGCCTCTCATGGCTGAATCATCCTTGTTCCCATATTTGCATGATTCTGTAAGTGAAAATCTACAGCGCCTTGTGCTATAAAGAATCTAAGCATCTTTTCTCTATTACTTCCAAAAACGGGGAAATTAGCTTACCAAAACCTCTTTCGCACGCAAATTCCTTGTCAAATATCACCTTGTTCCACAATTCTTGAGCTTCTTTTGAAACGAAGTCTTTTTCTTCTTCTATTGCTTCTTTCTCGGGTTGCTCATCCTCCTCTGGCTGGTTTCCTTTTTCAACATTTATTTCTTCCTCAGGTTGAGTTTCCGACTATATCTCTTCCACTGCCTCGACACTTTCACGCATGATTTCGTCGATCAGTTTATTAAGATTTGCGACATCATCTTAATTTGCTGCCATGAGTGAATATTTGCGAGTCTTACTTTACTCTCGGTTTTTGAGGTTTCAGATTCAAATATGGATCTGAAGTGGAAAGGTTGGGATGAATTGGAGTTTAATGGAATTTTGAATGGAACAGATGTTGGGCTCAATGTCATGATTGCGATATGGGGGGTCGCGACATTAAATTTTAGCCTCTTAATTAATGGTATTGCAATGAATTTTATTTTTAATCTTTAGGCATGAAAATGAAAGTTTAAAAAAAACCTATTTTATTGAGTTTGAAGTACATTACAGTGTGACCTAAAATTTTGTTGTGACACGAAATATGTGAGTCTGACGAGGACTTGATATCGACTTGCTCTTTTCTGTCCCTTCTTTATTTTAGTCGTGACCTCAGTTTCACTGTTTCGACTTTCTTTTCTACTTTATTATTTCCATTCCATCATTCTTGGTTGTAACTTTTGGATTAGTGTTGCAACCAGAAAATGTTTAGGTTTCCCTGAATAATCAAATTCACAGCAATTTCAAGTTATTCAAATCCAATCAAGGAAAATACAACTCAATTCATCTTCATCATGCAAATATTCAACAAAATCATCCACTATGCATCATATTCAAAATTTAAGCACCAGAACAAATAAAATTCCCCCAAACCTTCAATCATGCTATATCGAGACAAATTTAAATAAAATCCAAGAAGAATTATCTTTGCCCCTTTTGTCTGTATATGAAGTTTGATTGTAGAGTCTCCCTCTTTTTCACATTTTTCATTGTCCTGCAAGACAAATATTAACCTACGCTTCAATCAATAATGAATAAAATTACACAAAGTTATTAGAAATTTAAACACAAAAATATAACAAGAAAAACTTAAAAGCAATGATATGGTTTGTTTTCCCATAGCTAACTCGATTTTTAGTCTTTTAAATTTAGACTTCTTCTTTGCGTATTCTGTTTCTTCAAACTTTCTCATTAGAGCCAAGAGTCATTCTTTTACATTTCATTCTCCCAAAGTAGTGCTTTAATCTCTGACCATTAACCTTGAATTCCACATGATTGCTGGATTTAAGTGTCACTACCCCAAAATTTGTACTTGATACTACTGTATATGGTCCACTCCATTTTGATTTAAGCTTCCACGGAAGAGTCTTGATGCGGAGCTAAATAGCGAGGACGATCTCACGCCTTAGATTCCCTCCTCAAGAGTAGTTGATCATCCCATTTTTTGTTTATCTTTGTAGATTCTTGCATTATCATAGGCTTCATTCCTGGCTCTTCCAATTCATTTCTTTGGAGTAGCCTCTCTTCTTTGCGACCTTAAAATCAAAATTTGAAGCTGTGATGGCCCACATGGCTTTATGTTCACAGCTCAAGGGTAGGTGTAGGTTTTCCAAGGAACAAGCACATTATGGGGACATTCGATGGGAGTTTAAAAGAAATCCTGTATGCCTAGGTGCATCATCAAGCTTAGAGACCAATCTCTTCTATTGGGCTTCTGATCTTTTCAAAAAATTTCTTTATCTCCTGATTGGAAATTCGGCTTGCCCCATTTGTTTGGTGATAAGCCAAACTCATAATGTTTGATATATACGCCCATGAGTTTGTCAAAGCCTTTATTTAAAATGGCTTCCCCCATCATAATTACAGGTTAAGTTATCTAAATCTGCGAATATTTCTTTGTAAGGCCACAGCGTATTAGCATCATTTTTTAAGGACAAGTTCTTTGCCTCTGACCCGTTTTGATACATAATCCACAGCTAGGAGTATGTATATATTTCCAAATGAGGCCGGAAAAGGCCCCATAAAATCTATTCCCCATACATCAAATAATTGCACCACCAGGATACCTTGCGGGGGCATTTCATGCATTTTGCTGATGTTTCCCATTCTTTGGCATTGATCACATAGCCTCGCCGTTAAGGAGTCCTTAAAAATTGTAGGCCAATAAAATCCAGACTGGAGAATTTTGTGGGTTGTTTTGTCTCCTGCAAAATGTCCTCCATATGGTGATGCATGACATTCCTGTAAAATATTGCTTTGCTCATTTTCTGGTACACATCTCCTTATAATCATATCAGCTCCTCTTTAAACGTGTTAAGATTGCATCCCGGATGTAGTACTATTTGTCGATTATCAGCTTTTTCCTGGCAGTGGCTAATTCTTGCTGGCATAATTCCACAAGCTAAGAAGTTCACAATATCAGCATACCAGGTGATTAGATTGACCAGGTTCGGGCTGGCACACTCATGCGGGACACACACTATTTCTCTTTCTTCTTCTTGTAGAGCGAGGTTTCTCCTTTCTTGACAAGTGATCGGCTATCACATTTGTCACAACCTTTCTTGTCTTTTATTTCTAAATCAAATTCACTGCAATAACAATACCCACGATCAGTCTGGCTTTGCTTCTTTCTTTGCCATTAGATATTTAATTGTTGCATGATCAGTGTGTATAATAACATGGGACCCAATGTATGGCTAAATTTTCCACATCACGAATCTGTTGCCCGGCATCTCCTTTTGATGATGAGTAATTTTTCTGAGCTTCGTTGAAGGTTTTGCTGGCATAGTATATGGCCTTGGTGCACCGACTTTACGTCGTCTGACTCCCATTGAAAAATCAGCGGCATCACACATGATTTCAAATTCTCTGTTCCAATACGGTTTTGCCATGATGGGAGCTTGACTAGTGCGGTTGATTTCTTGAAGAATTATGGCGGGATTCATCAAAGTGTTGAAACTTAGTATCTTTTTCGACAATCTGCATAGTGGTCCTAGCAATTTTGAGAAATCTCACGATAAATCTTACAATAAAAAATCGGCATGTCTAGAAACTTCTAATTCCCTTGGTTGTAGTAGGTGGTATAAAATTTCTTATAAGTGAAACTTTTGCTTGGTCTACCTCCCAGCCTGCTCAGAAATCATGTGCCCTAAGACAATTCATGCAGCAACCATAAAATGGCATTTTCCAATTCAAAGCTAGATTCTTGTCCTTGCACCTTTGGAAGTCTTGTCCCCCGAGTATCACGAGCCTTGTTGAAAACTAGATCCATACAGCTGTAAAATCATCCATGAAGATCTCCATAAATTCTTCTCTAAATCGAAAATATAGACATCATGCATCTTTGGAAGAATTGCCGGGAGCATTACACAAACCAAAATGGCATTCTCCACAAAAGCAAAAAGTACCAAATGGGCATGTAAGTGGTTTTCTCCTGATCCTCGGGTGCAATGTCAATTTGGTTCCTTATCCAGTATCCCATCGAAAACAAAAGTGAGGTCTCCTACCAACTTTATCTGACATACGATCAATGAAAGGCGAGGAAAATGATCCTTTCTTGTTGCGGTATTCGAGTTTTCTGATCGGCCACACACCCTCCATCTGTCAAGAAGTTCTTGTAGGAATCTAATTCATTCTTTTCATTTCGATCACAGTGAATCCACCTTTCTTGGGAACCATGCAGGCTCACCCGAAACTATCACGATATAGCATATATAAAACCTACATTTAACCATTTCAGAACTTCTTTTCTAACAACTTCTTTCATCACTGGGTTCAGCCTCCTTTGATGCTCAATAGAAGTTTTTGCATTATCATTCAACAATATTTTGTGCATGCAAATGGAGGGACTGATACCCTTCAGATCCTCAATTGACCAAGCAATAACTTCCTTGTATTTTCTCAGAATTTCTAGCAACTTCTGTTCTTCAGCTTCAATCAATTCAGCTAATATGATGACTAGTTTTCTCTTTTAAGTTTAGAAATCATATTTCAAATGGTAGGCAATTCTTTCAATATTAACCCTCTGCACTAGTTTCTGTTCGAGAAGTTTTACGTTCTGTTGCATACTTCATCTTGACTGTTTTCATTTATGCTCGAGACTGTTTCTTTGTTATACAAAATTGAAGGCAATATTTCACAATCAATACTCTCAAGATACTGAAAAATTCGTCTCAATTTCATTGATAGAATGTTGAAGAATATAGTCAGAGTTCAATTCAACACTGAGAAGACTATTGTTTCTCTGGCCATACAACTTCTGGATCTACATCGAGATGTTTCCAAACTCCTATTAAGATTAAAGTGCCTTCCTTCATTCCCCACCCTTAGTGTTGGATTCACCTTTTGCACATCTATCCAAAGCTGACTCGATTTGCTAGAAGGTCTTCCTAGCAGCAGAAGGAACGGGTATCTTCCTCCGTCTTCATAATAACAAAATCCCTTTGGGAAGATGAATTTCCCGCTTGACAAGTATCTTCAAGAACACCTTCGAGGTTGTGCCATTGTCTGTCGACCATTTGCAATGTAATTGTTATTTGGGGTGGATCCCCCCCGAACTAGTCTTTACTGCGATAGAGCATCGAGTTATACTAGCCTTGAGAATCACATAAAGCCTTCTTGAATTCATATTTCCCTACGGGCATGGAATGGTGAAGCGCGAGGTCCTTTATTTTTTGTTGGGGAGCTTTGTTGGATAAGCGCCTTTGCGGAGCTAGCGGTCAAGTTCACTATTCCTTCTCAGCTATCTTCCTTTTATTATAGTATCTCCTTCAAAAATTTTATAAGTAGGCATTTGATCGATTATACGCAAAATGGGATATTTATTTCTATTTTCTTGAAAATGTCCTACGCGAGAGATCTAGAATCTTGCTCTTCCTTGTTTGTATACAGAAGCCTCTGTGGAAATGGCCTTGTTGGTGTATAGTGGTACTCTCTCTTTGTTTACGCTCGTACTTCCTTGAGTGTTAAGTAATAATGCTCTTTCTCCTTCCTTTCCAGTCTCTTCCCATTACGCCTCAGTCTCTTCTTTCCTTTCTTTCTTTCTGTTGTTGCCCACTTCTTTCCCACTTCTTCGCTGGGGCGCCGTCACGGTCCTTTGGATTCTTTTGAGTGTGTCACTGGAATGTACCCTTACTGCGATTTGGCATATTAAGGACATTTGCCACACTTGTATCTCAAGTTTTCAATAGAGCCTTGTATTCTTAAAATACTTGGTGTCGGACTTGAGAAAGCTTTCAAGTCAAACGGTTCCCCATTCATGGAAGTGTATAAAGTCTCTTGTTATCCCCGTGAGCTGCGACATTTGTTCTTGAATGGTTGGAGTCCTCCTGTAATACTAATAGTCATTTACTGTCTTCACCCCCTTGATGCTGGCTGTTTGGAACCTTGGTAGGCTGCTAATATCCTGATGAGGATTATGTGTCCATGCCTTAGGCCTTGTAATGCCCTACACCATATAGAAATTCTCCTTGGTTCCTCGGTGTTAATTTGTAATGTGTGGGCGAGGGTTTGGATTTCTTGAAATGGTAATTTCTTGGTTCATTCACGTACTTAATCCTCGACACCATAAGAGTCTTCCTTACGGTGGTACTTGAGCTTCTTCTCATATGTTCTCTTTCCCTTGCTCTATTTCATGGCTTGAGTGTGCATTTTCTTTCTGTTTGTCCATCTGTGCATGATGGCATCTAACTGCCTCCATGTTGTCATTCTCTCAGCTCCATGACCCTTTTCCTCACCGCTGTACCTGAAGCTTCGGATGGAGCTTTCATATTGCACTTAGCGAGGTCTTCTATCGGATCTCTAGCCTCTTCGGCCACTTTCTTTTGAATGCTCCTGACATGGAAACATCAATAATGCCTTTAGATGTATCATTTAAGGCATGATACACTATATCCATATGGGTTTTAAATCAATTCCATACGTAGGGCACCTCTTGACAACCTCTTGAATCTCTCCCGAGGCTATATAGGCTCTCATCTTCCCACTTGTTGGAACACTATTATCTCTCTTTTCTCTACGAGGGTGAGAGATGGAAAGAACACACTTGAGTATGCTTCTACCAGCTCTTCCCAAGTATCAACTTAACCATATGGTAATGATTCATACCATGTGGTTGTTATATCTCTTAAGGAGAATGGGAAGAGATGCATCTTTATCACCTCTGGCCTCACACCATTCAGCTTCACTGTATTTACCATCACGAAATCTACCCGAGTGCTTTCGTTTGGGTCTTGATTGGGGTGACCGATGAGCGATGCTCTTCTACGCCGGCTATTATCAAAGGCGACTTTAGTTCGAAGTTATTTGCATCCACAGTAGGCTATCGATTTGATATTCTTTGCTGAATGATAAGCTAAATCCTCCATTGTGTTAGTAATAGGGAGGCCTTGTAAAATTTCTTTACGTCTGCTCCCTCTGTCGGTCATGTCTCTCATGCTGCCATAAACTGCGCGTTTTACTGCTCTTTAGTCTTTCTTAAGCTTTTGAGTGTTCTTTCGATTCGTGTCTCTTGTATTGAGTCTGAATCTTACACATTTCCTATGCATTAAAGTTTCTGAAATTAAAACACACTTTCAGTTAATAGGATTGATAACTAAAAAATATTTTCAACATGGCTTATTAAAAGATCGGTGGTTGGTGTATGCTTGTAAAATATTTTGTTCTTTTCTTTTGCAAATGTCCAAATTAGCATTTCCCTCTTCGTTAGAATATTGATCTATTTAATTCTTTCAATCCCTAGACAACGGCGCCGTAAACTTGTTTGCCCTCTTTTATATAGACTAAAACCCCTCAAAATCACATAGTCACAAGAGTCTTACACTTCTCTTGCATCCATGTCACGTTAGGATAAATTGCCCGATAAACTAATTCTTTCATAATGTTCATGATTTAAAAATAATAGGTCTAATCATGACCTTGCAAGTGCACCGGAGGTCATACAAGTAGTAAAATGCGAATGTAAGTCAGTATCGATGCATAGGTTGATTGCGATTGAGGATCGGCGCACATTATGGAGTTCTGTAACATTTGGATACAAGAGGCTCAGGAATGATAGTTTTATCTAGAAAAAGTAAGATCCTAGACTATTGACAAGCTGTTGAATAAGCTAAAAACAAAATAATAGAATAAAATAAATTTAACTAAAATCTTGAATTTGAATCGGTTTCTGTAGAAACTTGAAAACTATCGATCAGTGCTTGATAAAAGCGATCCGATTTCTACACTAAAATACATTCTCTGATGCAATGTATGGATCTTTGGATTTGTCAATTTCCTAAATTTTGAATTAGATTTCTCCATATTCAGCGGTTGGGAAACCCTTGCTTCTCTCGAGCAAGATCAAACCCGACTACACAGTATTCCCCGATTCTCTTGAGATCTGGGTATTTTTCTTTCACCGATACGCCGCACCCATTTCTTGATGACGAGCGAGATCTTTTGCATTTCCTTCTCATTGATTTTTGCAAAGTTTCTACAGCAATTGGTGGCTCTGACCTTTCGGAATCTATTAGATTAGATCCTTTTCCTTGATTAGATCTCAGCTAACGGGATTAGGAACTCCTTTTAGATTAAGGTGAACTCTGCGGTCATTTATATTGTTAAATACTCCTCCCGACTTGATTATGAGCGAATGGGGGATTTATCGAATGAACTCTCAAAGCTGTGGCCAGAGTTCATCGATGGTGGTCACAGCATGCCAAGAAAAGAGTGCTCTCGGCTCTCGGGAATCTCGATCTCTGTTTTCCTTGAGAGGGCATCACGGAAATCAAAGCGAGATCGTTCCCTCAGCGGTATTCGGTACCCTTATTGGGAACTTATCGATTCAAAGCATTTACGAATAAATGCATCTGAACCCCGAATAAGTTCTCCGTATTTATGCGGGGAAGGCTGTAACTAAATGTAAATCAAATCCACTTGGCGTATACGATTCTTTGCATTCTTTAATTAGAAATGGAGCAGATCACGTATGACCATATCAAATGCAGCAAGCCAGAATAATGAATTCCAGAAATTTGTCTAGATTTCATAAATTTTCAGGCAGTAATTTTAAGAAGAAAATAACATAAATAATACATCAGCTCCACTCGTTTCTGCACAGTTCGCAAACTCAAATCCATAAAAGAATTTAAAGACGAAAGAAATAAAATAAATAAATAAATAAATAAAATAAAATAAAATTCTACTCTAAACTATACACTGAGTTCCTCTCCTTTCCCCTTTTTCTGGGTAGTGAAGACGAAAAACTACTTTACTATTCTATGCTTGTCTATTTATCTTGTCAAAGAAATTGGTAGAATCCCGAAAAGCTCAGGTGGAATTCCCGAAAGCCCGGTTTATTGTCCCATGTCGCGACCTCGGGTTGATGTCGCGACATGGATTTCCCTTGATTGCTCTTGTTCAGTCGCGACCTTGTTGCTTCTGTTGCGACCAGATTCCTTGCAGCTGCTTGGATTAATGGTCGCGACATCGTTTATGGTCGCGACCTTGTTAGCTCAGTGTTCCTCAAGAGTTGATGTCGTGACCACGGTTTCACGTCGCGACATCGTTGTCTTTCTCTTCTTCTGGCTTCTTGATGCAGGAGCATCTGTAAACACACCAAACATTAGGGTCGGCCTTAGTATTGAAGAATTGGATTGGGGAGGTCAAAGACGCGTGAATGCATGTGAAAACTCCTTTTGGACCTCGTTTGGGCCTTGGAGAGGCAAAAAACGTGGTCGAGACTTGGACAAACCCACGATGTGGGCTTGCCATATTTAATTTTAGAAAGTTTGCTTTATTTATTTTAGAAAGTTTGCTTTATTTATCTTAGAAAGTTTGCTTTATTTATTTTAGAAAGTTTGCTTTATTTATTTTAGGAAGATTTGCTTTATTTATTTTAGAAAGTTTCTTTTAGGAGTTGCTTTTTGTAATTTAGAAGTTTCTTTTCTAGTTAAAGTAGAGATTGCTTTTGATTTAGAAAGTATGGGGCTATATACCCCCTAATGTGATCTTTGAAAATCGAGTTCAAGTTTAATAATATTTTGATTTCTCTTTTAGAGTTCTCTCTTGTTCTCTTACCTCTTGGTGGATTCCTTGAGGACCGAGTTCGTGGCTTCTCATACCTAGGTCGTTCATGGTGGCGAAGTCTTTGTCCGACTTATCAATCCAACCGTCCATAAACTGAGATTCAGTTGTAAGGCGCCTTCCTCCATCGTCTATCTTGTGTGGATCTTTAATTAACCAGTAAGTAACTACTCTTGTGCAAACTCTACTCCTCCTCACCATCTCATATTTTTCTCTAAAATTTCCATAACCAAATTTTCAACCTCCAGCCCAGGCTTTCCAAATCTTGTTCCATACTACCAAAACCTTCTAAATACACCACTTATATACCATAAATTCACCTTTCTTAACTTAGAAAATCTCTCTAAAGTCGTCATAACCTATTTTGACCCAGAAAACTACCCCAAACCCATGTTTGACTTACCTAAACTTGGATCATCCATCACGGTCCCAACCTTGCATCAAAGTAAGATATCGAGCTCATGGATTGATGGTGATCAGTCATAAGCGAACGGTGTGCTTGATCTTAGAGGCAAGAGATCTCTAGATGCGGTTTGAGTCGTTCGCACTAGCGGAGGAAAAATATGAGGATTTTTATGAAGGCTTTTCGGCCTAGTCCCAGCTTGAAGGTTTCTTAGGGCACAAGAAGGTTAAAGGTATGTATAGACGATGCTATGATTATCATGGGAGGTATGATTGCTACTACGGAATGAAGATTATAAGAGCATAGTAGAAAAACTATGATGAAGGCTTTAGATTCAATCCAAATTTAACATTCTGGTGATGGAAGGATGGATCTGATGAATTTTGGATTGGCTTAATATATAATTGGAGCATGTCTTTGAGTATTATGATTCTGACATGAAAGTAGAGTTGGTGGCTACAAAGATGTGCAAGAATGCTTATTTGGTGGAAAAACATGAAGAGACAACGTGAAAGAGATGGTAAAAGAAGATTCAAACTTGGGGAAAGATGAAGAAAGAACTAAAAGGAAGTACCTTCCCTTTAACTCTCTTGCAGACATCTACCTCAAAATTCGAGGAACTTTAAACACTTGAGATTTGAGTGTGGAGGTAGATCGGCTAAGTTGTAAACTTGATTATCGAAGGAGACTTACGAGGCCGAGAAACTATGCATAGCCCACCACTACATTCTTGGTTTGAATGCAGTATTTACTAGAGTTATTTTTGCAACCATATAATAGTCTTCAAGATGTGATAAAACTTACTTTGAGGTTTAGGACTAAAAAAGAAATATGGAAACTCTACTCTGACTAAGAGTGTGGCTAATGAAGGGTTTGTTGAGGTTCTAATTCTTGAATCCCAGTGGTAACTACCCCACTCAAGTAAAGTGAAGCTATGAGAATTGGCTTCTAAGTCCAAGGCGTGTTTTAAGTGCAAGGGTTGGGGCATATTGATTCACGAATGTCCTAACTGGCGTTGCCTTAATTAGGAAGATGAGCGAGAAGAAGATGTTGAACAAGTGATCGAATCTAACCATGTCCAAGGCGATGAGAATAAATCACTTCTTGTGAAAATCTAGTTTGATGTTGATAGTCGAATCTAACCATATCCAAGAAGATGAGGAAGAGTTCCACTACCATCAAATTTTGATTTTAGAAATCAAAGATGTTTCGAATCTGACGACTTTGGTTGTTGAAGAAACCGAAAGTGAAAATTTCTCACTAGAAGCAAAATCGATTATAGAATTTGTTGATGTAATGCTGAAGAAATACACGCCGCAGTTTTCACCTATGAGGGTATTCAACATCAAATAGACCTCATACCAGGGTTTTAGTTTTTCCTAATAATAAGCTAGCCTATACATGAAGAGCCACTAAGGAGCATGAAGAGTTTAAAACGAGGATTGATGATTTTCTTGACAAAGGGCTTGTTGAGAGAGTGAAAGTTCCTATATGGTTTCACACTATATTTGGTGCATGAAAAGATGGATCTTGGGTATGTGTTTTGATTGCAAGCTTTCTAACAACATTTTTATTCATGAGGAAGCAAGATTCCAACAAAAGGGCAAGAGTGGAACAATATGAAGACAGAAATCATATGAAGGTTATGTTGTGGTATTTGATCCGGGAGGATGGATTAAATTGCGTGATAAAAGGGTGTTCCTACTTATCAAAAAAAAAAGGTGTTCCAAGTTGTGCACAAGAATAGATAGTTCTTCCAGAGATTATTAAGAAGATCATAAAGAATGCTTACAAGGTTAAATTGTCAGGTATTTGCAATATCACGCCTACATTGAGTTGGGATTTGAGGCCTTATGTGGTGAAGACTTGAGGGCCAGTCTTTTTTTCCCGACTATAGGGGTTTGATGCGGGGGCATCACATGAAACCTGAACATTGGGAATTCGTATAGTATTGAAGGAATTGGATTGGGGAGGTCAAGACGCATTGAATACATGTGAAAACTCCTTTTGGACCTCATTGGGCCTTAGGCAAAAAACGTGGTGGGACTTGGACAAACCCACGATGTCGTACGCCATATTTATTTTAGAAGTTTGCTTTGTTTATTTGAGTTTGCTTTATTTATCTTAGAAGAAGTTTGCTTTATTTATTTTAGAAAGTTTGCTTTATTTATTTTAGGAAGATTTGCTTTATTTATTTTTAGAAGTTTTCTTTAAAGATTGCTTTTGTAATTTAAGTTTCTTTCTAGTTCTGGAAATAAGTTGCTTTTTGATTTAGAAAGTATGGGGCTATATATACCCCTAATGTAGTCTTTTGAAAATCGGTTCAGTTTAATAATATTTTCGGTTTTCTCTTTTAAGAGTTCTCTCTTATTCTCTTATCTCTTGGGTGGATTTCCTTGGGGACGAGTTCGTGGCTTCTCATACCTAGGTGCATTCCTTGGTGGCGAAGCCTTTGTCAGAAGCTTATCAATCGGCAGATCCATAGTTGATTGTAGGCGCCTTCCTCCATAAATCTATCTTGTGTGGATCTTTTCGGTAACCGATGAAAGTAACTACTCTTGTGCAAACTCTACTCTCCTGCATTCTATATTTTCTCTAAAATTTCCATAACCAAATTTTCAACCTCGGCCCAAACTTTCCAATCTTGTTTCCATACACTAGTACTTCTAAATACCCCTTTTCCCTTATATGCATAAATTCACCTTTCTTAACTTGAAAATCTCTAAGAATTCGTCCATAACCTATTTGACCCCGAGAAAACTACCCCCGAACCATATTTGGCTTACCTAAACTTACGGATCATCATTCAGATTTGACGTAGCCCCAAGTCGCTTTCTACATTTAGTTCTAGGTTAAATGATTTCCTTTCGCATAAACCTCTATTCAAGTCGCGACCTCATGCTTATGTGGCGTGATTCAATTACTCAAAGTAGTTTTTTAACTGGATTCATACGCTTGGATTCTTAGGGTAGTGACCTGAATGAGTGGTCGTGACATCGTTTGTGGTCTTTGCTTAATAAATGGTCGCAACTTCAATCTTCTTGTTGAGACTTCAGTTTCCGTTTTCATGTCGCGACCTCAACGGTATGTCGCGACCTCAAATGGTGCACTTCATTTAAAAACTAGTTGCAACTTCATTTTCTTTGCAGAGACTTCCTTTGTGGCTTTATTGACGAATCCACATCGCGACCTCAGTTATATTCAATTGGCGTCGCGACATCAGAGTGGTGTCGCGATCGAAGATTTTACTTTGAATATTTCCTTTAGTCTCGACCACATTTCCTTTGTCCCAACCTCTTTCCCTTGTTGCTTTGGTCATTACGAGTGCCTTAAGCTTAATCTTGAGATCACGACTTAGTTTACTAAAGTCTTCTATTTCTTCTAAAAATTGATCTTGGTGATGGTGACTTGAAAGTAAAACGACAAAATAAGTTTTCTATCATGACTCTATTTTCATTTGCGACTTCATTTACGCCTTAAATTTGGTCTCTTACGGTTTTCTTTGAGATTTTAGCTTCTGCTTTGTATTTTCACAAAAATTAATTTGATAAAATATTCACATTTCTGCATACTATTCAACATTTATCTTGTAATATGCTCAGAAAAATGGATTAAAAATCTAATGAGTTTTTGGACTCATCAACAGGTCACCCTTGACGGCCTGCAACTCCACTCTTGCCAACCTGTGACTCATATTGACAACCTTAGCGTCCTTAAGACTGCTTTTCTTTATCCTCGGCACGCCCTGCGCCATAGAAGGGTGCTTAGGTCAGACACAGTGCTTCCACGAGTTCCTCGGTTAGTTCCATATGGGCTTAAAGACCCGGCCCTCTCGAGTCAAGGAAGCAACCATAGCCTTGTAAGACTTAGTAAGCACAGCGGCAGAGCCCTGGTAAAACTAGCCATCGCCCTTTGAAGCTTTAGCGCAGTAGCCATGCCAAAAAAAAAAAAAAACACAAAAGTCATTAGCAAGCCCAAAACAATAAAAGAAAAGATCGACCCAACATTTGGATGTCACCAGAGAGGCGGTTCTGAGCAGAGAGCAGGCCTCCTGGCTGGGCAGGCACCCACCCTCCCGAGGTCGGTCGTACGGGATGGAGGGAAGCAGCCCAGCAGGGCGAGCTCACGCGAGAGACGAGAGTCACATCCCACAGCCTCAGAAGTGATCACGATTCCTCGTCACCTCGTCGGCAGACAGCCAGGAGGGGTGCGGCGCCCATGACGTGGGACTCCACGAGACCAAAATAGGAGAACTTCTAAGGGGCTGCATCCGCCCTCCTCGAGTCTCGGCCCAGTGGTGGATGAAAGGCAGAGAAGTGGCCCCCACCTTTAGGATCTTACGAAGCGGGAGGCAACCCTGCAGTGACTTTCGGAGGTTTCCGTTCACACTCTTCTTCTTCTTTGCCGGCACCTCAGGCGGGACGAAACTCTCCAGTGTAAGAAACCGCAATAGGAACCAGCGAGAAGGTGAGGAAGATTTAGGGACGGGAGGCTTCATGACGGAGAGGGGAGAGGATCTTAGAAAATGAAATCGGGCAGGCCTTGCAGACGATCCGAGATATCCACGACTGATGGGCTGAGAGCTAGGCACTTGGGCGCTGCGGTTTTGCCCGCCTCCTCGTCCCTCGGGAGCGAGATCGGGCCGGCCGCGAGGAGCCGTACGACCCAGCTTGATGTCGAGAAATATCCTATGACCTGCAGGCAAAACAAACCAAAGCAGAAGAAGAGCTCACGTAGGTTCTCGGGGAGTAGTCGGATGCGAAGGAACGCAGAGTGTGTCCTCTCCGTCCCGAAGGGATTGTGTACTCCCGATACAGCGCCACCCTAACAAAAAAATAATGTTCCTTCCCGGAGACGTGAAGTGGAAAGTGCAGGAAATGATCAACAGCATTTGGAGCGCTTGGAGATACTCAAAGAAAGCCTTGACCTCCTTTGAATAAAAATTAAGCGGAGCCATCTTGGGAACACCCGGGGCCTTTGTCCCCTAAGCGACTAGGCCCACGAACACTACAAAAGTTGGGGGAAAATTTGAGAGACGGACATTGAAATCGCTGCGGAACCCTTTTTATAAAGAGGGGATGCAAGGGACGGAGACGTTCTGACGCCACCTGAAAAGCGCTACCATCTTAGGCACTTGAACAACGTGGGTGGTGTCGACCTGTTCGAGGGCCTGCTTGCAGGACTGACGGGGCTATGCAGATCGCAAAGATCTCAGGTACAAGGGCTCGGCCGGCGGGACCCACGACCTCGGCGTGTGTGGCGACCCTCAAATGTCGAGACCGCTAGGATCACAATTTAGTTAATTTTTCCCTTGCCCTTATCGAGGGAAAGGAGGCTTCAAGAGCGTGATTGGAACCCTACAGTAAGCGTCGTTCCCCCATCGATTGAGGCTGAACTAGAGCCTTCGGCGGAGTTACTCCTTGTCGCATAAAGCAGGAGGAGCGACTAGGACCCATGGAGGTACGAGGGGTTAACAGGAAGAAAGGGAAATCGGAGAATCTAGAAACCCTGGCCCAGAGGCACGCCACAGAACCATGCAAGACTTCAAAACCAAAGACAAAGGAGAAGAAAAAAGACGTACCAAGACCGAAACAAAACAGGGACCTGGCCCAAGTGAGATACTCGGGGACCACCAAGCGGAGTCACAGACACTAGTCGAACAAGATTCGAAAAGGCTTAAGCTTGCGGAGAGCGAAAAGCCGAGAACTAGGGAACAAAGTGCAAACGGTCAAGGGACGTTTTTAAGGAAGCTAAGAGCCCGCATTGAAATAAGCGAAAATCGAAAGCCATCATATCCACGAGGCGTGGGACGGCGCGAAGTCTGTCAAACCACTTACGTGAGTAGCCACGTGGGTATCACGTACTAGATCGAAGCGATACAACCCTTGCCTCATACTTGTTGAAAATTTCAGAATAGCTTATGGGGTTTAAATTATAGGCGCACGAGGTGACGCAAACGAACATCGGGATTAAAAATGGGCCCAGTCTTCTTAGTGACCATAATGGTATCCCAGAATACGAGGCCAATGAGGACCCGACACCTTTGTGGTAGTGAATCCGTAATAGAGAAAACATCGATCTCCACCAATGGAAAGTGGGATATTTCCCAGTTGTACCCGTCAATTATCGCCCGTATTAATCGGTTCACGATAAGAAGAAAATCTCCCACCCGGTGGGAGGAATATAATCTCATCCTCGACAAGGAAAGATACTATTCGTTGTCATCCATCCAACTAGGAAAGTTAGTATGATCATCCATTATAAATATCGAGTCACCCTAACGGTGAAAGGTCGTAGACTTATTCCACGAAATTCATTCCTTAAGCGATTGATCTTCTCTTCCCTCGGAAAGAATGAAACAGGCATCGGAGAGTGATCACGAGGAGCATCTATAAACACACCAAACATTAGAATTCAGCCTGGTATTGAAAGAATTGGATTGGGGGAGGTCAAGGCGCATTGAATACATGTGAAAACTCCTATTGGACCGCATTTGGGCCTTAAAGGCAAAAGCATTAGTAAGACTTTGACAAACCCCTGATGTGGAGCTGCCATATTTATTTTAGAAAGTTTGCTTTATTTATTTTAGAAAGTTTGCTTTATTTATTTTAGAAAGTTTGCTTTATTTATTTTAGGAAGATTTGCTTTATTTATTTTAGAAAGTTTTCTTTTAGGAGTTGCTTTTTGTAATTTTAAGTTTCTTTTCACAGTTAAAGTAGAAGTTGTTTTGTAATTGAAAGTTTCTTTCCTAGTTAAAGTAGAGTTGCCTTTTGATTTAGAAAGTATGGTGCTATATATACCCCCTAATGCTTAGTCTTTTGAAGAATCGGTTCAAGTTTGGCCAATATTTTGATTTCTCTTTTTAAGGAGTTCTCTCAGCATTCTGCTTATCTCTTGGGTGGATTCCCTTGGGGCGAGTTCGTGGCTTCTCATACCTAGGTGGATTCCTTGGTGGCGAAGTCTTTGTCAGTTATCAATCAACCAGTCCATAGTTGATTGTGAGCGCCTTCATCCATTATCTATCTTGTGACCGGATCTTTTAGAGTAACCGATTAAGTAACTACTCTTGTGTAAACTCCTCTCCCTCACTTATCTCATTTTCTTCAAACTTTCATGACAAATTTTAAACCTCAACCCAAAACTTTCCAAATCTTGTTCCATATCACTAAAACCTTCCTAAATACCTTTTTTTTCTCCTTATATACCGTAAATACCATCACAACTTAGAAATATCAGTACGTCATAACCTATTTGGCCTTAGAAAACTACAGAAACCCATATTTTTGACTTACACACAAATTCTGGTCATCAAAATCACGGTCCCAACCTTGCATCAGAGAGGCAACGGGTGAGCCCTTGCTGATCCTTTTTGTTTCTTGTTTTGCGGAGGGGAGTCAGCGTCACGGAGTCGGCGAGGATGGCCCGACGTCAACACGCTCAAGCTCGGTTACGAGTTTGAAAAAGCATCATCAAAATCAAATAAAAGGAAACTTTTCATGATTGAATACTGATTCTTGTTCTCATGAACATCGGCTGCTATTTATTTCAATAAAAACAAATTAAAAAAAAAAAAGGTTCTCATGATTGATCTTTTGGGAATCAAAGGAGCTAACATGATTTTGAACATGAAGTGTCGAATATCCCTCTGACATGATTTTGACGAAACAGTAAATATGAACAAAACCCAGGAGATACAAAAGTAAATAAATAAAACAAACAGTTTCAATGCCAACTAAAGATGGTTTTGATATCAATTGTTGGATTATTTGTACAAACGAAAGCATTTATTGATAAACAGGAATTTATCATCAAAGAATCAAAGACCTAATAAATGCATTTGCACAAATAATAACTTTATTGAATAAAGCTTATCAAGTCGTAGTTTCTAAAAGCATACCCAAGTGTAGATCCAAAATTGTTGGCGACCATAAGTCTGAAAATGCGCAAGGGACAAGTTGAAGAGAAGAGAGCTAAGGTTGATGGCTCCTTTCCTTCTCCCTTTCACATGCTCTACACCCCTTAAAAATTATAGGCCTCTATTTACTTATATATATAGAGCACTACAATAGAACAATTGTGTTTTGGTCCAATTGGCTTACTAAAGCAAGGGAGAAGATAGAATCATGGGCCCATAGTAAGTTAAAATTAAATCATCCCATAAATGACCCATAGTTAACATGTACAATTACACAATTAAAATTATAACATAATTATGCTTAGTCCATAATTAATATATTAATCCTACAGATATTCGAAAATTGGAGCATAATTAATAAATTAATCAAACAAATATTTGAAAATTGGGTAGTGTGTTTAAGATGTCACTTAATTAGGAGGCAGGGGACTCATTAAGTTTCCACTAAATTAATTAGGTGAAGGGATGCATCGAAGCGAATGGGAGACCTTGTTCATACAAATCCAAATTGTAACCTTATTCAATATAGTCTAATCCTTTGCATCTGGGCATAGCCTCCAGGACGTAGGCTTGACTGAACCACATTATTCTAATAGGTGTTCTACAATATGTCTCAATGCGTCGACAATGTTAAGACATTCTCTAACATCATGTAGACCATCTTTATTCTCTATTTACAAACGGATACACTTATCAGCCAGGTTGCTAGTTTTCAACTATAGTAACAAAGTGAATGCTTTGTAGTCTTCTATCAGTTCAATTTGGATTGCAAAACTCTAACCAGAATTGATGAGTGACGGTTGAACTTCACGCTACCATCTTCTTCCTTGATTTTCCCTTTTGCCTCATTTTATTACTTACCGTTTTTGTCTTTTCCATTGGAATCTATCTCAACTTTTATTTCACCCTTGCTTAATTCATGTAGCATTTTGTAGAAAATGACGTATACTTTCGAGAAGTAACATTTCGAAGATATTTTCAAACAAGAAACAAGTGGCTTTAGCTTTAGCTAATTATGGCACAAAAAGAAAACCAGCACTCTTGCAAAAATTAAAATTTTATAGCCTTCATTTATGGCGTTTCAAAAAAATGTCATTGTTTAAATATCAATTAAACATGCAATGACGCTTAATTTAAAGCGTCATTATCTTGTATAATTTTTTAATTTCTATGGCGCTTATTAAAAATGTCATAGTTGACAATCTTAGGTTTAACAAGATGTAAGGTATCGATTGAGCCTTGACACTTTTGGAATGTCATTGAAATAATATAAAAAATTTCATATTTTTCTGAAGTGTCATTATCTATTATACTTTCCAAACCTACCTTTCAAATCCCACTTTCAAACCCGATAAAACTCAACATTTGAAGCCTTCTATGGGAAGTATTTGAGAGAATAACCATAGAGAACATAGAGAGAAAAAATCCTAAGGTATTCATGCGGATGCGGATGGTGAAGGGCGACAATGGTGAACTGAGTGTGGGCTCCCTCTGACATTAAGGCGTCGTGAGCTGCGTCTCGCTCAAAATGACGGTCATAAATCGATTATGTCGGTGGGAATCTGGGGTATTCACGGCAGTGGATCTCGTGATCGGATCAGTCAATAATTGTGGTAAAGGCAACAATGACTGTCGTACAAGGCGTCGGCGCGGAGGCTTGCCAGAATGGGCCAGCGTTACTGCGGGGTTGTCAGTGAATGCTTGTGGGAACTTGGCTTTTTCGAGTGGGAAGCGACACGATCTGCGTGATCTGCGTGTTCAGAGTCCTTGGGATTTTGCTTTCGGTGTGCATCTGAACCTGCATCTCCAGATCCTTTCGATGGAGTCAATGACGGCCGGTGGGTGGGTTCTCACGTTGGCGTTAAGGCTCTGGTGTCGGCGACGCCCGGTGGTTAAGACTCGGTGAAGGCCATAATGCATTAGGTATGACCCAGCGGTCAGGTGATTCGGCTGGTAGTGAGATACGATCTCAAATCTGGTGAGATTAGGTCCGCCAGTGTGGCAGAATACATTTTTTGACTACGATGTGTCCGCCTAGCTCTCTGAGGCGATATGTTTTTTGGCAGATGGGTTCATGGCTTGACCTTTGAGTTCCACCACGATCGGTGAGTTTACGATGTGGGTGACCTCTTTAACACCAATGTCGGCATTGTTAAATCTCTTTGCGCTGCTGTCGCCAAATATTGCCCGGATGTGAGTGTGTTTCTTAGCTTTTAAATTGTTATTCTATTTAGTTTATTTTTGGAATTTCTATAATGTGTTGTCTGATTATTTTATTTGGAAATGGTTTAATGGTGTTCAGGCTCTTGTTAATGTGATAAGCAATCCCGTGAACTCAACGGTGCCAATTGTTGCTGAAGTTCTCAAGAAAGCAGGGACTTTTGATGAGAATAAACTTTTTGGTGTGACCACACTTGATGTGGTCAGAGCAAAAACTTTCTATCTTTAACCAAGACAAATGTACCCAGTTAGGGTATTCCTTCTCATTTACTCATGCAGAAATATATATTAATATTCTTCTGGATATTCGATGTGGTTTGTGGGAGAACTGTGATAATAGAGAAAATAAAATTTTGATGTGGAATGCTTTCCTTTACTAACCATATGTATTAATTCCATACAACATTATGTGGTATTCCCCACTGTTTGTATGGAAATCAATAAAAATTGTTAATTTGTATAGCATTGCTGAATTTCGAATCTTATTTTTTCTTTCTCATAGGATTCTGAAAAAATGATCAAGTAACCAGTGTTTCTGTGTGAAGCATTGTTGGGAGGAATTTTCTTCATTTTTTTTTTCAATGAATTAGTGAGATTAAGCTTGTCTCAGGGTTCATAAGGTGTGATTAGTAAATGACTACGGGTGGGGTGGCTCTGCACTAAATCTAGTCGGATGTTATGTCTTCCATTTGACAAGCTTTATCATATCTCAAACTTGTTAATTCGATTTATTATTCTCCATTTTTTCTAAACCCTAAATGACGAATCACACGAGTTCCTAGTTTTAAATTTTGCCCCTTTCATGCATTTTCACAGGGTTGGATAGAGTGTATGTATGATGAATAAATTGCTTCATGCATGAGTCTTTATTAGTATGAAAAGAGTGAGTCTAAAGAAGTGTTCATCTTTGAAGCACTTTAATTTGGGCATCTATTCTTATGCTGCAGCAAAATGCTTATAAATATTGAGGATAACATTTTTTTTTATGCAGAAGATACTACCACGCCAGTTTTTAAGGGATTCTAAAATTCAAAAGCGATATTGAGAGAGTGGTCGTTTATCGGAAAATTGAAATTGTTTTTATTATCATTTTTAGAGTTTTTATAGAAAATTTCCTAAAAATCAGGGATATGTTTCATTTAAACTAAAATTGCCATTTGCACATTAGAGTGCAGACTTTTAAAGGAAAATCGAATTTGTTTGTAGTACCGTCTTCACGGGGTGGAAAAAAAATGATGGTGAAATAATGAATACTCTACATCATTTCCTCTTTAGCTTGGTAGGAGGAGATCTTGTAGATAGAATTTTTTTCTTTCACGCCACATCCTCCATGCATTTTTGCCTCATGCATAGCACATTGGCCCCATTTCTTTTTCAGTGATGAAATGGAGCGTACACTATTTAATACGAATATGGTGCAGACATTCGACTTGAATTTTCTTCTTTTGTTTGAGGGTCAATGTTACTTAGATTGTTGGTGTATCTTTGGCATAACCATTCTGCCTCTATTTTCTCAAGTACTTCCTTACATTGTCTAATGTGAGTTTGATATCTTACTTTACATCCTTTTATTTACATTTTGCATAGTTGCCGATTTACATTTTTACATTTATTAGACTACTCCAAAATCAGTAATTTGTCGGATGAAGATAGTAAGCTCTTACAAAAGCAAACACAAGATGGAGGGACGAGAAGTTCAAGCAAAGAAATTTGGAAAGGGATCGCAACATTGTCAGTAAGTAAGTGCGCAAGACTTCATTGCCCTTGAACTTTTCTTACTTAAACGATTAGAGATTCTTAAGTTGATGTGTAAATGTGTAGATTTTGTTTCTTTGTAGAAAAAACTAGAACCGTATAAAAGTTAAGCAAATGTCCTTGTGCTCAGTATTGCTTCTTTGGATTTTCTTCACGAAAATATGGTGTGTACTTGGATAGACTGGGAAGTCAAATAACATATTATCAAGTGAGGCACCATTTGGTTTATCTTCGACTTCCACTTTCAAATTTTTAGGATGTTAAAAGTATAATTTGTTGCACTTTGATTTTGTTTCTATGGCAACTGCAGTTAACCACCCATGTTTGACTGGTACAAATCCTTCCCCTTTCATGCCTCTTGCTGTGATTGACCCTCCCACATGTCACCCATGGATCTCTTTCTGATTATGAAAGAAGAGCATAATATTTTTGGAGTCTTTGATTCTACGATATCATTAATACTAGCTAGTAGTTTTGAATGCACTTACATGTTTGTTATTTTCTTCCATTGAAATCTCAGTTGATGTGATCGTGAGATTCATTTGGTGGCCAGTCGATCTCAAATATGTGGTGGGATTAAGAGTCCCTTAGTGCGAAATCATTTTTGACTACGTGTGTCCGCCTAGCTCTACAAGGCGATATGTTTTTGGCCCGATGGGTTCCATGTAAGTGATTAGAGTTGACTTATTTATGGTACTATCCTTACCTGTTTTAGATCAATTCATTGCCTCTTTTGAGTTTATTATCTTAGTATAATTGCTTTAGAATGCGGGAATGTTATTTTGGGAAGCTGAAAAATCACGTTATGGTCGAATCAATAATCGGTGTTTTTTGGATTGATACTAAGTGTATGCAAGATATCTCCTTTTCATTGAGCATTGGAAACTTTGTCTTTTGATTGACTATTGGTTCTTAAGATTTGTTGTTTACATTTATGTGTTTTATTAGATTATTTTATAAGTATATAGCTTTGGGTTTCCTTTATGCTACTAATATTAATCCATTTTTTGTATATTTTATTTTGAAATTTCCAATTCTATTGAACCTTCTAGAATAAATTGAATTTCACTTTGTTTGAGCTTTAATACTTACTTATTTCCTAGTTTAGAAAGTTATACCTAAGTATATGGTTATATATTCTATTATTCTTGTTATTGTGAAGCACTTTGTTAATTTTAGGATGTAGAATGTATATAATGTTGTATCCAACCTTTTTGTTTTATGTGCATTCTTTTTTTTTCTACAGGTCAGTTTCCATCAGGTCGGTTTGCATCTTACAAGTTATCATTGGTGGAGTTCTTTTCCGGTAAGGTATTATTCTAATTTGAGTTCAATGTTCATTTCATGCACTGAAAATTACCACACTAGCTCATCAAAATAATAAATCGATGTCTTAGTCTAGTTGGTACTCTACAAAGTTTTTGCTTGGTTTTGATATCTAAAACTTAATTTCTACATTTGAACGAGGAACGAGATGGACTTATGTGGTGATTTTGATGGAGCTTAGCACTCTCCCATGAAAGATACTCCACTACCAACAAATTAAAACATTTTGTACTCCTACCCATAGAATCCTATTAAACTTCATTACTGAATATTTATTTGTAATTTACTACGGATCAATGTATATATCGATAACTGTAGCTTATCCATATGACTTTGATATTTTTTCTCCCTTTATCTTACTTTCGTATTATGTATTACATTTTCAATAATTATATTGTTATATCGAGGTTATAGCCAATGAAATTGATGAAAATAGGATTTTTAATATGATAAAAATGATGACACTTGTAATGAGTGTCATGATTCTAAAACAAAACATACCAAAAATCAATGACACTCAAATAAGTGTCATGATTGATTGCTGGAATTGAAACATTCTGATAGAGAATAGCGCTTCAAATAGATATCATAGTTTTGATTCCACAAAGATGACACATCAAAATAAGCGTCATTATGTGTAAGCTTATACAATGACGGCGAGACCATGGCGCTTGAGGAGCGTCGGTACGTAACACTCTTCAATGACGCATTAAACGTGACATTGATTAACTTTTTCCTTGTAGTGCAATTCTAGCACAAGTCATCTTATTTTTTGCATAAGGATTTAAATTTTTTACATAGTAGCTGCAAATAATAATTCAAAAAGAAAAAAAAAATACTATTATTATGTATGGTGTTGTTGTGGAAGTTCATTAATCAACCTAATTTTATGGATTGAAACCTCTTGCAGCTTTCTATGATATTAGTGGGAAAAATAGAAAGAATGGTCTGCAAGGAAGTCAAATAATTATCATATATTAGGAATCATGAAATACAAACTGCTTCTACTATTCATGTTCCAGCTTACAATATATGAGCCTGAGCATGTTCAATCTAATTAAAATGAGACGAAAATCCTGGGAAGTTGAACAACATGTGGACAACACGGAGGCATGTCAGTGGTGGAAACAGACAGCTCCTCTTGTGCTCTGGCCATCTTTTACAATGAACACCACGTTCATACCCCATGTAAGGTGACGCTCTAAATGGCAGTGCATGAACCAGACTCCTGCAAGGGAAGAAGAAATAGAGCAACATATCAAGTATTGTAGCAATACTTGCAGTATATATTGAAGCCATTGATTTCACTTACCTGGGTTGTTTGCCTGGAATCTGACGGCAGCCCAGCCATTCTTATGAACAGTGACAGTGTTCAGAAGAGGAGGGTCAATTAAATTATACCCCAAAGGGTCCTTTTCCGGGTCGAAATTCCCCAGTCCCTGTCCAACAACATAAAAGCTGTATCCATGTAGATGCATAGGATGATCAATCCCTGCAACCACATTTGTTCCTTGCAGAACCAGCTCCACTGTAGAGTTATAATCCAGGAAAAACACCTCTGTCCCAGCTTTCGGTATCTCTAGGAACAGTGGCAGATATTGTGCGGTAAAATTGAATATAGATGGTGGAAATTGCGGAAAACTTTCCCCAAACACCCCATAGAGATTACCATAGTAAGCCTCAAGTATGTCAATGGAGGGGAGTAGAAAGCTTATGTTATTCATGCTTGCTCTGGATGAAATTATTCGATCCAAGGCATGTTTCGTTGAAGCCACAGGGGAATGCGTTCACAGAAACAGTTGAAATTATTTGAGTAGTAACATGTAAAGGAACACTAATCGGGCATTCTTCACTTACTAAGCTTCTAAGCGTAGCACTGAAGTTAAAAGATGCATTTGTGTCATTATAGTAGGGAAGATAGGGCAAGGAAGGAGATGAAGGGTAGTTTCCATTGTACTTGACAATAGCAGTTGTCGTTGTGTTATCCAAAGGGATGGCTGAGGAAGAGTAAGCTCGAGCTGCCATGTAATACTGACCAGGCTTTTGGTTGGCGTGGAACAAGACATCAAGGGTGTTTCCAGAGCCTATTACTACGAAATCTCTTGTTAATGGCTTGGTGTAGCTACCATCTGCTCCAACCACCGTGATCTGTTATCTGCGATGCCGAGAAGAAAATCATTCAATTTGGCGTTGACTATGCGGAGAAGATATCTTTCCATGCTTCACATTTGGCTTGAATGTGTCTGCAAATATAAAGAGGAGGTTAAGACAGGATAAACCACTATCTCTCGATTCTTCATCTCAATGTTAATCAGTATTTCATTTTTGTTTTTGCAGTGTTTAATTAAATATTGACACTGCCTCGTCAGGGAATTGCATAAACCCAAGGGAGGAAGAGTCGAAGATGAGAATTAGTTAAGAATGCTGGAACCTATTGGATCTGTTCTTTCCCAGTACTAGAAGAAAACTGATCAAGATAATTTATTTCCTATTGTTTGGTTTGGTTTAGAAAAGGAAAAAAAAAACATTAATGATTATCTCATATTTGGCTGTTTTATGAAAAAATAATTGAGAAAATCTAGTACAATCAAAGTAAGTTTGGAGAATTTATAGTTTTAAGATATTTGATCTTCATGTTAATGAATTAAGAAATAAACACAATAAGTTTAAGGTGCAAATAAAAACAAATTTTAAACTTAACTCTATTTTTACTTTTCTTAGGTTTTTGTCCTTCTAATTTTCTTTTTTTTTCTTATTTTCCCTCAAATTTTCAAAATCAAATGACCTGTGCCTTTTGCATAAAACAAATATTTAGTCTATATGGGCAAAGTGCTACGTGTTTTGAATTAAAACTCCCATCATAATTATCTGGCAAAAAAAATTAGCTAGAATATTTCAATTCGCCATTCTAAACAGCCAGTAGTCATGGATTTCCAAATATAAGAAAAGGAGACTCGTACACACCTGGCCTTGAACATGGATAGAGGTCACCAGGCTGACCATTGATAGTAAAGGCATCAGAGACATTAGGGTCTCCTCCTGTTGCAAGAAGTCCCTCATAAACAGCCGTTATATCTTGCTTCCACCACTCTCCTATCGGTCAACAAAACAAGATCATTCCATCAAAATATAAAAACCCCATATACAATGAAGTAACAATCAGTGACTACTTAGGTCTATTCTCTTTATTACCTAATAAGATGGGCACTTCTGCATGAGGTTTTGGAAAAGGGTAGCTGGTTTCGGGCTTGGGATAGACAAAGATAGCACCATATACAGTGGCTCGAAACCATTCACTATGAGCATGCCACCATACTGTCCCTTCCTCTGATCCAAGTATGAGCTTTTGAGTAAATTTCGAACCCGGTTGAATCGGACACTGTGTGATATATTCAGGACCGTCAGTCCATGGATACCTAGGCATCTTGACTCCATGCCTGCAAAACTATATGCTTGTCATGCTCTTTGGAGCTATACTATATGCCTTATAATCATGATCTATATGGATGAGAATTTAGTACCATGAGTGTTGAAAAATTAGGCAAATTACATTCATACACCACTCCTAGCTATCCTTGGTAAATTGAGCCATACCAGTGAATGGTTATGTTGTAATCCCCCTTGTTATAAACATCGACTGTGATTGTTTCTCCTGCATGAAGTCGTAAAGTTGGGCCGGGAAATTGCCCGTTCACGGTTAAGATGTTCTTTGTGCTGCATAGTCTTGTGTATGGAGCTTCTTTCACCTACAGCAATAAGTATTGTATTTGAGTTTGGGGTATATATGTACATATAAACAAAATGTTTATACAATTCTAATTGCAGATTGATCAGTGGATATATAAAACATTTTTGAAGATCATATTACTTACAATAAACTGATAATGATTCCGAGCATGGCAATGGAGGAGTTCATCAAACAGAAGAAAAGATGAAATGTACCAGATGAAAGTTTTTATGCTGAGCAACATTGTTTGGCAGATGGTAGCTCTTTCTCTGATTCTGTGCTGCACAAAAGGTTTCTGAAGGAATAAATGTATAGAAGTGGACAAGACAAAGGAGATCAGTTGGTAAAGATGAGAACCTAATTTAACATGCTTTTTCGGTCAAGTTAGGAGCTTAGATTCTTAGCGAAGTAGACCTAATCACAACAAAGAAATTAAATAGAGGAAATTAACTCATGAGCATATATACTGCTCCATTCTAACCATTCTTTCCATTGTAGCTACATTAGGCTCCTTAGCTACTAACTGCTCTTATATCTATATAGTCATTTCTTTTATTTTTTTAAATCTTCTTAAATTGTTCGGAGATGCAATTGAAAATAACCACTCCCTCGATTGAGCAAAGAATTGTGGTGCAATTCTTTTCTTTCTTTCTTTTGAGGAAAATCTTGTCAAAAGATTCTCTCCTTTTTGCATACACAACTGATTCATCTAAAAGCATCCATGTACATGATTTTCTTCATGAGTACTATTCTTGGCAGCGCATGCAGCAGATATTTTTCACTTTGAATAGAAAGGTATGAGCTACTAGGCTTGCTCCTAGTGCTTTAGGACTTGATAGGTGTGAATCTTGTTAGTATTTTTAGTATGATTTTCATGTGATTTATGTAACTTAAATGCTAGATTCACTCCAATATCTCTTAAGAAAGCTCAAATCCCCCATTTGCTTATGTTTTATAGGTTTAGAAGGAAAATCAAGAAAAGTGATCATGGAAGAAGTCAAGTTTAAATGAAGTTGATGATTTGCTAATATATAGTAGCCTCGAGTTGGCCACGATGAAGAGGTTCACCACAGTGAAGGATATGGCCCCTTGCGACAAAGAGCAAGAAGATGTAAAAGACCGGCCTCAGGTTCGCCATAACAAAGATGTTGCTCGCCATGACAAATATGTTCACAATGGCGAAGCTACTATTCGCCACGGTGAAGAGAAGAGCAAGTAGGAGATGACACGTTTGTTTGCCACGGCGAAGAAGCCTCCGTTGAAAAGGCTTCTTCGCCGTGGCAAAGGACAGCAGGCTAGAATAACAAACTTCTATGTTTGTGCCCATCATTGGCCCATTTTCAAAAGCATATAAATAGATGTTCTTATCATCTTGAGGGATCGAAATTTAAGAGAGGGAGGCTCTCTCCTAGGGTTTCTCCTCTCCTTGAAGCTTGTTCCATTTCCTATGGTTAGGTTTTCTTAGATTTGTTAGATTTAGGTTTGTTTTGTGAAGACTTTGGTTTGTAATAGACTATTGCTGGAAGCACGACCTTATGGAGTGTATATTTCAGTGTGGAGCTTGGGATTGAAGCTACTTCCAGCTTAAACTCTGTTTTGTATTTCTATCTCTTCTCCTTCTTCAATTTCTGCATCTTTATGTTTGTCTTAAATGTGATTTTGTGGGTTTTGATGGTTGAAATGTTAGGCTAGGCATTCTATAGGGTTGGTTATGAGATTTGATGTTAGATTAGTCTAATCTTTAGTTTAGTTGGATGTTTTATGCTTGATTTGTGGTATTTGGTGTTAATACTTGGAATACTTAGGTTTTAGTTAATTGATACATGCTGAGAATCAAATCTTTGATCCTTTTACTAGGGTATCCTTGGTGACGCTTAGATTAAGCCCTAAAATATGGTTCTGATTCTCTTAAGGTGTGAATCAATTAGGCTTAGGGAACAAGAAAGGTCTAGTACTAAGCGGATTTCATTAGGAGGGGACACCAAATGTATTAAGTGGGGATTGCAAGGATGTAATTGTGAACAATCCGAGCTTAGTCCAGGTAGCTCTATTGTATGGACCGAGAGGTGACCAATAGAACTCTCAAGGAAAAATGTCTTTGAAAAGTATCGTCCTAGCAACCTAGATGAACGTAACTGTGAATAGGTGGATAGTGCGAGAAAATACAAGGGGGAACATGAAAGTATCAAACCCTCCTCATTGGATCGATACTTGGTTTTAAAAGAAAGCCACTCTATTACTTGTGCGACCTGTGCACTTGTAGTCAGCAACGGGACTCAACCTAATTTAGTATGTGTACCTTGATCCCTTTTTGACCTTTGGGCAAATACATATTGATCCATACTCATAATCCTTGAGATCAAAATCAAATGTACCATATGTTGTCCCTGAAATGTATTACTTCAAATGCACATCATAGTTAAACATTTTCTTAGTGTAACTTAAAAAACCAATGTGGTAGAAATTAGAATCAGATTACAAACTGTTGTAATTATACCTAGATATATCAAAGAGAGAGAGGGAGAGTGATGACCCAAAGGTTGCTTATTGGATTTTAGCTTTTACAAAGAGAATTAATAAGCATGAGTACACTTATTTGATTACCAAATATACTATAAGTTTATCTCGGTTTTTTTTTAACAACCAAGCACTTTGTTACAATGTAGTAAACTGTCCCCACTAGGACTCGAACATGAGACCCCTCCTTAAATGTCCTCCCTTATTAAACTTTGAACACTCTATCAACTAAGCTAGGCATATAGACACTATAGTTTATCTGTTACAATAATATTTTTATGTTTCTACATAATTTCTTTGTTGACCAAATGATAAGGGGCAAATGACCCCACTAAAATTTAATTAAAATAAATTCCCCTTGTAGTTAAAGGTGATTCAAATCCATCTGCCTTACTGACATTTATAAGCCACTTAACCATTGCAAAACTTCCTATATATATTACTTAAGTTTGCCCCCACTTCCCGGCTATGCCCCTGCAAATGATGAAATGGCATTAGAACCAAAAAGGCCAAAGATGAATTCAGGACTGCGGGGAAACTTGGTAAAGGCCAAAGCGAAAATCAGAATATAAGAATCAACGTATACAATCGATGCATAGGGCATCTCCTACCTAAAATATACACACATTTCTCTCTCAAAGTGAACTAAGAAAAGAGAGAGGGCTACGTCCGCGTTGAAAAGAACCAACTAACATATTGAGTAATGTGGAAGCCTATCATCATAAATAGGCTAAACAAGTTACTGATATTTTTGGATTTTCCCAAATGCGGGGGAGACGTCTGTATGAACTCTTTTCCCAGGTTAAGAATATGATGTTTATGTTGTGGTTAAATAAAGGCAACTAACTTGGGAACCTTTGAAAATATGAGTAGTTTCACATTAGGAGACTTTTATTTATCTATTTATTCTTATAACAAAAGTCAACATCGAACATTGAAATTAAATTCTCTTCAAAAACTTATTTCTGATGTTTATAGTCACAAAATTTTGTACTCAGAAAAAGAACTCGAAAATTGAATCAGCGTTCCCCAATCACCTAACAAAAAAGGACTGATTAAAAAATTGATGATTTTCATCCTAACCAAAATGGTTGTTTAGTGGTTTCAATTGTAAAATTCAACCTAGGTTTGCTCTTGTTAATCAATTAATGCCACCAACTTCATCAATGCCATTGTCACTTTAATTAACTTGCACACCATGAAAATGATAATGGATTCTCGAAGACAATCCACATCAACTAAACAAAAAGAATAAATAATTTTAAACAACAAAACAAAAGAAAAACCTAACAACACATAATATAAATTCAAACAAGAACACAACCAAAAGGTTAAGGAAAAAGACAAGCTTCAAGGTCACTTTACACCATGCAAGAAAACAAAAAACCTCATCTTTCAAGTTCCTACCACCTACTCAGATAGATAATGTTCTAGAAAAATAAATCCTTTTCCAATAATTCCGTTATAGCTGTCATGCAAAAAAAAATGACTCTATAGTTCTGTTCTAGGAAGCCTTTGGGCCTAAGCAATATTGTATGTATAGATATCTATATCTTGCCTAGTTTTAGATATTTCGTAGGCTATTATCTTGAGCACGAATAAGTGCTGTTGGGACTGTTCCATTTGTTCCAGGAAGCCAAAACAGACATGCAATGGGGAAAATTATCAATACGTGAAGAAAAGTTTACTAAACTTTAGTATTTGATGTTTAACTGTCTTTATGACCTTTTGCTTTCAAACTAAATATGATATGGACGGCCAATTTCACCATAACAGAAGTCTTTTCTTTTTTTTTTTTTTCTTTTTTTTTGACAACTAAGTACTTCTTTACAATGTATTAAATTGTTCTCACCCGAACACGAACCCAAAACTCCTCCCCTCCTTATGCCCTGCCTTTTTTAAATATTAAGCACTCTACCACATGAGTTATACAAGATGGGCTAAAAGAAGTCAATTTATTTCTTCCTCTATTCAATCATCATACTGTCGTTACGATTTGAGCCTCTAACTCAAACAATAACGGAAATATCAATTTGAGTCTAATTATAATATATGCATATTATACTCACTTTCTATAAATTGTAAATAAAATTATATGTCTATTATTTAAAAAATTAAATAAATTTAAGTATTAGTTATGACAAATATTTGTAAATATTTTTCAAAAAAAAAAAGTTATGATTATTAAATATTTAAGAAATATTTGGTTAAAAGAAATCAAATAACCATGAATTTATGAATCTAACATTTCTTATGTTTTTTCTTGACAAATAATCCATTTTGGACAAAAATGTTCTTTCTCTATTTCATGTGTTTACATTCTCTTAAAATAATGGATTATTTTGCACAAAAATAAGAAGGGTATTTTTTTTAAAATCAGGCCAAAAATTGATGGGTGGTCATATTTCCAAAACTTGGTTTTCAAAACTTCTTTTAATCAAATCATTCAATATTTAAAACATTAAGGGCTTTATGAAATATCAAGGACAATGAATATATCAGACAAACAATGAGAAAATTCAATAGTAATTTCAATAATTTGCATAATTTTTTATGAGGATCTTTAGAAATTTTCAAAAGAATTCCATGAATTCTCTAGGTATGTTTGATTCCCAAAGTAAGGAGGAAATAGAATTGAAATTGTCAACCGTTAATTATTTTCCAATAATGTAATTATCATTATTGATTTGATTTTAGTTTCAACTTTCCTATTTATTTTTTTTATTTTTTTTATAACTAAACACTTTAGTTATCATGTACTAAACTATCATCACTAAGACTCGAACCCGAGACCCCTTCCCTTCATATGTTCTACATTTTTTGAGCATCCTATCACATCAACTAGGCATGATGGGCTCACTTTCCTAAAATTTCTTAACTATTAGTATTAAGAGGATATATATATATATATATATATATATATATATATATATATATATATATATATATATATATATATATATATATATATATATATTTGTGTGTGTGTGTGTGTGTGTGTGTGTGTGTGTGTGTGTGTGTGTGTGTGTGTGTGTGTGTGTGTGTGTGTGTGTTGTAAATGAAGCCACTTTGGTGAGTGTGTGTGTTGTAAATGAAACCCCCCTTGTGGTGAATGACCTCTTACATGAACCAATTAAATTGTGGGTAGCAACCACATTCATGGGGTAGCAATAACATAGTACTCATCTTTAAGATGGGTAATGGAAGGTCATTTGTAAGCCTATAAAAGGCCTCCTCCACTACTTGCAATATCATCCCGAAAATCACTTCTCATTCATACATCTATCCTCTCTCTCTCTCTCTCTCTCTCTCTCTCTCTCTCTCTCTCTCTCTCTCTCTCTCTCTCTCTCTCTCTCTCTCTCTCTCTCTCTCTCTCTCTCTCTCTCTCTCTCTCTCTCTCTCTCTTTCTCTTTCTTAATCCTCTCTCTCCCATCACTTGTCTTTTGATATGTGAACAAAGAGGGTAACATATTTCTCTTTAACGTTTGCTTTATATAATATATTTACAACATGTTATCAGCGGGATTTTGCTCTAAAGGTAACTCCTTAATCCTAGCGATTGTTCAGATTTTGCATATCTGATTATATTTAGTCGCTAGTTGATACCATGAATGCTAGTTGTTTTAAAATTGAGAAGTCATGGGTATATTATATACTCAATCTCAAATAAAATATATGGGTAATTTGCAAGTGTTTAATCATTATAATGTAGAAGCATTCACTTATCACATACTACTTGAGTTATGTGTCATTTATGATACAATGGATGTCATGACATATTTTACATTCATGGTTATATGTTATATGTATGGTATGGTATATGTAGGGTATATGTATGTACACATAACATTTAAATGCGTTTCTTATATAAGAAATATATGTCTTAGCCCCTTAATGGATGGTACTTAATCAATTAATAGTACCATACCAACATTATCACTTAATGGTGGTCGGGTCAAAAGCCTTTTTAATGAAGACCAATTCTTTTACACTGGTATTATATGCTATATTTCCATTTCTAGATCACAAGAAAGTTAATAATTTATATTATTCTCAATGTTATTTATTTTGTGTGTATTAATATTGATTTTATTATATATTGTCAAAAGCTACAAGATATTTGATTTTGATTATAAGTCAAAATCTATATTACATTTATTATAGTTGATTTTAATTATTTTGTCTTATATCATAAGTTTGTCGACAATGTCAAAGCTCACAAAACTCAAGTTTATGACATTTGACATTTCAAAAGGAAATTATGTATCTTGGATCTATGATGCTAAATGAATTATTGACTTTTTTGGTAAAAAAATCATCAATATAGTCCAATTGGGCTTGAAACGATTCCCTGAAGTGAATCACTGTCATCCCAAAATCGTGGACATGGATGAGGATCAGTCATGGTTGCAATCATGGAAGAAATTCCCAATATCATATTAATAATCCCTCAAATCCTTCGAAAATGAAAAATCTCACCACCATAAGTGGAATAATATTGAGGTCAAATAGGAAGTACATATGGGATAAACCTTCCAAGAACCATGATAATAATTATCATAGATATGGTTTGAAAGGGCATTGGCCGCATACCTGTAGTACACCCAAACATTTGGCTGACCTTTACCAAACATAATGCTACTAAATGAAACTATATTTCATATCAATGATAAGTTATATTCTGCAATCCACAGGAATACATCATATATTTAAAGATATCTACGGAAATTAATATTACATTGAAACCATGAATGAAGGTAATAAATAATGTCTTTATATTACCTCTATTGTTTCCTAACTGAGCGGATTTGTTGAAAAACTCTCAGCCATCTCCTCTAAGTTATATCATACGACTATAAAGTCTATCGAGTCATATGTTGTTATGAACCAAAAGTTCAATGACCCAAATAATTTTATTCTTTGACATGATAGGCTGGGTCACCTTGGGTCCTCAATGATGCAAAGAATCATAGAACACTCACATGGGCATACACTAAAGAACTAGAAGATTCTTCTGCCCAATGAATACTCATGTGCTGCTTTCTCACAAGGTAAATTGATAGTCAAACCATCTTTTAGCAAAGTCACATTTAAGTCACCAGTCTTCTTAGAAAGAATGCATGGGAATGTATGTGGACCTATACATCCCCATGTGGACATTTTCATAACTTTATGGTCTTAATAGATTCCTCTATGAGGTGGTCACATGTTTTTTTTTCTTTCAACGTGAAATGTTGCCTTTGCTAGACTCCTTGCACAAATGATTAAATTACGAGCACAATTTCCTGATTATCCCATTAATATTATCAAACTTAACAACGCCACTGAGTTTACCTCCCAAACCTTCACCAACTATTGCATGTCAGTTGGAATAAATGTTGAGCATCTTGTTGCTCATACTCGCCAAAATGGTTTAGCAAAGTCCCTCATCAAATGTCTTCAATTAATAACTTGACCACTACTAATGAAAACCAAATTGCCAACTTCTACCTAGGACATGCTATTATGCATGCTACATGCTTGGTTCATATTCGACCAACAACTTACAATGAATATTCCCCTTCACAACTTGTATTAGGCAAACAATCAAATATCTCTCAATTACGAATCTTTGGTTGTGTAGTCTATGTACCAATTACACATACACAACGCACTAAAATAGGTCCCCAACAAAGAATTGAGACTTATGTAGGTTTTGATTCTTCCTTTCATCATAAGAGATCTTGAACCCATAACAAGAGATGTTTTTACAGCCCGCTTTATGGATTGTCATTTTAAAAAGAGTGTATTTCCACCATTATGGGGAGAAAAGTTGGTTCAGAATAACGACGAGAAATTACTTTAACTGTATCTACAATGTTTCACTTGATCCTCGTACAAATCAATGTGGCTTTGGAAGTTGAATGATCATTCATTTACAAATCTTGTAAATCAATTGCAGTGCATTTATTGATACAAAAAAAGAGTGACAAACTCATTCATGACTCGAATGCTCCAACACAAATTGATGTCAATTAAAGACAATTAGAAAATGAGTCTCAAATACGCTTGAAGTGTGAGAGACTTATTGGCTCAAAGGATATAACTCCTTGAAATAGGAGAATTGATACTCCTGAAAAGGTAAATGATAAGCAAAAGGCCTCTGTAAAGGCATATGATAAACAAAAGGCCCCTGAAGAGGTATATGGTGAATAAGTGGCCCCTACAGAGGCATATATTGAACAAGAAATCCTTGAAGAAGTTCGAGATAAAGAAATAGCCCCTGGAGAGGCACAAGTACCTGAAAATCATGAGATCTCCATAAATTATATGCACAATGGAGAAAAATGAGATCAAAATAATATTATTTTCAATAATGTGTTTTCTTTCCAAGTGGCCTTAGACATCATAAGAAATGATGAAGATCCCGAACCAAAAAATGTGGAAGAATGTTGAAATAGAAATGATTGGAAAAAGTGGAAAGAAGTTATGCAAGTAGAATTAAACTCGTTAATGAGACAAGTTATTTTTGGACTTGTAGTCCAAACACCTAAAGGTGCAAAGCCTGTTGGGTACAAATGGGTATTTGTACAAAAGTGCAATGAAAATAATGAGATCATAAGATATAAAACACAATTAGTAGCACAAGTTTCTCGCAGAAACATAGTATTGACTACAAGGAACTATATTCGCCTATCATGGACACAATTACTTTTCACTTTTTAATAAGCTTGGCAGTCTCTGAAGGACTGGATATGCTTCTCATGGATGTTATTTCAACTTCTTTATATGGATCCATAGATAATGACATATGTATAAAAATCCCTGAAGGATTTAAATTTCCTAAAGCAAATAATACAAAGGCTCGTAGTATTTGCTCAATTACAATGATCTCTATATGGATTGAAGTAATCCGTACGCATGTGGTACAATCACCTACGTGAGTATTTATTGAAAGAAGGGTATGTGAACAACCTTATATACCCATGCATCTTTATCAAGAAATCAAAAACCAGAGTTGCAAGTATTGTTGTATATGTTGATGATTTAAATCTTGTTGGGACTCCTAAAGAGCTCACAAAATAGCAAAATCTTTGGAAAGGAAATTTTAGATAAAAGAACTTGGAAAAACAAAATTTTATCTCGGCCTGCAGATCGAGCATTTTCTTGTTGGAGTTTTTGTTCATCAATTATCACATACTAAGAAAATTTTAATGCGTTGTTATATGGATTAAGTTCACCATTTAAGTTCTCCAATGGTTGTTCATTCACTTGATGTGAAAAAAATACTCATTTCGCCCTCGTAAAAAGGGTGAAGAGTTACTTGGTCATGAAGTATCATATCTTAGTGTCATTTGTGCACTTATATATCTCGCTAACTGTACTCATCTAAAGATTGCTTTTTCCATCAATTTATTAGTCAAGTACAATTCCACTCCAACTAGAAGACATTGGAATGGTATCAAGCATATATTGTGCTACCTTCAAGGAACAAGTGATATGGGTCTATTTTCCTTAAATGCATCAAAGCAACAATTGCTTGGATATGCAGATTCAAGATACCTTTCAGATCTACGTAAAACCATATCACAAATAAGGCATGTATTTACTTGTAATGAAACTGTTATTTCATGGAGATATTTTAAGCAGACAATGGTGGCCACATCATCGAATCATTCAAAGATTGTAGCAATTCACAAAGTAAGTCATGAATGCATATGGCTAAGATCTATGCTTCAACGTATCAAACGATCATGCAGACTCCTCTCTATCAAAGATAGTCTGAAAATATTATTTGAAGATAATATTGCATGCATTGCATAAATCAAAGGGGGTTATATCAAAGGAGATCGAACTAAACACATTTCTCCAAAGTTCTTTTATACACATGAAATCCAGAAGAGTGATGAAATTGATGTTCATCATATACACTCAAGTGAGAATCTAGTTGATTTATTCCCAAAGTCATTGCCAACTTCACATTCAAGAAGCTCATTGACAAGACCAGAATGCGTCAACTTAAAGATATCGACATGAGGAAGAGTATGCTTATGACATGATGTTAATGTAGTGTAATATTTTTCCCTTTGTATAGGTTTCGTCCCACTGAGTTTTACTAGCCAGGTTTTTAATGAGGAAATCCTAACAAGCCCAAGAGCATTCCTCTGACATCGTAAGAATATTTACTATTTCCTTTGCTAGAGTTTGTCTATAGGGTTTTACTAAACGAGGTTTTAATGAGGCGGTGCTTCATGATGGTCATTGAAGAGTGTTGTAAATGAAGGCTCTTTATTGTAGTGAATGACCACATACATGAACCAATTAAATTGTGGTAATAACCACATTCGTGAGGTAACTTAATAACCTTGATTACTCATCTTTAAGATGTAGTAATGTCAAGTCATTTGTAATCCTATAAAAGGCCCCCTCTCTTCTTTGCAATATCATCGGAGAACTTCACTTCTCCTTCATACATATGTCTCTCTCTCTCCCTTTCTCTTTCTCAATCCTCTCTCTCTCATCACTTGTCTTTTGATATATGAACAAAGAGTAACATATTTCGTTTTAACGTTTGCTTTATATAATATATTGAGAAAAGTGGGTTATGGGCTACCAATTCTGGAATATTGAGACTTTTAGAACCAAATTCTTGACAACCCAATAACAATATGTTAATTTCGAAAAATATTATGTGTTGCCACATTATATGCTGAGTGTATATTCTTAAACAAAAATACCCTTGTTTATACCTCACATGTCACTTGAGCTAATGCTAAACAAAATGAAAAAACATAAAATAAAAATAAAAAAACCTGAAAAACCTCTTTCGCCCTCTTTCAAGTCAAGAAATCTTGAAGTCAGGTTCTCATAACCTAACAAGAAAAGCACCACCTAGGCTTCAGTAATTGGTTCCCATTGGCATCGTCTCTCACCTTACCCTTTGAAAGCCGAAACAAATTAAGGTAAGAACTGGCCTCTCCTTGTCTATCACGCAACTTTGGTCTTTTTCGATTTTATTTTGTCGTCGTTGTCTCTTATCTCACCCTCTGAAGACTAAAACAAAGGTAACAACTTACTCTCCAAAATTTATATTATAAAAATTTAAGAATTTTTCCCGTTTAGATTTGTTTGTGGGCTGTGATTTTTGTTTTTTTTCTCTAATGGTTAGGGTTCTTGTTTTCTTCAATTTTACATTTGTGCAATTTTATACCAAGTTTTTGTTTTTGTTTTTGTTTTTTGTTTAGTTTTTGCATTTTATACCACATTCCTGATGAAGAAACTTTAAATGAGTCTACGTTGGTGGAATTAGAATTTGATGAATTCTGATGATAACTAAATACATCGATCAATTTTGTTTTACCTCTTTATTATTCTTCCCTTATTTTTGTGACTCCTTATCTTAACATGCCTTATACCAATTGAAAATAATTTCACACAAAATTTTTCTTATATTATATTTATATATGTCCATACAATATTTAGTATTAATTTAAAAAAATCATTCATGTATTAATCTCTTGAGTCATTAGTGATTGACTTGGAAAGAGTTCATAGATTCCTAATACAAACAAGATCATATCATGAAACATTCTTGAATCTACTTTATGTTGTTCATTGGTGATTTAATTAGGTTAATTTTGTGTTCTCCCTCTACCATAGGGTTCATGGACATTTTCTTTGTCATAACTACTTTATTCATGTATTTAGGGGCTTGTTGAGACCAAAATATGTGATCAAGCAAATTTTTGACACTGCTACCAAGGACTTATTCAGTCCCTAGCAACGGCGCCAAAAACTTGTTGACTTGATTTTTAACTATACCAAAATCGATGAAGTGATTAACAAAAGGTACCAAAAATTGTTCCCAATTCCTAGTAGCCATGCCAAGAACTTGATTGATTGTTGTATAAAATAATAATTGAATAAAATTGGTTTTGGTCTAAATCACTGCAAGTGCACAGGTCATACAAGTAATAAAATGGATTACAAGTCCAGATATCATTCCCACGAGAATTGATTGGAAATCTAAAGCTCAACTTGTAACGCCGGAGTCGATAGGTGTACGGTATGTGTAGTAAGGGTCGCATATGTGCGCGAGAGATACATAATTATTTTAGTGTCATAATAACATTTTGAAAGTTGTTTTTAAGGGTGAAATTATAAAGTTTTCAAAGAATTGTGGCACTTTTCCAATTAAGGAAAGTGGAGGTGAGAATTCCAATATGGAATTTTAAAGGATAATAATAATAATAAATTGCCATAAGGGTTCAGAGAAGCCTAGAAAATTCTCTAGATCTCGGATGTGAAGCGGATTGTGCGGGTTAAATTCGTCTTGCGAAATCCTAGTGACAGAAAAATTTCATTGAATTAAGCGAGTGATATTTCACGATTTGGATGATAGAGTCGCTAGGGACTTGGGGATGAGATTTTACAAAAATCTGAAGAGAGTCGAAATGACTTGATCTAAGTTCATTCCTGATAAAGTGAAGCCCGAAAAGAAATAAAGTGCCCCGAGGCGAAATGGACCAGATAGGGCATGAAATCGCTTATCCAAATAATAATAATAATAATTAAAAAAAAAGAAAAATCAAAAAACAATAAAAGTCAAAATGGAAGACGGACGGGAGGAGAGCATCCCGGAGAAGAGGCGATTTTATTTTTATATTTTCTCTTTGTTTCTTTATCAGATTTACAGAAATCGGACCGTAGATTTTGATCGAGACCGAGAAGAGCAAATTGGTCTACGACGAGGCTCACGGCGTAGGTACAAAAGCTTAGCATTTAGGCAAACTCGAGGTAGGGAATTTTCCTACTTGAGTTATTTTAGCCTAAATGCTATGTAATGGCTTGAAATTTTTTAAAGAATTTGTGAAAGGTGTCAAACTTCAATCGAAATTTTTAGGCGAGTTTAGGAATTTTTAGGAATTTTTGGGACTGTGTTCGGACAGTCAGGGTTGAATTTCGGGACTGTTTTCGGATAGTTCGAGTTGAAATTACGAGTTAATAGTTGGGCCAGGTCGGATATGGTACCGAGGAAATGTTTTGGTGTTTTTTAGACTATGGAAAGTTCCTTTAATTCAGTTCTTTACAACATATAGTTTTATGGGGCATTTAATGTGTAGGGACATTTGGTCAATTTCACATCATGTGCTCGATATCCTTATCGAATGGGACTAACTTTATAAAGTTTGTTAGAATCGAAGTTAGTTCGTTATAATTAAGCTGAAAGTAGCTGTGTATGTTTTATGGTTAAAACGTTGGAGCCGAGGAGCATTTAAGTAATTTGTATGGATTATTGTAGGTGATTGGAGCATCCAAGCGATAATCTAAGAGTGTAACAAGATTTTAAAGAAATTAGTCGAAAGGTGAGTACTGAAATCGTTTTCATGAAAGTGTTTAAATTACAAGTTTGTAAAGTGCTTTGAAAATATAATGTAATTTATAAAGCTTTTTTTTTACCTCCCACTTGTTATACTAAGCAGAAACTTTTGATTTAAATTACTTAAAAGCAGGTTTGAGTGGTTTAGCAAAAGCCCCCTAAGATGGCACGAGGAAACCAGGTTCCTAGGTCGAGATGTATCTCGGATTGTGCATGGCAAGGTTATGGGACATTATGACTAACTATATTGTCTGGTCGGCAATTGGGGGTTAGATATAGTATATATTTATATAGTGAGTCGCCCTCTGCACATTCGGGGTATATAAAGATGAATTAAGCGTGACTTAGTACATGGCGATGAAGTGTTGATTCCAGGGTTCCATCGCGGGCATTTTAGTTAGAGGTTCCATTATGTTTATAGAGATCCTTAGTGTTCACCGGATATATTAGGCGGGTAGTGTTCAGAGGTTCACTCACAGGTCGCACGGACCGAGGTTCTTGGCATCCACGTCTAGGTATTCGAGAGGAAATGGGCCCGCAGTGGTTGGTACTTGATTACCGGTATAGCACTTCCGGATATTAACCCGAAAGCGGTTCAAGCGATGAAATAGTTTTGAGCAGGTTTTGTGTGAAATAGTTTTGACGTAGTTGTCGAGAAATGGTTTTCATAGCGAAACTGGTTTCTCATAACGGTTTTACAACCGTTTTAAATACCAGTTTTCATATTAGGAGGAACATATAGCGGAGACAACAACATTTAGAACTTATATGAAGTACTCAGCGAGCCCATTTGGCTCACAATTTCACATTTTTTAAATATTTTCAGGTGCGAAGTCTTTGAAGCCGAAAGACCTTTTCGAGGATCCTCGGAGTCCTAGGCAGTGTGTTGTGATTATATATAAGATAAGGTGTAAAGTAAACGTAGTAAAAGTTAAAATGTGACATTTTGTATATGTAAATATCTTTTGTAAAATATGCATGCATGGTTTTAAGAAAAACAGGTTGCGATGAAATTATGTTGGATTGATCCTTATCTTATATTTTGATGAGGACCAGAGGTCCTTTACGGTTGTAGTTGAATATTTGGAAAACATTGGGAGTGTATTCTTTTTTATACAGGTGATTTTGTATTTCGGGCTTGACCACCGTGCAGTCGTTATGCTGCCGGATTTTCTTTAAATCTAAAGGTGTGATTTTGATAGAAAAGTGAAAATTTTTATAACCCCGCGTTTTCAAAACGAGTTCTAAGCGATTTTGCGACTTAGCTTCATGGTAACTATCGGTCGAGGCGGAAGGCTTGGTGGGGAGGTTCTTGTGGAGTTCTTGGCGATTTCTGTCAGCAGGAAGGGTCTATCCACTGACTACTGCTACTCAAGAAAATCTCTATTTGAACTAATACTTCAAATGATTTGTAAATGACTAACAAAACTATAATGAAAATATATTTTTCTTTTGGTAAAATTTACTTTTCTTAAAAAGAATTCTAAACAAATTGAATCAGAGAGTTCAGCACTGAGTTGAAATAACAACGAGATATGAACAAATGTTTTTGACTATCAGGTGCGGGTTGGTTTCAAAAACAAGTTAGTTATGGTTTACAGAAATACGGACATGTCTAAGAAAATGGTAGTATAGCCTTGGAAAACCTCCTTACACTATACGCTCACTAATCAAATTACCATATTTCCTTGAGTCAATGGGTTTTAAATAGCACTTGATTTGACCACTGCACAGCGTCGGTTGTTTTCCTTTCCCGATTACTTCACAACCATTTCTTAGAATGCTTGCTTGTACATAAGACGAGAGTAATATAAGCCTTTCCAAATTCAATTATTAACTAAGTGCAATTCATTAAAATATTCCCCTTCTTCTTGATGATTAAATTTAAGCTAACATGGGATTAAGATCATTCTGCCAAATTGAGATGAAACCTCTAAGGGTGAAAGATGATATTTCGACAAACCGTCCTACAAAGGTAGGAACAACAATTGTGAACTATCAAAATTGTACTTAAGAGTACATTAGTTCATTGAATATCAATGCAAAATACCCCCAAGTGACTGCTCTTTGCTCTCAGGTAGTCCTTCTCTATGTGATTAGTGCCCCGAAGTGCTATTTTGAACCACATTTATTTAAGGTTTTGAGCACTTTTGTGTACCTAATCCCGGTAAATAATTAACAATTTACACATTAAGGTCCACAACTATTCTATTGATCGCATTTTGTGGCTAATTTTGTAGTTTTTTGCAAGCTATTTATGCGAGAAATTGTTGAGTCGAATCCAAGCCACGAAGAATTAAGTCAAACTCGACATTGCAAATCGAGACAGAAGGAAGAAGAGAAGAAAATACAAAGGAAATTGGGCGATTCTGAAATTTGGTTCTACGAAACATTCATCCTGCAGCACTATTTACAATTTAGCCACTATTCACATGTCCTGCTTTTTGACGTTGTGCCCTATTTGTTTCAATTTTTGTTTCTTCCCATTTTATCCCTATAATAGTTAACTACTTTTGTTCATTTTGGTAATTTGTATTGTTTTAGGGGCAATATTTAAAGCCCAAGCAAACATTGTAATCGAGGACTTAACTTTTGGCAATAGAATACGATTGGGTGGCGGTTTTCCAGCTGCTTCCCCGCTTCCCCTTCATTTTCTTTCATTTTCTTTTCCAACTTTCTCGCTAGCCAAACACCCTCAGGGATGACAACTCGGAGGATGGTAACTAGAACCCTTTCTCCTTGAGACGAAGTTGTTGGGTGTTCCACCTGGTACTCATTATGGAAATTACATGTTCTCGGCGCAACTCTAAGTTTAGGTCGCTAATTCATGTTGAATGGTCGATTACTTAGTAATCTTTTAGAGGGCTCACTTGATGCTTATTACTAGATCTCGTGATGTTCATTAGTTATCATTTATTACCCATTGTAATGTGAGTCAGGGAACTCGTTTTGACGTGAGAACATTACTTGGCCCGTGAATGCCATTTCGAAGAGAAATTTAATAAGGGTTAGTTTTTATATCTACATGAAGATCCGGTTCGGGAGATGACTATAGGTCATCCTCCCCAACGCGAGGAAATGACCCTGGAAACCCTCAGTTGCCTTAGGATCCTAATCCCAATATCCTGATACTTCAAGGAGGTCTCTTTTATTGTTTTCTTATTTTACTTCAGTTTATTTCCAGTTTTCACCATCATCAAAACCCACATTTGTTTTTACAAAAAACCTTAAAATCAATGAAATTCACCATTTTGAATCACTATAAATCATTTTGTGCGAAGAAAACCCATCCCTGAGTTCGACCCTAGAACCGCTATACTGGTAACTTTGCCTTTCTGACGATGGAAGGAATTTAGGATATAAAATTTTGTTGATTCAGGAACCTTTGCGTAGCGAATCGAATGGCGTGGATTGTGGGGATGGTGCCTTAGTGCATTTTGATGAAGTGCGAGCAGCTTTGATCCTCATCACAAGTTTTGGTGTATTTTCTTTTATCATATTACTGTCAGTTTTTTTAGTTTCATTTCACTGTAAAAAATAAAAAAATAAAAAAATAAAAATAAATGTTGTTGCAGGACTTTTTTTTTTTTTTTTTGTCTTGTGTGCCATATTTATCTGACGAATTGCATGTCAATGGGTTTGAATTGTGATCAAATGGAACACCTAGAGAGAAGCGATCTGATCAATACCACTGTGGAGAGAAACCATGGAGCATACATGTCGATAGAGTTATAGAAACCTTCCGTGGAAGAATCCAGCAGCCCTTGGGAGAAATCGAGCCCATAGGATCCATGAGGGTATAGAAACCAATGGATGAGTGCACCCCTCTGCAGTGTTCCCCAACTAATGCACCTCTGCTTCTCCATATTATGCCTCCAACCTCGACCACCACAACCACCAGTTGACATCTTGATTGAGGCGAGCCAATACTGAACTTGAGAGCAAACTAGTGGATAATTTCAAGAAGAGGAGACGAGGAGGGCCGGTAGATATCCTAGGTAATCGGAAATCCAACACGGTCGAGCTCCTGAACAAAGGAATTGGATGGGTTCAAGCGAAATTGATCAAAATTTGACATCACGGGAATCCATCTCAAAGCTCACGTCGGCTTGTTCATAAGAGGAGGAGAATCAGGAAAGGTGTCGGATTGACACCACGGTGGAGGAGATATCATGACAAGATGAAGCAATTTCCCCATTGTTGAGCGAGGAGGTGATTAGTGCCAAAAAGTGCTATTTTAGACCCTATTTATTATGGGTTGTGAGTGCTTTTTTGTGTATAAGTAATTTCTAATTAACCCGATTGCACATTAAGGTCCCTATATTCTGCGACCGCGGTTGTGGCTAATTTTGTAGTTTATGTAAACTATTTTTTGCCAAAATTGTTGAGTCGATCAAGCATGAAAATTAGTCGAACTGACATTGCGGATTATTAGAGACCATAAGGAAAGAAGATCTCTATAAATACAAGGGGGTGGAGCACACTGTGAAATTTGGTTCATGCGTATTTATTCATCCTGCTGACACTAACTACCTCGACTACTTTGTTCACCCTCCTGCCGGTTTGGCCAGCGGCCAGCCTTTTTGTTGCATTTTTTTTGTTTCTTCCCATTTGTCTTATAACAGTTAAATGCTTTTGTTGTTTGAGTATTTTCTCTTGTCTTGGTGGCTATATAAATGTTTATGCTTGTTATGGGAGACTTTTTTTCAGTTGAATAGCTTTAGGACTCTAGTTCTCCCATTTTTTCCTTTTCTCTCCTTTCTCGATTTGCAAACACACCTGCGAGGATGACAACTCAAAGGATGGTTGGCTGGTGCCTATCATGAAGAGGAGGGTTCTTTGAGCTAGGGTTTGGAGGTAACTCACGGTTCACTATTTTTAACGCACGCATTTATGGGTATTTATGTTCTGTTTCTCTCAATCTAGGTTTAAATCTCTTAAATGTACCTTGATTAACCAGTATTTGGCAAGCTTTTAGGGTTCAGTGGATGCTTATTGCTAGATCCACTGAGATTCATTAATTGTCTCCTAATGAATTCTTGTAGAATTGAATTTATGTAAAGTATGTACTCAGCTAGGGAGCATTCATACCTTTGTAAATGCTATTTTCAAAAGAGAGGAAAGTATAGGGTTTAGTTTTAAAAGCTAAAGTGAAGATCAGTTTAAGAAATGACTATAGGTCATCTCCTTGCTTGAGGGAAATGAACTAGAGGACCTCTCGATTGCCTTAGGACCTCAAACCGGTAGCCCTGATGCTTGAGGAGTTCTTTTTCTTATTTTTCTTCATTTTATTTTTGGCACATGCTTCATACACCATTGTTTTGCAAAATCCACTGTTTTCATCAAACCTTAAAATCCAAATTGAAATTCACCATTTTCAATCATTGCAAATCAATTTATACGAAGAAAACCCATCCACAGTGTTAAATACCAGAACCACTTTATACGTAGTAGCTACCTTTCTGACGATAGGATTAAGGATATAAATTTTGTTGATTAGATACCTCTTTGTGACACGAATGAAATGAATGTCATTCTTGGGATGGTGCTAAGTGCATTTATTGGTATGGAACACTTGTGATCATCATCACAAGTATTGGTGAATTTCTTTTATATTATTGTCAGTTTTTTTTAGAATTTCATTTCCTTTGTAAAAAAAAAAAAAAAAAAAAAGAGATTTGATGTAGGATCGTTTAAGCATTTGTTTGTGTTGCCCTGTTTTTGTTGCAAGAATCCATGTTCCAGGTGGATTTAAATCGAAATTAAGTTGATCAAAGTCAATATTCTTGAGAGCCTAATTAAGATTGAATATCGGTTTGAGGCCAATGGAATATCTAGAGGAAGAAACGACATGGTCGGTACCAGTGGAAATCCTAATGCATATCATGAGGGACTATAGAAATCCTCCATGGGTGAGTACACCCTCACATGGTGCCCTCGACAAGCGCACCATATGGAAATACTTTTAACCCTAGTTGGGGGAGCCACACAGGAATTCCTCATGGGATCAGAGACCTCCCGCGGTATGCACCTCCTCCCGTCCACGGTATGCCTCTTTCATCTCGGCCTCAGCCACTACAGTCCAACCTCTCGATGGAATAAGCCATCCACGAACCTCACCAAGCTAGTGGGTGACTTTGTGGAAGAAGCAGACAATCAATGCTCAATTAAGAAGTCGGAAAATTGACACTATGGAAAACATTGTGGAGCCAGAAGAATTGATGGACTTCAAAGTGAAATGGAGCATAAATTTGTCAACCTTCAGTGCTCAATTTCAAGGCTTGTCGATCAACATGTTCATCAAGAGAAAGAGAATCAAGAGGAAGAGTGCTTAAGTGACACCATGGTGGAGGAGTAGTGTCTACAACAGCTACAAGAAGGCCTGGTAGAAAATTTTGAATCCTCAGACATTGGTGTTGCTGTCTATCCATGGGAGATGAAGGAAGCAATCTCCCCTTTGCTGACTAAGGAAGCAGTGGAAGAACACCAAGAGTACAATTTACCCACGCTTGCCATTTCCGGTCTACATGCCTTCACACCACAATCTGACCAAAAACACACAACTGCTTTGAAAATTCAAGGTCATCCCACGCACTACGCCTATTCAATACCATAGGAAGTTAGTGGCCTCTATTCAGACCTTCGCCACTACATCGAAGACATTGGCAACTACTCACATTGCATGGCATAGCGAATGGTTCCGGTGCTGGTTTAGACATGGAGCACCTGAACCTCGGCATTTCTAAGCTCCGCCAATTCCAGTAGCCTCCAAAGGCTTGAGGAATTAGGTTGGGAGAGAGCACAATCTCCCCCGCTTTTTGTTTTCAATTTTCTTATTTTATTTTATTTTGATTTCTTTAATTTTTCTTCTTAGATTTTCTTTAATTTTTAGTTAATCTTTATTTTTAGCTTAATTTTCATTATTTTTGCAATTTCTTAATTTTTATGTGTTTATTTTGCGTTTTTGTCAGATTTTCTTTGCCTTTGGAGGTCGAGGAAAAAGCCATAAAATTCGCGGCCCAGTTCACTTTGAAATTTACCGCAACCCTAAGAAATTTTGTAACACAAAAAAATTCGCAACCCGTCTTAGCATATATACGGAAGGGTTCCCAGTATAAGACAAAACATGAGCTTGATAAGTTCGAATTAAAAAAAGTTTTTATTATTATTTTATTTTATTTTTTATTATTAGTAAACTAAAAAGTAAACACTATTTACTTTATTTTATTTTATTTTATTTTTCAAAAAAAAAAAAATCCATACAGTTATAAGATTTATAACACCAATTCCATATAACTCTCCTTCAATTTCAGGCCCATTTGTTTGATCCTTAACTTTTCATCTAAGACTTCGTTTTAGGCATTTTTTTTATACCAGTTGGAAGCTTAGAGAGTGTAGAATCCAAATATAGCCAGAAATAACATTTTGAAATTATTATGAAGGTATAATTTTCAAAATGCTCCAACTTGTCACTTTTTTCCTCTCTTTTCTTCTCCTAACTTGTTTATTTGAAGCTCAAAATGAGTGAATAAGGTGTCGGTGGAAAACTTGCGAAGTCTCCTATCTAACAATGAGTACATTTCATCAAGGAGGTAGCACTTCCTTCTCTAACTTTCCAATCCAAGCCCCATTGCGGACAATGTGACATTTGGTTAGGGGGGAGAGTTAGCGAAGGAAGTGGCATTTATTATGTTTTTTACTATTTTTGAGCAAGCTGTTTGTATGTTCAATGGCACTAGTTTCCTTTGAAGTTGTTATACTATCGACTTACTTTTCAATTCAAATTGCACCTATTTTTGTGGTTTTACCTACTTTTGCAAGTTTGAAAATTGAAACTTTGTCTAATCCTGTTGATGTTAGATTGATGTCATGCCTAGTTGAGTGGATGATTAGTTGAATCCTTGCTGCTTTTGACCTTTTTCTTCCACCTTTAGCTAACCACACACGGTGCACATCAGGTTTCAACAATAGAATTTGAAAAAGCTGCCTACCTCTAACAATGTAAAACCTACCTAGTTTGTTTGACCACATGACAGGTTAAGGACTAGTATCAATGGGCCCATGTGTCTTCCAAAATAAAAGTGAAAAGAAAGAAAGAAAGAAAAATTGCAATGCTTGCTTTGACACCCAGAGCACGTCCAGAAATTATATAGCGAAAACCTTTAAAGCACAGTGCCACTAAGCCAGGCCGGATTTGGGGAGCCATCGACTTAGTGCTCGCTACAGTGGATGGGTGGAGTTTAGCGAGGATTGTAGGTCTTTACGATGGTCGTGCCCGCGATAGGGTGATCGGAATCAACAATATTTGTATCCTATATTCCTCCCTCACTAAACAAGTGATCAAACTGCTATGATATAGCGGTCTGAGATTAGAACACGGGGATGGGTTTCTTTGTACAATTGATTTAAGTGGAGTCAGCCGTGAGTCAATTTCGTTTCAGGTTTGGTTAAAAGCAGTGAGGTTTTGAGGTTTTAAAACTGAAAATAAAATGAAGAAAAATAAGAAAGAACTCCTTGAAGTCTCGGGCCTTGGGTTAGGATTTATAGGCTGATGACATGTCCTGGGTCTTTTTCCTCGCGTTGGGTAGCATGACATATAGTCATTTCAGGCGGATCTTCATTTAGCTTTAAGAGAAACTAAACCCTATGATTTCTCTTTTGAAACATAGCATTTAAATGGGCGCCAAATGTCCACTAGCGGTGAAAACACATCTCAAAAACCCTACTCCACGATAACTAGCGAGAACTGACTAATGAGCCTCAATGGATCTAATGAAAGTATCCATTGAACCCAAAAAAAAACTTGCCAAATACACATTAAAGAGAGCATGCTTAAGAGATTTTAACCTAAGTGAGAAGCAGAAACTTAAACAACCAAAAATGCGTGCGTTAAGCAGGTAGTGGAATTACCTCAAACCCTAGCCCGGCAACCCTCTCTTGAGGGGAAGGAGTCTAGCTTGACCATCCTCTGAGTTGTCATCCTCGGAGGAGTGTTTGAGCTAGTAGAAAGGGAAAATGAAAAACGAGAAAAATGGGAGAATGGAGCCCTAATTTTATTTACAGCAAAAAAATCGTCGTCTCAAAAGTGTATACAAATGGCTTATATAGCCTTACAAACCAAGTGAAATACCATACAATCCAAACATAAGTGATTACAACGAGGGTAGAAAGGAGAAAAACCAAAAACTGTAACAAAAGAACAAAAGCGTGCAAGCTGCGAGGAAAGCAGTCTTTGGAGGTGATCTGCTTGAAGGAGGTAGGAGCAGTGCTCGCATGAATGTTTTTCTGCGGTGGTGTTTTCTTCACATTTTAGCTCTTAACCATGATCTTTGATTTGAAATCTTTGAGAGTTTGACTAGAATTCTTCGTGCTTGGATCGACTCAACAATTTCGGCATAATTAGGTAGCAAAAGCGCAAATTTGCCTGAAATGTGATCATTAAAATAGTAGGGACCTTAATGTGTAAATTGGATTAAATTAGAATGATTAGTATACAAAAGCACTCAAAACTGTAATAAATAGGGTTCAAAAAATAGAACTTTTGGGCGCTAATCCTTTGGGTTTCGAATTCAATCGGAGTCAGGGTGGCTGAAGAAGTTAGTGGTCGAAAGATCCTTATGACTTGGTGCCCTAAGCCTTGGTGGTTGGGGTCATCGGTAGATCCCAGCTACATGGACTTTGGTGAGGGTGGATTCCTCGACATTGCACCCTACAAACACAAGAGTTTGTGGAATAGAGTGGGTCTGATCATTTAGGTTGGTTGAGAGGAGTGGGCTCGTGGAGACGTGCTTAGCTTGGTTGGGGGAGAGTGCGGTTTGAATTTATTGTTGAGGGCGATCAAACAAACATAGATTTTGGTGGAAGTCTCGGTTGATTCACCATGAGGGCTCTTTTGATACTCAATTTTGTATGGGCGTTCATTCTCTCGAGAGATGGTTATTGCTAGGCATTACTCATTTACAACCTTTTTGAAATACCATTTTTGTGAACATCATTTTGTTATCGTTTTGTATGCTCTTTCTTTCTTTCTTTCTTTCTTTTCTAAGTGACTAGCAATGTGTAGGTTGGGGGGTGTGATTAGTGCCCAAAAAGTTGTATTTTGAACCCTATTTATTATAGGTTTTGAGTGTTTTTTGTGTACTAATCATTCCTAATTCTTTCAATTGCACATTAAAGGTCCTACTATTCTACTGATCGCATTTTGTGGCTAATTTTGTAGTTTTTGCAAACTATTTTTGCAAAAATTGTTGAGTCGATCCAAGCATGAAGAATTCGAGTCGAACTCAGCATTGCAGATCATAGACCAGAAGGAAAGAAGAGCAAAAAATACAAGGAAATTGGAGCACCTGTGAAATTTGGTTCTGCCGGCCTTTATTCATCCTGCTGACACTATTCACCCTCAGCCCACTTTGTTCACCTCTCTGCCAGTTTGACAACATGACCTTTTGGTGCATTTTTTCTTCCCATTTTATCCTTGTAACGAGTTAAATGCTTTTTGTTGTTTTAGTATTTTCTCTTGTCTTGGTGGCTATATAAGCCATTTGTATACCTTTGTTATGGGAGACTTTTTCGGTGACTAAACACAGGGATCCAGTTCTCAGTTTTCTTTTCTCTCCTTTTCTCGAACATGACACACCTCGAGGATGACAACTCGGAGGATGGTTGAAAACTAGACCCTCTCCTTGAAGAGGAGGAACAGCGGCTAGGGTTTGGAGGTAACTCATGGTTCTCTATTTTTAACGCACGCATTTATGGGTATTTATGTTCAGTTTCTCTCAATCTAGGTTTAAATCTCTTAAATGTACCTTGATTTACCTGTATTTGACAAGCTTTTAGGGTTCAATGGATGCTTATTGCTAGATCCACTGAGATTCATTAGTTGCCTCCTATTAGTTACTATAGGGTAGATTTATGTGGTATGTACTCATTGCCGGGGAGCATTCATGCTTTGTAAATGCTGTTTTTCAAAAGGGAAAATTATAGGGATTAGTTTTAAAAGCTAAATGAAGATCTAGTTCGAGAAATGACTTTAGGTTATCCTCCCCAACGCAAGGAAGTGAACAGGGACCTCTTAGTTGCCTTAGGACCTCAAACCAACAGCCCGATGCTTCGAGTTAACTCTTATTTTCTTCATTTTATTTTTAGCACGTAAACCACCATACACCATTGTTTTTACCAAAATCCACTTTGTTTTTTTCATCAAACCTTAAAATCCAAGCTAAAAATTCACCATTTTGAATCTTTGCAAAATCAATTTTATGCGAAGAAAACTCATCCTGTGTTCGACCCAAACTCTTATCTGCTGATAGCTCTCTTCTGTGATAAGATTAAGGATATAAATTTTGTTGATTCCAATACACCTCATGTACGAATGAAATGAGCGTTGGGGATGGTGCCTAAGTGCATTTGACAGGCTGTGGAGCACTTGTGATCATCATCCACAAGTATTAGTGGTTTCTTTATATTCTTGTCAGTTTTTTTTTTTAATTTCATTTCCACTTTGTAAAAAAAAAAAAAAAAAAAAAAAGAGAAGATTTCTTTAACAGGATCATTTTACATGTTGTTTTGTGTTGCCCTATTTTTTGTTGCGAGAATCCACTTGTTCAGTGGATTACAAATTGAGAGGCAAGTTGATCAAAGTCAATATTCTTGAGAACTGATGCGAATTGAATATCGGTTTGAGGCCAATGGAATATCTGGGAAGAGCGGCATGGTGATTACCAGGTGGAGTCTAATGCATATAGGTCCATGAGGGACTATAGAAATCCTCCATGGGTGAGTACACCTCCTACGCCAGTGCCCTCAAACAAATGCACCATATGGAAATGCTTTCAACCCTAGTTGGGGGAACCACACAAATTCCTCATGGGATCCAAGACCTCCACAGTATGCACCTCCTCCACATCCACAGTATGCCTCTTCATCTCAGCCTCAACCACTACAGTCAACCTCTCCAATGGAATAAGCCATCCTGAACCTCACCAAGCTAGTGGGTGACTTTGTGGAAGAGCAAAAGACAATCAATGCTCAATTAAGTCAGAAAATTGACACTATGGAAAACATTGTGGACAAGAGAATTGATGGACTTCAAAGTGAAATGGAGCATAAATTTGTCAACCTTCAGTGCTCAATTTCAAGGCTTGTCGATCAACATGTTCATCAAGAGAAAGAGAGTCAAGAGGAAGAGTGCCTAAGTGACACCATGGTGGAGGAGTAGTGTCTACAACAGCATTCTGAAGGCACATTGAAAATTTGAATCCTCGAACATTGGGGTATTCGCGTATGCATCCATGGAGAAAGAAGGAAGCAATCTCCCTTTTGCTGACTGAGGAAGCAGTGGAAGAACACCAAGAGTACAATTTACCCACAACCCTCTTGGCTCGATCTACATCTTTGCCTTAACTGCACCACAATCCCAGCCCAGAGCACTGGCTGCGAAATTAAGGCCGTCACCTTTCTTTGCCTATTCAATACCATAGGAAGTTAAGTGGCCTCTATTCAGACCTTCGCCACTACATCGAAGACATTGGCAACTGCTCACATTGCATGGCATAACGGATGGATTTAGATGCGGATTTCGGACAGCAGGAGCACACAGACCTCGGCATTTGAGCTCCGCCGGGTTTCGAGGCCCGACCTCGAGGCTTGAGGAGTGGAGTTGGGGAGCACGGAGTCTCCCAAGCTTTTGTTTTCAATTTTCTTATTTTATTTTATTTTATTTTATTTTATTTTGATTTCTTTAATTTCTCTTCTTAGATTTTCTTTAATTTTTATTTAATCTTTATTTTTAGCTTAATTTTTAATTTTTGCCTTTTCTTAATTTTTATGTGTTTATTTTGGAGTTTTGTCAAATTTTTGCCAATGGGAGGTCAGAAAAGCATAAATTTTAAATGACTGATTTGCAAATTTGTAACCAAAATTTAGTAACACAAAAAAAAAAAAATTTATAGCGACCAAAAATTTACATAACCATCCACAATAACAGGATATACGAAGGTTCCCCCGTATAAGGTGAAACATTAACGACAGAGTTGATAAGTTTTTATTATTATTTTATTTTATTTTATTTCTATTTTTATTATTAAATAAAAAATAAAAAAATTTAATTTTATTTTCTTTATTTTATTTGCCTTTTGTTTTACCAAAAGCAGAAAAAAAAAAAATTTAAGCATGATTCACGAGGAAATTTCGCAACCTGCGAATTTTCGCAACCCTCCTTCAATTTCGCAGCCTATTTTGTTTTGATCATAAATTTTACATCCGAACTCCGTTTTAGGCATTTTTTGTACCGTTGGAAATCTTAGAGAGTGTAGAATCCAAATATAGCGAGAAATAACACTTTTTAAATTATTATGAAGGTATAATTTTCAAAATGCTCCAACTGGTCACTTTTTTCCTCTCTTTTCTTCTCCTAACTTGTTTATTTGAAGCCCAAAATGGAGTGAATTAGGTGTCGGTGGAAAGTTTGCGAAGTCTCCTATCTAACAATGAGTACATTTCATCAAGGAGGTAGCACTTCCTTCTCTAATTTTCCAATCCAAGCCCCATTGCGGACAATGTGACATTTAGTTGGGGGAAGAGTTAGCAAAGGAAGTGGCATTTATTTATGTTTTTTTTACTATTTTGAGCAAGCCCATTTTGTATGTTCAATGACTTTCTGGTTTTCTTTTGTGAAGTTGTTATACTATACAGCTTACTTTTTCAATTCAAATTGCACCTATTTTTTGTGGTTTTGCCTAACCTGCAAGTTGGAAAATTGAAACTTTGTCTAATCCTGTTGATGTTAGATTGATGTCATGCCTAGTTTAGTGGATGATTAGTTGAATCCTTGCTGCTTTTGACCTTTTTCTTCCACCTTTAGCTAACCACACACAGTGCACATCATTTTTCAACAATAAGTGAAAAAGTTGCCTACCTCTAAACATTGTCTCTACCTAGTTTCTTTGACCACACAGTAATAGGTTAAAGAGAAGGCGATGTGTCTTCAAAATAAAAGAAGTGGAAAAGAAAAAGAAAAGAAAAAGAAAAAATTGCAATGCTTGCCTTGAAACCCGAGCATAGTCAGGGTATATAGCGAACCTTTAAAAACTGGTGCCCTAAATATTGGTTGGAGCCATGACTTAGTGCTTTCGCTACGGGTGGATGGGTGGAGTTTAGCGAGTTGTAGGTGTTAGAGTTTCGAATTCATTCGGAGTCAGGGGTGAAACCTGAAGAGTTAGTGGTCGAAAGATCCTTATGACTTGGTGCCCTAAGCCTTAATTGGTTGGGAGTCATTGGTAGATCCCCTTTACATGGACTTTGGTGAGGTCGATTCCTCATCATTACACCCCTACAACATAAAAATAGTTGTGGAATAAGAGTGGGTCCTGATCTATTTAGGTTGGTTAGTGGGCTACGTGGAGGCAGTAGATTGGTTGGGGGGGAGAGTGTAGTTTGGCAGTTTATTGTTGAGGATTGATCAAACAAACACTTAGATTTTAGTGGAAGTCTCTGGTTGATTCACCAAGAAAGAGGCTCTTTTGATACTCAATTTTGTATGGCGTTCATTCTCTCGAGATAGTTATTGGGCAAGGGTTTCAGTGATTCTCATCGAGGGTTAGGCATTACTCATTCACAACCTTTTTGAAATACCATTTTTGTGAACATCATTTTGTTATCGTTTTGTATGCTCTTTCTTTCTTTCTTTCTTTCATTTAAAATTTATGATAATAGGTTAGGGGTGTGATTAGTGCCAGTTGTATTTTGAACCCTATTTATTATAGGTTTTGAATGCTTTTTGTGTACTAATCATTCTAATTAACCTGATTTGTACATTAAGGTCCCTACTATTCTACTGATCGCATTTTGTGGCTAATTTTGTAGTTTTTGCAAACTATTTTTGCCAAATTTGTTGAGTCGATCCAAGCATGAAGAATTCGAGTCAAACTCAGCATTGCAGATCATAGATCATGGATCAAAACCAGAAAGAAATCTATCTATTCTTAAGGAACACCTTTGTCAGTAAAATTGTAAAGAAATATAACAAACAAGTTTCATGGCATTATTAAGAGTTAGACAATAGTCTATGGTAATAGCGCTATAAATTTGTGTTGATATTTAATCCATCACTCACACTTAAAATGAAAAGAGAAACAAAGTGTAAGGCTACTAGTCAACAAGTTTTAGCGCCGTTGCGGGGGATCGAAAAATTAATTAGATCAATATTCATTGAAAAGAAATACTAATTTGGACATTTTTAAGAAAAGAACAAAAATAGCATTTCAAAGCGGTAACTGACATTAGTCACTAATTTTAACAAGCCATTTGAAAATATTTGTTAGGTTTATTCAAATACTATTAATATGAGTGTGCTTTTATTTGAAGAACCTTTAATGCATAGGAAGCGGGGTCTTGACACGATTCCGTGAACCTTTGAATTAGAAGCGCTCGAGGCTTAAGAAAAACAAAAAATGAAGCGCGGCTATGGCAAAAGAGACATGACCAAGCGAGAGGCAGGAGGACAACGACCAGAAGACCCCCATTCTTTGGCACAATGGAGGATTTTACGGAGCTGATATTCAAGAAAGTATTACCTTGATCGGACGGCCTACGGTGGATGCAAACAATTTTCAAGCTAAAGCCGGTATAATTCTGATGGTTGACATCGGTTCTGGTCATCCCAGAAGACTAAGCGAGCACACAGGGAAGATTTCACCGGGATGGCTAATCTGATGAAGGCCCCAGACGGGGTGAGACAGGAGGGTGACAAAACTACATCTCTTCCCATTTTCTTTGAGAGACATAGCGGCCACATGGTATGAATCCATTTACCATATGGTTACATTGATACTTGGGAAGAGTTAGTAGAAACTTACTTAGGCGATTCTTTCCCCCATCTCACTTCGGAGAGACGGAGGGAATGGTGTATTCAAGAAGAGGGGAAGATGAGAGCTGTATGTTGCTTGGGAAAAGATTCAAAAGATTCTTTGAAGAGGTGCCCTGATACATGGAATAGACTTGAAGACCGGATGGTTTAGTGTATCATGCTTTCCCGAATGACCACATCCAAAGGGTAACCATGATGCTTCATGTTGTGGAGCATTCAAGCGAAAAGGTGATGAAGAGGCAAGAGATCTGATAAAGGACCTGGAAAAATGCAATATGAAAGCTCCATCTGAGTTTTCAAGAGGTAGTACCAGAGGAAAATGGGTCATGGAGCTGAGCAAAATGACAGCCATGGAGACTAAGTTGGATGCTATAATGCATAGGATGGACAAACAAGAGAGGAAGATGCACCCTTTGCTCATGAAATAGAAGCGATAGAAAGAGGGTGATGAGAAAAGTGCGTGAGAGTAGCAGGAAGATTCTTATTGTCTTGAGGGAGGCTAAGTACGTGAAACGAGCAAAGTTATCATTTCAAGCCAAATCCTAACACCTTATACACTACCATCCGGTAGCGAGGAACCATGAGAATTTCTCATATGGTGGAGGGCATTACATGGCTGAGCGAGGCGACATCTCAGCAAGGATGTCAATGACAGAGGTTCAATGACAAGGAGCGAGAGCGAGTGAATATCGGGGTGAAGGAGAACCCCTACCATTTGAGGAACAAATGCTGCAGTTCATGGGGGATAACAAGAGGCTATTACAATTCCATGAACATAAACTATCTGACTTGGAAACTTTGAAGTCTGACACCCAGATGTTTCAGAAGAATGCTAGTGCTTCACTAAAAAATCTAGAGACACAAGTAGGGCAATTGGCCCTGAATATGCCAAATCAAAACAAGGGAATATTCCCTAGTGACACAGGAAAGAACCACAAGAAATTTGCATGTGATTCAATTGAGAAGTGGGAAGGATTTGAGCAACAACGAGACGAGAGAAAAGCGAAGGGCGAGGCGAGGAGAAAGAAGAGGCGAAGAAGAGGAAGAGCAATGATTGAGCGGATGAAAGGAAGAAATGACCCGGAAAAAGAAAGGAGTACCGGCTTATACTCCTGCCCAGTTGCCATTCCCACGAGACTTGAAGTCAAAGAGAAGAGCAGTTTTCTAAATTCTTGGATCTTTTCGAAAAGTGAAATAAATATCCCAATTCACGAGGTGATGGAGTCAAATGCCTCTTTATGCAAAATTTAAAAGGAGGTCTTTGAAGACAAGAAGAAAGATAGGCGAGGAGGTATAGATTAACCGATACTTCATGCATTGCTATTATCCAACGAAGCTCCCGGAAAAGATGAAGACCTGTTTGTTTCACTATCCCACAATTACATAGGAAATGTGAGTTCGAAGCTTTATGTGACTACGGAGCAAGTATAAATTTGATGCCTCATCGGTGGTGAGACTTAGTTTGGGGGACAAGCCCCAACCGGCAATTACTTTACAGGATGGATGATAGATCAGTAGCACGACGGAGGGCGTGCAGGAAGATGTACTTCGTCGAGTTGGGAAATTCATTTCAGTAGATTTTGTTATCATGCGGATGGAAGAGAGATCCCTCAAGTTCCTCTAATGGGAAGACCTTTCTTAACTGCTTGAGGAGTACGCCTTGATCGGCGTATAGAAGGTGGTGACACTTTCAGGTTGGGAATGAAGCAGTGCATTTTAGTATTAATAGGAGTCTGGAACATCCTAATGTAGAGGAAGACAGTTGTATGGTTGTAAGAAGCAATAGCCTTCTCAATGATGAAGTGAATTATGATTGTATCATTCAAAACTCTATCAATGAAATTGAGATGAATTTTCAGTACCTTGAGAGCTTTGATTGTGAAGTTCTGCCTTCAAATTTGTTTAATATTAAGAAGCAGTCGAGTATAAATAAGCAGTCAAGATGAAGTGAAGCGACGGACCACCGGCAAACTCATGGCGAGGAAACTAGTGCGAGAAGGGTTAACATTGAAGGAGTTGCTTGAGTCATTTGAAATATGAGTTTTTAAGAGCCGAAAGAAAACCGGTTATCATATCGGTGCATTGGTAGAAGTGAAGAATGAAGTTGCTGGTAATTTTGAGAAAATACAAGGAAGCAATTGCTTGGTCAATTGAAGATCTGAAAGGTATCAACCCCTCTATTTGTATGCACAAGATATTCTTTGGAAGATAATGCAAAAACTTACATTGAGCATCAAGGGCTGAACCAGTCGAGGAAAGAAGTTGTCATAAAGGGATTACGAAATGGTTAAAATGAGGGCTTTATATATGCTATATCAGGCAGGTTCTTGGGTAAAGCCCGATTTTGGCATGTGGTTCCCAAGAAGGTGGATTCATTGTAATCAGAAATGAAAAGAATGAACTTATTCCTATAAGGGTTGTGACGAGGATGGAGGTTTGTATTGACTGAGAAAATTGAACACGCAACCGAAGGATCATTTTCCCACCTTTCATCGATCAAATGTTGGATAGGTTGGCAGGACACCCTCATTTTTGTTTTCTTGATGGATACTCTGGATATAACCAAATAGCTATTGCACCTGAAGATCAGGAGAAAACCACTTTTACATGCCCTGTTGGTACTTTTGCTTTTAGAAGAATGCCATTTGGACTATGCGTACTCACAGTACCTTCCAGATGCATGATGTCTATATTTTTTACGATCTAGCTGAAGAAGTTATGGAAGTCTTCATGGATGATTTTACAGGTTTGAACAATGCAGGCATAACACGAGACCCAGTACTTAGAAAGGTGCAACGACCAAAAATCTAGCTGCGAATTGAGAAAAATGCCATTTGTAGTTCTGAAGGAGAGAGTTGTCTTGGGGCACATGGTTTTACCTTGACCAGGGCTTGAAGTAGACAGAAAAGGTTTCAATTATAAGAACTTCAATGCCGCCGCTCTGATCCAGGGAATCGGGAAGTTTCTTAGGACATCTTTGGATTTTATAGAATTTATCGGAGATTTCTCAAAAATTGCTCCCGGACCAGCATGCGAGATTCTTTGGAGAAAGATAGTAAGTTTATTTTGATGAATCACGCGGAAGCATTTGAAGGAAATCAAATCGGAGTAGTGGAAGCTCCATCATGTAAAACAGTTGGAGCAGAGAGTTTGAGATCATGTGTGATGCCGGTGATTTTGCAATGGGAGTTTGTATTGGGACGAGGAAAAAAAGTGTTCAAGGCCATCTGTCATGAAAACCTTTAATGAAGCCTGAGAAAATTACTCTACTATTGAAAAGGAGATCTTGGCAATGAGTGTTTGCATGTGAAAATTCGGGGCCATATATTTTGGGGGTCCCATGTTGTGATACACTGCCCGATCATGCGGCAATTAAATATTTGATGTGAAGAAGGAAACGAAAGCGAGATTGATCAGTGGGTATTATTGTTGCGGGAATTTGATTTAGAAATTAAAGACAAGAAGACGGTGTGATGTGATAGGCGATCACTTGTCAAAATTAGAGAGGAACTGTACAAGAAAAAGGAAGAGAAATACTTGAGAAAATTTTCGGATGAGCGATTATTTCAAATTTGTCACTCGATCACCTGGTATCTTGTATTATGAATTTCTTGGCTTGTGGAATTATGCCACCCAGTGGCTATATGAGAAGAAAAAAAAGTTAGACCCGACAATCGGTATTACATTTGGGATGATCCATATTTGTTTAAGAGAGTTGATCGATTATAAGGGAGATGTGTACCGAAAGTGAAACGAAGTAAGATTTACAAGAATATCCATGCATCACCTTATGAAGGACACTTTGGAGGAGATAAACAATACAAAAGTCTCCGATCAAGGTTTCTTGGCCTACAATTTTTAAGGCCCCATTTTGAATGGGTAAAGTTGTGTGATGATGCAAAGAATGGGAAATATCGAGGAAAAGGCATGAGATGCCTATGAGGTATCAAGTGGTGCAATTGTTTGATGTATGGGGAATGGATTTTATGGGGCCTTTTCCCGACCGCGGAAATGTATAGCCACATACTCCTAAATGTGGATTATGTATCAAAATGGGTAAACGTGTAGCTTGTCCTAAGAATGATACCCAGGAAATACAGGTTTTGGGATTTTCTAGAAAGAAATATTCTTAAGCGATTTGGGACACCTAGAACTATAATTGGTGATGGAGGAAGCCATTTTGCAAATGGAGTGTTTGACAAACTCATGGCCGAGATATGGTATCAAGCATTATGAGCTTGGCTTATCATCCTCAAACAAATGGAAGCGACTGAAATTTCAACGAGAGAAATAAAGAAAGTGCGGAAAAATTTGTGAGTTCTAGCAGGAAAGATTGGTCTTTGAAGCTTGATGATGCATTATGGGCATACGGGACTGCTTTTAAAACTCCCATTGGAATGTCCCCATACGGACTTGTCTTTGGAAAACCATGTCACCTCCCTCTTGAGGCTGGAATACAAGCCATGTGGGCCATCAAACTGGCTAAACTTCGATTTCAAGACACAAAGGAAGAGGAGACTTCCCTCAAGCCCAGATAGGCTTGGAAGGCGAAGCAGAAGCCTATGACAATGCTAGAATATACGAGGGCCAAAGACAAAAGAAATGGCATGATCGAAAGTTACGAGGAAAGAGTTGAGAGAATTTGGGGATAAGGTCTTGTTGTTTGCTCCAGTTAAGATTGGCTCGGGAAGAGTGAAATCAAAATGGAGTGGACCGCTATACGAGTGGTGTCAAGTACTATTTTGGAGCGGTAACACTCGGGACGGATGCGGGGAAGGAGATTCAAAGTTAATGGGCAAGGCGAAACACTATCTCGTGAGGAGAAAAAGGAAGAAGCTGGTGGTGAGATTGAGAGAGAAAGCTTAAAAACGGCTAGTCGACTAAAGACTCAAAAGCGGAGCGGCTCGTGGGAGGCAAACCATATAGATTTTTTTTTAGTTTCTTTATATAGACTTAGAATTTTTTTTTTTTTTTTTATTACGCGTTTTTGAAATTTTTTTTTTTTTTAGTTCTAGTCATGATTTGTTAGAAATTGCTAGGTTAGTACTAGATAAATTTAATCCTTTTTGGAATTGTTACAATATGCAGGTGAATAATCAAATGGCTCAGGAAAGAAGGAACAAACTCCAGAACTACTCCAGCACTTCACAGGAAAGAACAGCTCGAAAAAGGGGAGTACTTTTCTCCTTACATAAATTCTGTAAAAATTGAATCGAATACATATTTGAATTGCTGTGTTGGAATGATTAAATTGATTGCTAAGAGTGTACAAATTAATAAGAAGTGAAAAGCGGTCTGATCATCAAATTTAGGGCGAGTCACCCGGACTAAGTCGCGACCCGGATTGATGTCGACCCAGTTGAGTCGCAGCTTAGTTGAAAATGCGGAAGGAAGAACAAGGGGACAGGTCACGACCAAAAGTTATGTCGTGACATCAATTGAAGTTGCGACATAAATTTAGGTATAGCGAGCTTCTGAGGGCCTTGAAAAGAACCATTCATGAGAGTGGTGAGGGTCACGACAACTCAACTAGGTCCTCAAATACCTGATGTCGCAGCCTGATGATAACTTGTCCTCCCACAGTTTACTTATGTCGCGACAAACAATGATAAGTCGCGACATCAAAAAAATGTGCCAGCTGGGCAGTTTCTTCATCTGTTTAATTTGAATCTTTAAAATTGTCTTGGATAAAGGCATGATTGAAAGTTTGGGGGAAATTTATTTATATTGGTTGAGGGTGATGCATAGTGGAAGTTGTTGAATTTTTGCATGATAAATATGAATTTAGTCATGGTTGTTTTTATTGGATTCGGATAAATGAACCTTTAACATGAATTTGAGTGTTAATTTTCATGTTGCTGATTCTCCTGTAGTGACCTAGATTTTAAGTCGACATGAAAATTTGAAGTTGTGACCAGAAAAGCTTTAAAAGAATAAAATCTTTACTTTTAGGTGGACAACGGTGAATAAAAGTCATTTAAAATCATTGATTTCGTGGCCCAATAATTAATGTCTTGACCCCCAAAGCACTGATATGATATTAAAGCATTGTCTATTTGATTCGAATCTAATAAACTTCATACCACCCAAACCTTTACTGTTTTTGTAACATTCATTCAAAAATAAGAATTAGATAGTGTGTATAAAAACAAAAATTCAATTCCTTGATTGAACCGCTCAGTTTATAATGCTCATTTTCGAAGAGAATAATCAGAGGAGACTTAGGAAAATTTTTCAATATTCACCACCTCATTCTAAAAATTTCCATCGGAAACATCAAAAGAGCAAGAATTCGAGAAGTCTCATTCAATGCATATATTGAAAATTTAAAAAGAAGAATAAATAGCCTTGTTCTTCCAGGGAGGCTAAAATCACTAAAAAGGATAGGAGGACAAGGGAAGAATAAACAAAGAAAGGAGGAAGATGGAGAGAAAAGAGAAAAGAGGAGCTTAATTTAGTGAACCACGAGTTTATACTGGAATGAATGGAGTCGGAGAAAACAAACCCACTCCATTCCTTATTCCGCTAAAGCGATGTGTAATCAAAGAAAGAAAGAGTGGTTGATGGGAAGGGAATTGGAAGAAGGGTTAATTAGAACCGTAACCCGAAGAAGCTCAAAGAAAAAGGGAGAGAAGGCTCCAATTTGTTGAACGACCTTGTTAACGGCGAATCACTCTTGGAGGAGCTCAAGGTGCGCGAGCCAAACTTTTGAAGCGAGGCCCATGACATGAAAAGAAGATATAGGATTTTAGATCAGAAATATAGGGTTTTTCGAACTTGAATTCTGATTTTATTTGTAAGGAAAGTAGATTGTACATATCGAAATATTTAGATCTTTGAATACAAAATTTACATTGACTTACAAATTGGTTGTTCATTATATTTGGTGTCATTTACAATGTTATTTTATTTTGTTTAGGAATCAAATAAATAGTGTTCTTCGAGAACAAATTTTGGAAATCGGGGCATGAATAAAGAAATGGAATTAGGGTATTCTTTGATGCAATTTAAATTCGATTTAGTTGCAAAAATTGTAAAATTGGTTTGTCTTGATGGAACAAAATACTTGGTTAAAATAATGTGAGTGAGCAGGTGAATAAGTCTGAGTCTTGAAGAAATAATACACATTGGTCAACAAGGCTTGTAGAGCTTTTGGCGAGGTGGAACATCTTAAGAATTAGGTTAGATCCGCAGTCCTAGAACTTGTTTGATTATTATTGATTGAGGCAAAATCCTAGGTGAAAGAAACAACCAGCGAAATGATAGAGGCCATCCTTGGCGGCTTGAGCCTTTAAGCCTACCCTCGAAAATATGCTTAAGCATATTCTCTAGTTCACGATTTGAGCGAATAAGCCTTGCTTATTTCTTGATAAACGACAATTGAAAACTAAAATTCCATTCCTTTACAATAAACACAGTAAAGAACCCAATTATCGGTTTCTAGTTCGGAGAAGTTTAGTATAAAGGAAGAAACAAGTTTGGGAATAATATTCCCAGTTTTGACGAAAGGGGGTTGAAGAAGTAAAGAAGCATAAGCTAGTGAAATAAAAGAGATAAGTTTTGTCTTGTGGCTATTTCCCTTGAGCAATTAAGCTCGTAGAGGTGTTTTAACACCTAACCCTAATGCTGTTGGTATGGGAATTATAGCCAAAGTTCTCTAAGAGTAATAGAAAGCTAAGAAGACAAAATATTTTACTATTCCAAATCTTAGAGAAATAAAAGCAAAGGGTTAAGAACAAGGAATGCACTTTGAATCAAGTACATATGAAGTTGAAGTTACATGAAAAGTCAAAAGAAGGAGGAAGCGGGGCTAAGATTGAGGAGGAATCGGGAAGAACACAAATGAAAAGGAAGAAAGTTGGGAGGCAACAATGTAGAGACAAGATGGGCTGGGTGATTTGACCTAAATTTTTCCATTATCTACCCGATTACCTAAGCTGACATTACAAGCACGAAGAGACCTCGTGATTTTTGAAGGTTGAATTTACACCATTGTGGAGATCAATATGAAAACAAGCACTATGGGACTTTGATAACGATGCAAGAAAACTCCCGAGAGAAGATTAACTAAATTCAATATAGGATTTGAAAGTTGATGACACACTTTTACACCCACACAGAACAAGACTTGTTGAATAAACTATTTAAATACATTAGTTTATATGAGAAATTTTAATAGAGAAGTACACCATGCCTTGTTCTTGCATCAAAACTTAAATTTTGAAATAGTGATATCTCTACTTAATTCCATATCAAAAGGGTGGGCGAGAAAGAATGTGGAATAAAAATCAAAAAAATGTCCTTAAAATTTTCTAAGCTTATTTGTTTGAGAATGACAATTTCTTCTTTTCTTTTGCTTGGAGACGAGCAAAATTTTAAGTTTAGAGGGTGATGAGTCAAAAACTCCATTAGATTTTTAATCCATTTTTACGAGTTTATAATGAGAATAATGATGAATTATGCAACGAAGCGATAATTGAATCAATTCCAACTTCTTGGAAAATACGACATAAAAGCAAATTTTAGCAAAAAATCATAAGAAATCGGCTGCGGCCCAGTTTGAAGTCAAAGCGGGACAAGTCGCGGCAGGGAAGTGCGAGTTTTCAGCAATTCCAAGTCACGACCTCAACAAATTTGGCTTTGAAGAAGAAACTGAATAGTGAATAAGTGAAGTCGTGACCTGAAGAAGGGAGTGGAGACAAAATATGACTTGGTAGAGAATAAAAGAAGCACTCAAATGAAGAAGTTCATGTCGCGACATCGTTCGAATCGCGACGCAAAACGGAGATAAAATGAAGTCGTGATACCACCATGGTCGCGACAAGGGCGACTACAAAACCCGCAGAATAGCCTTCTCAGAGTAAATGGAAATTATGACTAATTTTGAAGAAAGGACTTGAGGTCGACATGACGATAAACAAGTAAAGGAGAATTCATGTGAAACTCCAAATCGGGCGACCAAGAATTAATGATGAAGCCGGACATGATGTCGCGGGGTACCACTTCGAGGTCGCGGCCAGTGAAACAAGCGATAGACATGGGTAGTGACCTTTGAGAATAGAGGTTGCGACAAAAGATTTTCAAAGAGGCCCGAACATGGAGATTATGACAGTTAGAGCAGATAGAGACATTAAACGAATCGGAGAAGATGTAGAAGCGTCATTTAGTGAGTCGCAACATCGGTACGCAAAGTATCATGGTGGCGACATCGGTTAGTGGTCGACATAGGTTACGGAATAGTGGTCGCTGGCGTCCTTGATAGTTGCGATATCATTTACAAGAATGGAAATTCGCGACATCATTTAAGCTCGCGACATCAAATCCAAGATCACTGAAGACAGTCACAACAAAGAAAAGCTTCCACGACATCAAAAGAGCTCATAAAGCATAACATTGAAGTGTGACGTATGATTAAGTCGCGACATTAAAGAAACTCGACCGAGAAAGGTGAAGTCGCGACGTCATTCAGTGGGCGACATCAGTTAAAAAGGAAAGAAGGTCACAACGTCATTTAGCTGTCGCGACATCATATCCAAGGGATGTTAAAGGCAAGTCGCGGCAGGATAAAGCTTACGCTCTGAGACGAGCGAGGAAAAGCGAGTGGCGAGAGCGTATGATTGAGTGACATCCAAAACAACTCATAAAGCGAGCGGTGAAATTTCGCTGACGTGAAGAGGGAGGTCGCGACATCCAGCGAGTCAAAGGTCGCGACAAACAAATGGAGTCGCGACATGAACAAACAAATGGGCTAGTTATTTTGAAATCCCTGAGCTAGGTGCATCAGTTAGGGCCCAAACTTCCAAACCATAAATCTGCGGTTGCTGCGAAGAAAAGCGACTCTTGTGACTCGAGAAAGAGAATGCAGGTAGCCAAGGCTCGTTTATTTAATTTTACGTTTCTTTTTCTTTATTTTGCACTATTATTTTAGATTAGATTAGAGTAGATTGTTATTGCATTTGAATTTACGGACTGGATGTGTTAGTTGTTGAAGTTGAAGAATTTGAATCTGAAATGTTATTTTATTCAAATTCTTTGCTAGTTCGTTTGAAGTCGAGACAAATTTTGGAATTCGAACTTCAGGTTTACCAGTTCTGATGAATTCACTTGCAATCGAGAGGAAACTCTGAATTAGTATAATGAAGTAATTTAAACCCGACTTAGATTGATTTACTCTGTTGTTAAATTTATCTTTTTGCAAAAATTTGTCAGTCTCACTGAACTTGAGTCTTGAATACCTTCTTTGGTTTTGTTTATTGTTGTATCGATCCAAATATTAGTGTCACATGCACAGTAATAGGATTGTTTCGTACTCTGATTCCAGGAGGCCCTCAGGTGACCTGGAAGAATTAGGAGAGTATTGAACAATATACGGGAGGTATCTTGAACCTAATGTGGGGATCCCCAGCAGGCTTTGTGAATTCTAATCGATAAATCTTCTTCTCGCGAAGCGAGAATGAGTTGAATGACTTATCAATTAAAATGAGGCGGAGGAGTTCGCCTCGGTCGAGCAACGAGTAAGTTCGATCCGGAGTGTATAGGATCTAATCAAGGAAAGAATGAAGCTGTTGTTCCAATTTTGGGGATGAAACCGGTATAGTGTAAACTCATGCTTTGCACATGTATCTTGGAGCTAAGGTTTAGGTCATGCAGGTATGAAGTATTGAAAAGAAAAATACCCGAGAACAAGGCAACTGAATTAAAAGTAGTTATCTAATCCTGCGCATTCGAGAAAAGCAGGAGGTGGGTGATGAAATTGTCATTAGGGAGAGATCCACATGGCATTACCTTTCCTTAGACGGGTTATAAATACGAAGTTCATGAAGCGATTACGAAGGGTAGTCTGCGAGAGGTGATGTTTCATGATAATTGTATTTTTCAATGTTCCCTTTAAAAGCTAACTGATCAGACCAATTCTTTAATTTTTTTTTATTTTAGTTTAAGCATTATTTCATTTTGTTCTAGTTTACATCTCCTTATTTTTTTTTTCATTACTTTCAAAGTTGCTAGGGATATATCAATTGCAAATCATAGTCCAAATAGTATAAAGCTTGAGTAGTCAGGGTAGTTGATTGAGAATTCTTGAGATCTTTGTGGGATCGTCTCCCGGACTTAAATCCACTTTATTACTTGTTCGTCGTACCTTGCGAATCATGGATCAAAGCAATTAAATCTATCTATTCTTAAGGACACCTTTTAATCCGTAAAAATTAGCAACAAGAAATATAACAAACAAGCTTCATGGCATTATTGCTGGGGATTAGACAATAGTCCTATGGTAATTACGCTATAAATTTGTGTTGATATTTTGATCCATCACTCACACATAAATAATGAAAAGAGAAACAAAGTGTAGGCTAGTCAACAAGTTTTGAAACGCCGTTCTTGGTCGAAAAAATTAATTAGATCAATATTCGGCGAAAGAAGGAAATACTAATTTGGACATTTTTAAGAAAAGAACAAAAATAGCTTTTCAAGCAGTGACAACATTAGTCACTAATTTTTAACAAGCCATGTTGAAAATATTTGTTAGGTTTTACTAATCCTATTAATATGAGTGTGCTTTTATTTCAGGAAAACCTTTAATGCATAGGAAACAGGGATATGATCTAATTCCAGCAGACATTGAATTGGAGAGAACGCTCAAGAGCTTAAGAAAAACAAAAAGAGCAGAAAACGCAGCTATGGCAAAAGAGAGACATGACAAACAGAGCAGAAGGACGGCGAAGACCCCCATTACTAACACAATGGAGGATTTACGGAGGCCTATTATTCAAGTGTATTACGCAATCGGGGCGACCTACGGTGGATGCAAGCAATTTTCCAACTAAAGCCCATTACTTAATTACAATGGATTCAATGACATCGGTTCTTGGTCATCCCATTTGAAGACCTAAGCGAGCACTGGGAAGATTTCTCGGGATGGCTAATACGATGAAGGCGAGCGGGGTGAGACCAAGAGGTGATAAAACTACATCTCTTCCCATTTTCTTTGAGAACATACTTGGCCACATGGTATGAATCATTTACCATATGGTTCCTATTGATGCCAGGAAGAGTTAGTAGAAACTACTTAGGCGATTCTCCCCATCTCGTGGAGAATGCGGAGAGAAAATTGTATTCCAAGAAGAGGAAGATGAGAGCCTGTATGTTGCTTGGGAAAGATTCAAGATTCTTTGAGAAGGAGTGCTTGATGCATGGAATAGACTTGAAGACCCAGATGGTTTAGTGTATCATGCTCTGAATGATACATCCAAGGGTATTATCGATGCTTCATGTTGTGGAGCATTCAAGCGAAAAGGTGCTGAAGAGGCAAGAGATCTAATAAAGGACCTGGAAAAATGCAATATGAAAGCTCCATCTGAGTTTTTCAAAGAGGTAGTACTTGAGAGAAAATAGATTACATTGGAAGTATGGCGAAATAATGACGACCATGGAGGCTAAGTTGAATGCTATAATGCATAGGATAGACCAATGAGAGGAAGATGCACCTTTGCTCATGAAATAGAAAGCATTAGAAAGAGGAGTGATGAAGAAGTGCTGATGAGATATGAAGAAGATTCTTATGATGCTTTGAGGAGGCTAGAAATCGTGAAGAGCGAGCAAAGAAGTTATCGTTTTTCAAGCCAAATCCTAACTTTGCCCATACACTACCATCCGGCTAGCGGGAACCATGAGAATTTCTCATATGGTGGAGGAGCATTATAATGAGCGAGGGGCGGCATCTCGACAAGGATATCGGTAACCACGAGGGTTAAAGGCCAATGAGGAGCGAGCGAAATGAATATCGAGGGTCGGAGAAGACACACCATTTGAGGAACAAATCTTTGCAGTTCATAGAGGGATAACAAGAGCTATTCTGATTCCATGAACACTTAAACTATCGACTTGGAAACTTTGAAGTCTAACACCCGGATGTTTGAGGAAGAATGCTAGTGCTTAACAAAATCTAGAGACACAAGTAGGGCGATTGGCCACGAATATGTAAATCAAAGCAGGGAACATTCCACCGAAGTGACACCCGAGAGGACCACAAAGGCGCATGGCAATTCAATTGAAGTGGGAAGGATTTGAAGGCCGAAGCAGCAGAGGAAAGACGAGGAAAGCAGAAGGGCGGGGCGGAGAAAGAAGAGTGAAGAAGAAGAAGAGCGGCTGATTAGACAGGATGAAAGGAAGAAATGACCAGAAAAAAGAAGGAGTACCAGCTTATGCTCCTGCAGTGCCATTCCCACAGAGACTTCAGAAGTCAAAAAGAGAAGAACAGTTTTCTAAATTCTTGGATCTTTTCAAGAAAATAGAAATAAATATCCCATTTGCAGAGGTGATCAGTCAAATGCCTCTTTATGCAAAATTTCTAAAGGAGGTCTTGAAGACGAAGAAAGATAGGTGAGGAGGGTATAGTTAACTTGAATGCTTCATGCATTGCTATTATCAATGAGCTCGAGAGAAAAGATGAAAAGACCTGATTTGTTTCACACTTATCCTGTTCTATAGGGAAATGTGAGTTCGAAAGCTTTATGTGACTCTTAGGCAAGAAGTATAAATTTGATGCCATCTATCGGTGGTGTAGAGACTTAGTTTGGGAACTAGCAATGACGAATTACTTCTGAATGGGCGATGGGTCAGTGGCACAACCCGAGGAGGGCGTGCGAAAGATGTACTCTTCAAGGTTGGGAAATTCATTTCCCGATGGAATTTTGTTATCATGCGAGGATGGAAGAAGATCCTCGAGTTCCTGCATTTGCTTTGGGAAGACCTTTCTTAGCAACGAGGGCTGATCGGCGTCTGAGGAAAGGTGAGCCCACGACACTCCGAGTTAGGAATGAAGCGATTGCATTTTTAGTATTAATAGAGTGCGGAACATCTAATGTAAGGAAAGGCAGTTGCTATGGGCTACATGAAGCAAGCCTTCTCGATGATGAAGTGAATTATGATTGTATCATTCAAAACTCTATCAAATGAAATTGAGATGAATTTTGTTTGTGAGAGCTTTGATTGTGAAGAAGTGCATGCATTCTAAGGAAGTGTTGTTTAATATTAAAAGCAGTCAGTATAAATGAAAGCAGTCAAGATGAAGTGGCGGCCCGGACACGAAGCCAAGCTTATGGGCGAGGAAACTAGTGCAGAAGGTTAACATTGAAGGAGTTGCCCAGTCATTTGAAATATGAGTTTTTAGAGCCAGAAAAGAGAAAACCAGTTATCATATCAGCTGCATTGACTGAAGCTGAAGAACAGAAGTTGTTGGTAATTTTGAGAAAATACAAGGAAACAATTGCTTGGTCAATTGAAGATCTGAAAGGTATCAGCCCCTCTACATTTGTATGCCGCAGAGATATTCTTTGGAAGATAATGTAAAAACTACATTTGAGCATCAGGAGGTGAACCAGTCCCGGGAAAGAAGTTGTCATAAAGAAGTTACGAAATGGTTAAATACGGGCTTTATATATATATGCTATATCGAGACGGTTCTTGGGTAAGCCCGATTTTTATGTGGTTCCCAAGAAGGTGGATTCATGTCGAGAAATGAAAAGAATGAACTTATTCCTCTGAGCGCGACGGGATGGAGGGTTTGTATATCGACTACGAGAAAATTGAACACTACAGCAGGGAAAGGATCATTTTCCACATACCTTTTATCGATCAAATCTTTGGATAGGTTGGCGGGACACCCTCATTTTGTTTTCTTGATGGATATACGGATATAAGCAAATAGCTATTCTTTGAGATCGGGAGAAAACACTTTACATGCCCATTTGGTACTTTGGCACCAGAAGAATGCCATTTGGACTATGTAATGCTCCTAGTACCTTCCAAAGATGCATGATGTCTATATTTTTTTATCTAGCAGAAGAAGTTATAGAGATCTTCATGGATGATTTTACCAGTTTGAACAACATAACTTTAGGAATGATTACTTGAATTGCCAGACCCCGAAAATCCTAGCTGCGGGTGGGAAAAATGTCATTTAATGGTTCCTGAGGAAAGGGATTGTCTTGGGGCACATGGTTTTATATGAAGCGGGAGCTTGAAGTAGACCAAGAAAGGTTTCAATTATAAGAGACCTAATGCCACCCACTACAGTCAAAGGGAATCGAGAAGTTTCAGGACATCTTTGGATTTATAGAAGATTTATCAGAGATTTCTCAAAAATTGTCAGACCATTATGCAGATTGCTGGAGAAAGATAGTAAGTTTTTTTTTTATGAATCCTACTATAAAGCATTTGAATAAATCAAATCCAGACTAGTGGAAGCTCCCATCATGGAAAAACCAGATTGGAACAGAGAGTTTGAGATCATGTGTGATGCCAGTGATTTTGCAATGGGTTTGTATTGGGACGAAGAGAGAAAAAAGTGTTCAAGGCCATCTACTATGCTAGCAAAACCTTTAATGAAGCACAAGAAAATTACTCTACTACTGAAAAGGAGATGCTGGCAATAGTGTTTGCATGTGAAAAATTCAGGCCATATATTTTGGGGTCCCATGTTGTGATACACATTGATCATGCAGCAATTAAATATTTGATGGCAAAGAAGGAAGCAAAGCCAAGATTGATCAGGTGGGTATTATTGTTGCAGGAATTTGATTTAGGAAATTAAAGACAAGAAGAGGCGGTGACAATGTGATAGCTGATCACTTGTCAAGAGTAGAGGAACCCCTTTGTCTGAAAAAGGAAGAGAAATAACGAGAAAATTTTCCAAATGGCGGTTATTTCGGTATCCTCCAATCACCACAATTATCTTTGATGTGTGAATTTCTTAGCTTGTGGAATTATGCCACGGAGGTGTTCTGAGAAAAAAAGTTAAATTGACAATGGGTATTACATACGGGATGATCCATTATTTGTTTAAAAGGGTGATGATTATAAGGAGATGTGTGTGCAGAGAAAGTGAGCAAAGCAGATTTTACAAAGTGTCATGCATCACCTTATGGAGGACACTTTGGAGGAGATAAAACGACCTACAAAATTCTCGGTCGAGTTTCTTGGCCCTCTGATTTTTAAGGACTGTTTTGAATGGGTAAAGTTTTGTGATCAATGCCAAAGAATGGGAAATATCTGCAAAAGGCATGAGATTCCCCTGCAAGGTATCCTGGTGGTGCAATTGTTTGATGAATGGGGAATGGATTTTATGGGGCCTTTTCCAGCTTCACTTGGAAATGTATATATACATACTCTATTTATAGTTATGTCAAAGATCGGTAGAAGCGAGTAGCTTGTCTAAGAATGATTCAATACGGTTGTAAGAGTTTTCTGAAGAAATATTCTTAGCGGAATTTAGGACACTAGAACTATAATTAGTGATGGAGAGGAAGCCATTTTGCAAATAGATTGTTTGACAAACTCATGAAGCCGGAGATATGGTATCAAACACATTATGAGCTTGGCTTATCATCCTCGAACAAATGGGCGAGCGGAAATTTCCAACGGAGAAATAAAAGTGCAGGAGAAAGGCTGTGAGTTCTAAGCGGGAAAGGTTGTCTTTGAAGCTTGATGATGCAGTATGGGCATACGGGATTTGCTTTTAAGAGCTCCCATTGGAATGGCATCCCCCATCTGAGACTTGTCTTTGGAAAACCATGTCACCTCCCTCTTGAGCCCGGAATACAAAGCCATGTAGGCCGTCAAACGGCGAACTTGATTTCAAGATTCTGAAAGGAAGAGGGCTTCTCCAAGCTGAATGAGCTGAAGCGAGAGCGAAGCCTGTGACAATGCTAGAATATACGAGAGACAGAGACAAAGAAATGGCATGATCAAAGGATTACACGAGGGGAAAGAGTTCGGCGCAGGGATAAGATCACTAACATTTAACTCAGTTAAGATTATTTCGGGAAGGCGAAATCAAAATGGAGTGGACCATATAAAGTGGTGTCAAGTACTATTTTGGAGCGGTAACTCTGGGCTGATCTTGAGGGGAAGAATTCAAAGTTAATGGGAGCGAGGCGAAGCAATTTATCTCGGTAAGGAGAAAGAAAGGAAGAAGCTGCAATTTACGGTGAGATTGAAAGCTTAAAACGGCTAGTCCGATAAAGACTCAAAGCGAGGCGCTCATGAGAGGCAACCCATATAGATTTTTAGTTTCTTTATATATACTTTTGAATTTTTTTTTTTTTTTTTTTTTATTTATTTACGCGTTTTTGAAATTTTTTAGTTCTAGTCATGATTTGTTAGAAATTGCTAGGTTAGTATTAGATTAATTTAATCCTTTTTGGAATTGTTACAATATGCAGATGAAGAATCAAATGGCTCAGGCGAGTAGGAACAAACTCCAGGACTACTCCAGCACTTCACAGGACAGAGCAACTCGAAAAAGGGGAGTACTTTTCTCCCTACATAAGTGCAGTGAAATTGAATAGAATACATTTTTGAATTCTTTGTGTAGAATGATTAAATGGATCTTGGGAATTTACCAAATTACTAAGGAGTAAAAGGTTGTCGATCATCAGATTTAGGGCAAGTCTGATTAAGTCACGACAGTTTGTTGTGACGAGAAGTTGAGGTGTGACGGAACATTGGATGGGGCAAAGAACAATTTCTTGAAAGTGGCGAGGAATTAGCGACAACTATTTCATAAAATACGATGTCGCTGACGGTGATAACTCGTCCTCCACAGTCTACTTATGTCGCGATGAGCAATAATAAGTCGCGACATAAGAGAAGGGTACCTAATCATTTGGGTAGTTTTAATTTTACCTAAATTTAATGACAACACACAATTATTTGAAATTAAAGTGACAAGCACAAATAAATGAAGTAATAAAGCCCACATGATAATAATTGGATGCAAAACATTGAGAAACTCCCTCCACTACCATCTCATTCCTTGAAGCAAATACAACCCTTCATCTTCGCATACTCTCTGGTTCTCAATTCTTGCAAACCCTAAATCCGAACTTCTTCCTAAAAACCTTCCGACTTCTCTAATCGCCGAACCTTCAACCCTCATCCCAAATCTGAGCGAAATCATGGAAGAGTATACTCAGACCGAAGGGGAAGTTCATCTGGAACCTGAAAGGGAGAACAGGTCGTCGGAACAACCAGAAGTTCAACCAGTTACAAAGCAGAGGAAAGGGAAAGAAGCGCGACAGAAGGAGGAGGAAGGCGAGGTTCGTCTCAGGAAAAGCTTTCTCCGTGCGGAAGAAGCCTTTATCTTTGGAAAGGGATTTGTAGGAGAAAGGGCTTAATGACTCATCTCCCACCCGAATTAATAGAGCAAAGAGGTGGAGAGTGCGCAAACATCAAAAGTGCGGATATCACGACGATCGTTCGAATTCTACTCCAATGCAGTTGGGAGGAAGGAGAACTGCATTTACAATCGGGAGGGAGTTTGGGTGCCTTATGGAGCTAAGACTACTAATGAAATGTATGGAATGGAAGAATGAAAAAATGGATCAAAAATTCAAGGAAGTTGATGAACAACTAAACGCCAGGGAAGATTGAGAAAATTGTGACGGTAAAGGGCGTGGAAGAAAGGAAAAGGAAAGCGAAAAGACCACGAGCGGGGAGATTTGTGAGAAGAGGCAAAAGTGTGGTTCTACTTCTTAGCCTCTATTATGGTCCCTACCGAGACATGTACGCACGATAAAGAGAACAGAAGCAATCCTTCTCTATGCTATCTTTGTGAAGGGATACAAGATTGATGCTGGAATAGTTATAGAAAATTCTATAATGAGGTACCATGAAGAGAATAAGAGAGGTTTGATCCCTCGTCAGGCGGCCCATCTGAAGTTTTATGCTTGAGAATTTGGTGTGAAAGGAACGTGGGAAGAGAAGAAGAATGCCACAAAATGTCACCACTCCCACTCGCGGGAGTAAACAAGGAGCCCGAGAGATCGAAAAGGGGTATAATAGAAAGCGATTCGAGAGAAGAAAATGATGTCTGAGGCGGGAAGAGGACACACTTAGTTCTGCGGTCGGGAAGAAGATCGAAGTGCATCCGGAAGGAAATACCTTCATATTTCTTAGATGTGAGAGGAACAAGGTTATGATCCACATAGATTTTTCAGCCCAGCCCAGCCAGCTCTCCCCCTAGGAGCAGTGATTTGAGAGAACTTGGTGAAAGCTACAGGGAGCCCGGGAGGAATAATCAAAATAATGGAATTACTTTCGACTCCATTCAAAGAAAATGGAAGAAAGGGAGGGCAAATGGAACCTCCGGCAAAAATTCAGAGAAGAGGTGTATAGAAAAGAATTAGGGAGAAGGGATCAACAATGGGAAGAGAGATGAGCAGAAGAGAAAGTGTATGAATCGGCGAAAAGAAAAGAATCAACAATGGGAGAAAGAGATGAGAAGCGAAGGGAAGAGCGGATGAAAAGATCTGGAACATCGAGAGGAAAAATTTAAGAAGGGAAATGGAGGAAGAGATCCAAGATCCTACGAGAAAGTTAAAGCCCAAGCCATGAATCATTCTACATGATCAGTATGATCATTTGATTCTCCAGCTCCACAAGGCTCGTAAAGGAGGAGTTCGGATCAAGAGGCCAGAGACTGGGGAATAGGATCAAAGGGATTCAAGGTTCCTATACATGTCGATGTTCAAGGACTTGAAAAGGATGAAGGACAGAGATCAAGAGCTTGATGATAAAGATGCCTTGAAAAGAATAAGCTTCAAAAATTTGGATTGATCAACAATAATCTTTCAAATTTTTAGAGTCATGAGGCGAAATGGAGCCTTGAAAAACGAACACACTAGGCACGAGACAAGATGATTTGAACAAAAAGGTTGATCTCACAAATGAATTGATCCTTGAAGAGCAGATAGAAAGGGAGAATGACAAGAAGAAGAAGAGAACGAGAGTAAATTCCCCAAAATTCTCTCTAGTTTGGCTACTCTTGATGGATCCCCGACATCTTTGCTCCTCCACAAAAAAGAAAAAGATGATCCTCCCATTGATTTATCCTTATCTTCCCCTCTTCCTGATTGTTGTTCTCAACTGTTGCATAACATCATGAATAAAACAAGAAAATTTGTGAAAAAGGAAATGTTTTCTTGCTTGTAGTTAGATTTTATTGTTTTTTTTTTTTTTTTTTTTTGCTTGACTTGTTAGGAAAATAACATTAGGATTTATTTCAAGAATGAAAATGCTGAAATATCATAATCTGAACTAGTTGAAGTAGTTTGACTAGGAGATAAACTTGAACACAAATAATTGCAAGAATCAGGGGCATGAATAAAGAAAGCTGGAATTAGGAGTAATTCTTGTGCAATTTAGAATCGGAGTTTAGTTCTGCGGAATTGGAAAGGTGGTTATTCTTTAGATGAGAGCAAAATAATTGATTTAAAATAATGTAAGTGGAGGTAAATAAGTACAGTCTTGAAGAAATAATACACATCGATCAACAAAACTTGAAACTTTTGGGAATTAGGAACATCTTACAGAATTGAGTTTAGAGTGAGTCCTAGAACTGTTTGATTATTGATTGAGGCAAAATCTAGGTGAAAACAACCAACGAGAAATTATAGAGTAGTCCTTGGCGAAGCAGGCCTTTTAAGCCTACCCTCGAAATATGTAGCATATTCTCTAGTTCTGATTTGAGCCTAATAAGCTGATTTCTTCAATAAGCTTGACAATTGAAAACTGAAATTCCCTTCCTTGCAATAAACCTGCAGTAAAGAACCCAAATTATCCAGTTTCTAGTTCATAAAGGTTTAGTATAAAGGAAGAAACAAGTTTGGGGGAATAATATTCCCAAATTTTGACAAGAAGGAATTGAAGAAGTAAAAAAGCAGAAGGTAGTGAAATAAGGAATAAGTTTTGTCTTGTGGCCTATTTCCCTAGAACAATTAAGCTCGTAGGGGTGTTTTAACACCTAGCACCTAATGCCAAAAATTTGGTATAGAGTTGCTATTGAAAGTTCTCTAAGAGTAATAGAAAGCTAAGAAAACGAAAACATTGCACTATTCCAAATCTTAGAAAAATAAAAGCAAAAGAGTTAAAACGAAAGAATATCTTGAATAAAGTACATATGGAAGTTGAAATTCCATAAAAAGAATTTAAAAGAGGAATGGGAAGCTAAGATTGAGGAGAATCGAGAAAGGAACAAGAAAGAAAAAAGGGAAAGAGAAAGTTGGAGGCACAATACGAGAACAAGATGGAAGCTGGGTAATTACAACCCTAAATTTTCCATTATCTACCCAGTACCTAAGCAGAGTATTACAAACTGAAAGACCTCATTGATTTTGAAGGTTGAATTTACCTACATTAGTGGAGATCAATATGAAAAAGCAGGCATATGGGACGATGAGTCACAGAAAATTCCCAAAAGATTAACTAAATTCAACATGAAGATGAAAAGGATTGATGACCTGCACACACACACAGAACAAGACTTGTTGAATAAACTGTTTAAATACATTAGTTTATCAAGAAATTTTGTAATTGAAGTACACTATGCCTTGTTCTTGCATAGCCATTTGAAATAACCAATTATATCTCTTAATTCCATATCATAAAGTGGAATGACAAAATGGAACCATCGAAAAATGTCCTTAAAATTTCTAAGCATTTGTTTGAGGATAAGCAATTCTTCTTTTCTTTGCTTGGGACAAGCAAAATTTTAAGTTGGGGAAATTTCAGTTGGTCCAAAACTCATTAGATTTTTAATCCATTTTGAGTTTATAATAGGAATAATGATGGTGTTACGAAGCGATGGTGACTCAAATTCCAATTTCTGCGGGGAAAATACAATGAAAATCAAATTTAGCAAAATCATAGAAAATCGACTGTGACAAAATTGAGAGTCAAAGCTGGAATTTAAGTCGCGACGAGTGCGGTTCGGCAATTCCAAGTCACGACATCCAACAAATTTGACTTTAGAAGAAAGAAAGCTGAATAGTGGAAACGAGTGAAGTCGTGACTGAAAAGTTAGAAAAAAATAACAGTCGAGATTAAAAGAAGCAGTCAAATGCAGAAGTTCATGTCGCAACATCATTGCGATGTCGCAACATAAAGGAGGATAAATGATGTCATTGATACCACCAATGAGGTGTGACGAGGAGTATATCTACAAAGCCCTGAGCAGGCCTTCTCAAGTAAAGGGGAAATTCATGACTAATTTTTGAAAGAAAGGACTTGATGTCGCGACCTTGTGATGTGAAGAAGAGAATAACACCAAGGTCGCAACGAAACTCAAATCGGGCATTAAGAGTGCTGTGAAAAGCCCGGAGACATGATGGTCGCGACACCATGGTCGCGACGGAATTGAAGCAGCGATGAACATGGAGTTAAGCGACCTTGAATAAGTCGCGACAAGATTGCAAGAGGCGAAGACATAGAGTGCGACGGTTAGAAGAGATAGCGACATCAACATGAATGAAGATGCCGGCGTCATTCGGTGGTCAGCGAACATCGGAAGTTTGTAAGAATGGAGTGCGACATGTTTAAGCTGTCGCGACATCGGATCAAAAGTTGAGAAGACAAGTCACGACCAAATAAAAACCGACAGTCAAAGAGCTCATAGCATAACATTGGAAGTCGCAGCGTATGATTGAAGCAGCGACATCAAAGAGCTCACAATACAGGAAAGGTGAAGTCGCGCGTCATTGATGGTCGACATCGATTCTAAAGGAAAGAAGGTTGCAGCGTCATTTAAGCGGTCGGCGACATCATATCGAGGGGTATTGAAGGCGAGTCGTGACCAGGATAAAAAGCGCACTCTGAATGAACGAGGAAAAAGCGAAGTCGCAGCGATATGATTGAAGTCGCGACTCAAAGAAATCCGCAATGCGAGAAAGGTGAAGTGTGACGTATGATTGGAAGTCGTGACATCAAATGCTCATAAGCGAGCCGGTGAAATCGCGACATGAAAGAGAATCGATACATGTCAGTAGTCGCGAGCCACCTGAATGGGTCGCGACATGAACAAACAAATGGGCAGTTATTTTAGAAACCCACAAGGAAGTGCAATCGAGTTAGGGGCCCAACTCGAGAACCTATAAATAGCAGGTTGCTTGCTAAGAGGGAAAGCAACTCTTGGCTGACTCGGAAACGAGAAATGCAGGTAGCTAAGACTCCGTGTATTTTAATTTTTGTTTCTTTTTTCTTTGTTTTTACATTTATTTTAGATTAGATTAAGAGTAGATTTTATTTCATTTTGAATTTACGGATACGGATGTTGAACTATTGAAGTTTGAAGTGAGATACGAGTGTTATTTTCTTCAAATTACTTTGCTGGTTCGTTTGAGATTAAACAAGTTTTGGAATTTCAAGTCAGTTCAGTTCTGATGATCTTTTGATCGGGGAGCTAGGTGGTATAATAAAGTAATTTAGAAACCCGGCGCTTCCGTTAATTTACTCTATTGAATTTATCTTTCTGCATAAATTTATCGAGACTGCGAACCGGTTTAGATTTGCTTGCTGGTTTGTTTATTTTTGTATCGATCCAGAATATCGATTAATCACCATCTGTAATGGGATTGTTTCATGCTACGATTTCGGGAGGCCTTCGAGGTGACACGGAGAGAGGCATTCTGAGTATTCAGACAATTTCTCAGGGTATGCGAACCTAATATTGAAAGGGATCTAATGGAGCTACGTAATTTTTAATCGATAATTCTTCTTCTCACTTGAAACCGAGAATGAGTTGAATGACTTATCAATTAAAATGAGTAGAGAGTTCGCCTCGATACGAACAGTAAGTTCAATCCCGTGTTAGCAAAGATCTAATCAAGGAAAGAATGAACTATTCCAATTTTGAGGATGAGAAACCAGTATAGTGTAAACCCCATGCTTAACATGTCTTAGGAGGCTAAGGTTTACGGTCCATGTTTGGTATGAAGTATTGAAAAGAAAATAACTTGAACAAGGCAACTCAGATTAAAGGTAGTTATCTAATCCTCTGTCTTCGAAAGAAACAGGGAAGATTAGATGATGAAATGTGTCGTTAAGGAGAGATCCACATGGCATTACCATCTTCTTGGGACGAATTCTAAATTTGAGGTTCATGAAGCAAAAATTCTGAGTTGTACACGAAATTGATGTTCACGATAAATTGTATTTTGATACTCCCCTTTAAAAGCAAAGCTGATTAATTAAAGTTCTTTAATTTTTATTTCTTTTATTTTATGTTATTTCATTTTGTTCTTAGTTTACATATCTTTATTCTTTCATTAGTTTAAAGGTTGCTAGGGATACATCAATTGCAAATCATAGTCCAAATAGTATAGAGCTTGAGTAGTCAGGGTAGTTGATTAAGAATTCTTAAGATCTCTGTGGGATCGATATCTGGACTTAAATCCACTTTATTACTTGTTCAACCTGTACACTTGCAGAATCATGGATCAAAACCAAAAAATTAGCTACTCTTAAGGAAATCGTTTAATCAGTATAATTGCAAGAAATATAACAAACAAGTTTCATGGCATTATTGCTGGGGATTAGACAATAGTCCTTGGGTAATAACGCAATAAATTTGTGTTTATGTTTTGATCCATCACTCACACTTACATAGTTGAGACAAAAACGGTTAACATAGATCCCTATTACATAGACTTTCGTGAGGTCGATTCCTCAGCATTGGACCCCTACAACACAAAAAGAGTTGTGGAATAAGAGTGGGTCCATATACATTTATAGGTTGGTTGAGTGGGACTTCAGGTGGAGAGCGGTGGCTTGGTTGGGGGGGAGAGTGCAGTTTAGCAGTTTATTATTGAGAGCTGATCAAACAAACACTTAGATTTTGGTGGAAGTTCCTAGTTGAGTCATCGAGAAGGAAACTCTTTTGATATTCAACTCTGTATGGCGTTTGATGACCTCAGACCAAAACACATATACAAATTTTATGTAGCGCAATTACCAAAGGACTATTATCTAATCCCCGGAAACTACACCATAAAACTTGTTGAGACCAAAAGTCTCCTAGAGTTAATCATTTTCAATTTTGGTTGGCACAGTCACACTTAGAGTGCAATTAGACAAGTAATAAAATGGATATAAGTCACGAGATATCGATCAGAGGATCTCGGGAATTTTAAAATCCAACTACCACGACTACTCAAGCTCCATACTATTTGGACTATAAAATGATAGTGGGATCCAGCTTAAGGTGCTGGAAATTATACTAGCACAGTAAAATAGTAGACAATCTAAATAAAAATGGAATATAAAGAATAGTTAAGAAAATAAATGAATTACTAAATAATTATCTTTAGGAGAACACATCAAGTATACTACTATAGTGAAATTACCAATTCCACATGTAGTTAATACTTGAGTAAAACTTCTTGAATATTTAGGTTTTAAAAAATCTGTCCAAGGTGTTTAATATGCAATTTGAATCTCTCCATACTCC